>JAMAHF010000032.1:206352-392899 GCA_023627405.1 Penicillium sp. S1316 | reverse complement strand
AGTATTTCAATCACGGCCAAAACGCGTGGAGGTGCGTCACTCGCTTGCGTGCGTCACTCGCTTACCGATTACGTTAACCCGCAGTTCTTCAAGCTGCATGACTAAGTTAGGAGTGATTTGAGTCATGTTTGGTTCTTGGCTTGGCAGCAGAAATTTTTCATGATGTTCTACCTGATAGTGTCAACTAAGATTTCATCTATCACCAATCAAAGCCTGGCTAGCTCAATCGGCAGAGCGTGAGACTCTTAATCTCAAGGTTGCGGGTTCAACCCCCGCGTTGGGCTTCATTTCTTTTTGATTTTTTTTTTTTTTTATTTCATTCCTCATCTTCTTCACCGCTAGAAACGACAAAAAAAAAAAAAAGAAAAAGTTAAAATCAGCAAAAAGCTGTTGCTAATGATGGTTCAATAACCGTGCCGCAAACTGTAAATGACGGGCAGCGCCCGCTGCATATGGAACATGAAATTATTCCCTTGTAGGTACAATATTGTTTGCCTTGGAACAGACACGGCGAGGGGAAACAAGCCAATAATAGAGGTTATGTATTTCCGTTAGACGAGACGTCTCTAGCCAAAAAGTACTGATGAAAACTGGCTCACAATCATCTACCAACACCCGCCTCACAGGGTATAGACCAACTTGCCTCCACTGACCTTGTTCGCCTTGAGCTCATCAAGACCCTTAAATATCCCCTCGAAGCCGGAACCGCCCCGATTCACGAACGTCCGCGGCGCCTTGAGCTTCCCCGCCTCCAACAGCTGCCTTGCAACATCCCAGAACCTCTTCCCGAATTCAAAGTCCTCCGGTTGCGCCGGATGCTCGGTGTATCGGAAAGCAGGCTCCCCAAAGATCGTATAGGCGAGTGTCGAATAGGGCCCGTCGACATTGGGGTTGATTGCGAGGACCTCATCCTTTTTAACGGGCAGGATGGACGCGTACTTGCCGCCGTCGCTGCTCAGGGCATTAGAGATGATGCCCTCAGCGCCGCCGACGCAGTCCCAGGCGAGCTTCAAGCTGTTTTTTGTATATGTGCGGATGTCGCTTCCTACGGTGGGTGACTTGTAGTCGTATACGGCCTCGGCGCCGAGGGACTTGACGTAGTCGAAGTTGTGGGGTGAGGATGTCGCTATCACTTTTAGGCCGGAGAGACGCGCGAATTGGATGCCGTAGATGCCGGTTGCGGTGCTGCCGCCGTGGATGAGGATGTATTGTGAGCTATCTGCTTTCGTGGGCTCAGTTGGGAACGGTAATCCGAGGGTCTGGTATAGCCCTTGGCCCTGTGGATGATGTTAGAGAGGATGGCCAAGTACAAGGGACTGTGTTCGCACTTACGACAGTCGAGACAGAGACGCCCATCGTCGCCGCGTCTTTGTCGCTAAAGTTATCTGGGATTCTCGTTTGAACATCGCCCTTTGCGACAATGTAGTTTGCGAAGCACCCGTTCTCGATTTGGAGCCGATCGCTAACCTTCATCAACACTTGGTCTATTTTCTGCACAGGTTAAGTAGAGTTACCATCCATGAGCCATTCCAGCAATGCGATCGCCTTTCTTGAACGCTTTCTGAACCTTGGGTCCGACCTCTTCGACGACGCCAGCGTAGTCGCAGCCAATTCGCGACCCCGGCGCGCCCATTCCATACTCTATGCCCTTCCAGTCCGTCGGATTGAGGCCGACAGCATTAACCTTGACGAGGATGTAATCCTCGCGCAGCTTGGGGATGGGGACATCCTGGACAGCGGCCTTGCCCTTTTCGACGAAGACAATTGCCTTTGTCGTCATTTTTTGGCGATTGAAATGTGGGGGTAATAATAGTACGCGGATAAGTTATGCTCGAGCTCAATTGGTATTCCAATCCCTAATGCGCGATAGAGGTGATATCCTTTATAGATGATGTTTGATGATAAATCAACGTCGCAACCCCAAGGGTACCGAGGGGTTTGGTGCTTGAATATGGCCCCCACCGGATTCTTCGTCTTAACTCCGATGCACATTTGTCATCAAGCCTGGTTTATTTATCATCACGATTGTGCTATGTTTTCGGTGCAACAGAATAAGCTAGGTATCAATGTAGAGTCGCATTGATCAATGAGTTTGTCGAAACAACTTTTTAGAAGGTGCCGTCGATGTACCGACAAGGCTATAGCATCGACTGAAAGCCCGCGGCGCGGTAAAGAGCCCTTAATTGCGGTAATTCGTCATGGGATATCATCGTGATTCTGGACAATATCTCGACTGTGCATAGGTATGATGGACGACGTCCATAGTAACTGGTGGTGATGTAGACACGGGCTGTCGTTCGTTGGGTGGAGGACAAGGTCACTGGTGACTGCCAAGGGAATTCATCGTTAAGGAACTGCGGGCAAGAGCCCTCCCAGGGAGAGAGAGAGGGGAGTTGATAAATCTGCATCGTAGGTTCAGCTATAGTCGAGAGGTTCGCTGAGCTAGGTCCGTGAGGCCTGATTTATCATCACGGACAAATTGGTCGCGATGCAGCCTGCCGCTTAACTCGCGCAGTTATTGTCGTCGTCGCTATCGTTCAGGATCAAGCTCAGGGAGAGAGCGCGTACGCTACTGAAGTATTAATGATCAGCCGTGTATAGGTAGAAACGGTAACTTTAGAAGTGCTCACGAAAGAGGCGTCTAGCCAGGGACGCTGAACGACATACGACACATGCCCTCAATAGGGCGTCCGTTGTCGCTGCTAATTGCAGTCATCCGGGGTTCAGATGCGTTGCCTGACTAGAGGAAGGAACTGTAAAGTGAGGAAAGAGCGTCGAGGGAAGTCACGATGGAGGATAGATGGAAAGAAAGGAACGACCCAGGCCAGGCCTCAGAGGAAACGGTTGAGGAAGGCGAGGCCCAGTGAGACACGACTGAGGAAGCCACAACCGGGCAACGTGCAACTGAGGGAGGCACGAACAATGACATCCAGCCCAGTGGAAAGCTTGTGTTCCCAGTGGCGAGACAGAGCCACTCACACCGGTGAGTTGAAAGTACGGCATTGCCTGGACTCGACTGCTGGTGGCAATGCTTCTAATGGCGCGCTTGCCATTGCCCAAACTAGCAATTATGTACAGTAGATGTACCGGTGCGGCCCGATCTGAATAGGAAGCCGCCGTGATGATCGTGATGATCTTCATACTTGGACTGCTCGTGGGACTGAGCATAATGAATAGTCTAATCCCAAAGCCTATGAGTGAGTATTATGATATAGAAGAAGTGATGTTAGAATAGGAAATGTCAACGACCAGACAGGACCATCCTCCTCGCACGTGTTTGCCAGTAGGGCTACGCTATAGCCGGGACCAGACCCCTGGTACTCCTCTCTGACCTTTTGATAACGTAGCACTCGCTGTGGACTTTCCCTCTCAGAATCGGCAGGTGGCAAAAACGCCCAGAGATTAAGGATCAAGCCCAAAGGAATAATGTGCCGGAGAGAAATTGGCAGGTAAAAAAAAGTGATCACCGCCGTGTCTCGCAAAAAGGTGATTGATCGGGATCCTTCCGGGTGCATGTCTCGGCTGCGGTGGGATGGATAAATGGAGTCGAGTACATAGGTGGCTGGAAACTATATTTATCGCCTGCATTGTTAGCATTATTATGCATACTTACATAGTCATCAGGGATCTACAGGTTAGTATTGCTTGGTACTGGAATTCGCTTAGGATTTCTGAACGCGGGTTAGGACGAGGCAATGCCAACGGGTTTATACTAGTCAATTTGGGGAGGGAGGGGCGGCGGGCATTGAAGAAAGAGACGCCTGGCGAATAGCAGGGTAATATGGTGCTTCTCGTCTCCATATATCTGAAGCACCGCTGCACGACCCGCCCACCGGCCGGGGAAGAAACGGACTAAGGTCGCCAAGGAGGACGTTTGGGTTTATGCACAGGCGATGCAACTTAGTACGGAGTACCCTGGTCTAGTCGCGGGATGGATGGTGTGCCAGTGGACAGGTTAGCCAGACGTCCCGGCCGCCGGAGGGGGGCCTCCGGGTTCCGCAACGTGTTCAGCAATCAGGAACTTGTTAGATATCCTGGTCATTCCCGTTAGATTTCCGGATGGCGTATGTACGGATATACTACTGGCCAAAACGCCGAACCGCAGTAGGCGACAGACTCCGTTTCCAACCGGGCGATGGGCACCCGTTAGTCTAGACCGTGCAAAGAATTATGGATGATCGAGACGCAAGTTCGAGACACAGTCTGGCCATCAATCTATTGTATCCTCATGATAACGGCCGCTTGTCATATGTCATACACCTTAGAGATAAAGACATAATTGTGCCACAGCAGCTTCGCACGTGTCAAAAGAGTCGATGACGCACCAGCAGGTAGGCAGGCGCGGGGATTCCTCTGGATTCCCGCTGGTGCATGCGAATTGCGAACAGGCAGGGGGACAAAGGGTTTCAGGCTGGGACTACTCCACGTGCATGTGCATGATAAGACGGCGCAGCCCTCAGCCATGGGGCGGCGCTAAAGGGCAGTCGCTGAAATTGGCCTTGTTTTCCTTTACCCGATCGCAAACCGCAGTCTGTGCTGGAGCTGGTGAAGCGGCTCGGCCGGGGTGGGATGCGTTGTTTGTCATTCCTGACAGACTGGGGGCCAAGTAGGTAGGAGTGATCAAGATATGTGCTTGTGACAGGCGGAGAAATATCCACGACGGCGAGAGAGAAGCTCGTGCTAAAATTGAGACTCAGAATCGGTTGGAGCCGCCTCGCGGGCTCGAACCAATCAGGAGGCAGTGGAAAAGGGCTGGACTTTAGTCAGGCGTTTAGTCAGTTCTGACTGTGCAGGAGCCGGTGCTGGAAAGTGCGAGTTGCAGCGAAAAACTGGGACCGCAATTTCGGGGCCAGTCGTCAAATCTTGCCAGCAATGCCACCCAAGAGAGGGGGAATTGAGAGAGAGAGAGATAGATAGATAGGTACATTGACACAAATGAGATTCGTTTTCTTCTCCGTGAGGGGTACAGTATGTATATGTAAAAGTCGGAACAATCATTATTATCCGTCAATCGCTAAAGCAGTCACAAGAAAAGAAGACAAGAAAATTAAGCGACAACTAAGAACTGGAAGAGCTGTGGGGCGTCTCATTCGGTAACAGTAACGCGTGCAAACACCCCAGCAATTCATCCAACGGCGCATCTAGCTGCGCAGGATCTGTCGTAGAAGAAGGCGAGGAGGCCGACGAAGCAGAGGCGGGGGAGGAGGATGAGGAGAAAGAGGAGGAGGACGACGACGAATCGCCGGCCAACAGGCTGGACAGCGACTGCAGCCCGTTTGGTCGCTGGAGCAGCGTCACCATGAGGCGCCACCGCTTGCGCAGATCCTGGATCTCGCCAGTCAGGGCTTCCTTCTCCTTTAGGATTCGAGACACTTCCTCAGACTTCTGGCGAAACCCCTCCGACAGCTCTTGGCACTTTGCTTCCAGTTCGGCCGCCCGCTGCTCGAGGGTCTGCTGGCGCTCTTCCTTGCGTTCGCGGAATCGGCGCTGCGCCTCGCGGTTCTGCATCCGCCGCTTGACCTGTTCAATTGCGCCGATTATTAGCTAGAGTTGGGTGAGGAGATATGTCCAAGTCAGTATTGCGAACGTACACTCTGGAATTTATGCTTCTGGTGCGTCGCATCCATTATCGGATACGAATTGATGCTCTGGCCCTCTTGGCTATCCGAATCCGACGCGGTGGGCGTGACGGGGGGCGAAATGGCGGTGTTGTTGGGGGGAAAAGTGGAGTTGAGGTTGACCATCTGATAAACCCCAGGCGGCGATTGCAGGCTGGGATCTACTTCGTGAGGCATTACTGATCGAGGAATCGAGGTGTCGAATGTGTGAGGGAGCTCGAATTCCTGGTATCCTGCCATGTGATTCTGACGCAAGTTAGCGACGAGGAATCGCGAGTCGCGAATTTCGGTCCGTCGCTGGAACTCACCATTCCGCTGCGCATCAGTGGTAGCTCGCCGGTCTTGCTGTAGGGGATGCCGAGCGGCGGTGCTGGGTAGCCGCTGGGGCTCTGAGAGTTCCAATATGAATAGTCCTCCATTTTGGTCTGGCGCGCGGTGGGTTGTCTATGTTGTTGAGTAGGTGAACAGGTCGGAAGGATGGGATTGAGAGAGAAAAAGTGAGAGAAAGAGAGAGAGATTGAGAGAGTTTGTGCGACCGAATGGATTAGACATCATTGACCAGAGGCGCATGCACTCAGTTATATACGGGCTGGTTCACTTCTATCAATCGCGCCGATAATATTTATTGTATTCGAATATTCGAATGCGACGATAAAATAATTGGAATATTACAGCGGTTGACCAACGAGAGCTCAGAAAGACGACGCCGCAACAGGAAAAGCGCATCCTGTACCTACAAGCTCCTCCAAGGGAGATCCTAGGGGTCTCTGGCTCCTCCTAGTCTGCAGCCACGGCCGATTATTGATGGAGTCATCCCCATCGACCATCGTTTGAGATGAGGCACGCTGCTCCGGAGTACCGGGGGCCAATTACGCGAGTTTCCCCATGTGGCCTAGAGTCTGCTGGAAACGTGGGCGCATGGACCGTGTCTGGGCAGGCAACGGGGCAATAAAATTAGTATTATTTGCTGGGAATAATGGCTGCAAAAAGGAAGTCAGATGAGACGGGCGAGTGAACATTTCCCAACAACAAAAAAGTCGATGACACTGACATTTAGTTTAAATTGATTAGAGTCCACCCGAAGATCGCCTGGAACTCTCCAGACGGCCAATCATAAGGGACTAAGAACCATCCTAATCCGGCATAGCAGCTGCAGACTAGTTTAAGACCCTCGAAAATAGAACGCAGAGTTCAGCCGTGCGCACGCCCAAGCTGCTGATGCTGAAGAATTCTGGCCCGAGATAACCAAGTGGAGGCACCTGTCTAGCCCTTTTTTGGCGAACTGGGAGACACTCGCAAGGAAATGTAATTCCACTCGGAGCCGACCCTCGCATTGGCGGGATAACAACGTGGGTCGTCCCTCCTTGTCTGCACCTGCATCGGTGCGGTGCCATATCAAAATTGTTATTGCTAGACATTCTTCAACATGCCATGCTACTGGATATGCGCCAAGAAACCTGACGAGATTGGAGCCGGTGCTAATAATTATTGTGCAAGTCCTTCTGTCGCATCGGGCAACGGCTCGCCTTACCGCGGCGAACGGTGACCCGCACCGTATACACCCGGGCCATTCGGCGAGTATTATGGTGGTCCCGGGGGTGAGGTAGGTTCCAGTAGGCTGTCAGGCTGATCGAGCCATCGAGCTCCTACACACTGCATAGCCTATTATTCGCCGGAGTGCAGCGTCAGAGTAATCTAATCTCGCCGACTCGTCTCCCGGAACCACAGAGCATTGGCGATGCTGGAACGCTGTCACAGCATGTGAACTGGCCGGAGCCCTCCGGACGCCGATAGTAGTACACCCATTCAGTCGGGAAATTGGTGGTGTGATTATGGAATATCGCGCTTCGCACCCTGCATCATGACAAACACGCATAAACCGCTGTCGAACGCAAGACTAGTCCAAATACAGACACGCTATAACCTCCTCTGATTGGCCAGTCCTGGGAGCCTGGAGCAGGAGAGGGCTATTCCATTTTAGGTCATGCTCCCCTCGCATCTTGTTCGTTGCTGCGAGTGCCACGGTGAGAGCTATTACCTCAGGACAAATTCATAAGTTGAGCATCATCCCCGCGAGACACCAAGGCGAGTGAACTCGTCTTCTTTTCACGCAGGCTCTCCTGATGGCGATGGGCAAAACGACAGTCTTATCATACAGTTCCGGCGGGATCTCCGCGACCAAACGCATGGCTGTTGCAGCTGATCAAGAACTTAGATGACAACTAGTACGCCTTGATACTACCTTCTTTCTGCCCGGCCGGAAAGGTTCAGCCTTTCGGCGAAGGCCTGTTCGCTAATTTTATTCCTGCAGTGCAGTGCTCGGCTTCTTGCAGAAAGGACCTTCCCCCCCTCGACACGGTTCGGATGACCTCCGAGGCAGCAACTCAACCATGGGCGTCCAGCGCTAAAATGGGACAACCAAACAAACGGGCCCACGATTCGATGTCCTCCCAAGATACCGCTATGCGGGGTCGGCTTCCTGAGACACTCCAAACTTGCTCCCCAAGAGCCAAAAATCGCAGCACCTCGACTACCGACACACACTTGAAAAAGAAACAATAAACCTACAATAAACACAAGCCAGCAGTCAGTCAGTCAAACCTGAAACAACAGCAACACCGCCCTCTCCGACTCGCAGTCTCCGCCCGAGCTAAATTCGGTGGTCATTATTTACTGTCTCGTCCAGTTTCAGAAGGGGGCGTCACATTGGGCTGACCGTTAGGCTAAACCTTCGCAATTCGCACTGGCCCAGAAGGACCGGGTTCCACCAGCAGGTGTCTCGCCAGTCGGGCCGTGATGCGAGCGGCGGAAGAGCGCGCCTTGCTGTTTTTGCACATTGGTTGGGGAGCTGTGATTGGCTGGAGCTAAAATGGCGCCTGGCAGGGAAATGCAGAACAAGATCGGACAACTTTATTCATGATTTGTGGGACAATGGACTTTTTGGACTTTCTTGTGTGTCTCCTCGAGGAACGACCGCCGGGTCGGATGATGGGCCCTCAAAACTAAGGCGATTTGCACGAGCATAACCGTATAGCATAGCATCAACATTTTTGCAAGCAAGTGTGTCAACGATGGCCATTTTATTGAATGCACCGACTTCCTCGCCGAGGTTCTCCTCCCCGTCCACCACCACTTCGCCGCCATCAAGTGCTTCGTCCCGATCGACTCCATTCGAGGGAGTATCTCAGCCCGCAAGCCTCCCCTATAGAGTGAACGAGCCCGCGAAACCAGCGACAACATTCCTCTTCATCGACTCGCAGGCCGACCGTGCTACGAACAAGAAGCTGCGAAACCAGAAGCAGGGCTTCCTGCTGAAAAACTACCATCAGCGAAAGAAACAAGCCTCCATCCAGCGCCTGAAGGCCCCAAAGAACACCGCAGCCCCCGGTGCAGCTATCCCCTCTACTAACCGTCTGCAAATCGCATGCTCGACGAGCGAACGCTCGACTTCTGATGATGCAGACTCCACCGGAGAGCATGATGGATGGACCGACGAGCGCGAGGTCTCGGGTCGTAACCCGTCTGCGCTACGGAGCGAGATGTGGTCGCTGAAGGCGTTCCTCAGCCAGGGCTATGTCGACCCCTTCGCTGCGTCGGCAGTGAAGATGACGGATTCGATGAATCTGTATTTCCATCATTGTATGCGCCTGTTCAAAACTTTAATTCTAGCATTGGGCGTGAGAACTAACTTCGCGCAGTCCGAATCCACACAATCGCAGCATGCTACCCGCTCGACGCAACGCGGATGAGCCAGTGGTGGTGGCAGAAGGCAATCACGCAACCTGCGCTCTTGCAAGCTCTCCTATTTTTAACGGCCGGTCACCAGGCGACGCTGGAGTCCAGCAGCGGCGTTGCGTCCCAGGTTATCCAAAAGTCGATGCGCGATTCGCTTCATCTTCGTGGTGATACGCTGAAGACGCTGAACAATATCATGATGGACCCGGTTAGGGCTGTTGCCGAGTCGACTACGCTGGTTGTGGCTTCGCTCGTGGCGATTGAGGTGTGTTTTGCTACCGCTTGGGACCGAGTTTAGGTGGTGCAGCCAGTCAGACTAACCCCTTAATTATAGGCCGTCGACGCAAACATGGAAGCCCATGGCGCGCACATGAGAGGCCTCCGGAGGCTGGTCCACCTCATGGGCGGACTGGACAAACTCGACCACATGACCCTGTCCAAGATCTACCAGTACGCCTTTGCAACCAATTACCGGTCCTCCCAATACTAACTGTAAACCTCCAGGAGCGACGTCAAAAGCGCCGCCCTCTACAACACACGCCCCGTATTCCCCGTCTCCGCGCGTTGGCGCAGCGAAATCCTCCAAGATTCACGCCTCTTCCTCACCGGCGACGCGCTCTCCACACCCAAAGACCTCGCAAACCTCGGAACCTCCTTCTTCAGCGCCTCCTGGTACGCGACCCTGGACCCGAGCATGAAAACCTTCCTCCAGGTAATGCAGCGCCTGATCGCGTACTACGAGCACGCGCAGCGTGACCCATCCACCGTTATGCCAACCGACAACGACCTCTTCCTCGTAATGGAGCACCAACTGCTCTCCGCCTGCTACGCAACCGCCGACCCGACGGATATCAACGAACCCCTCCGCCACACGCTGATCATCTACCTGAACCTACGCGTGTGGCACTTCCAACAGTTCCCATTTATGCAGTACATGGTCGAATACCTGCGCGCGAGCCTCATCGAGGCCTCCTCCTATGCGTATCTCCGGGACGAGGCGCCGGAGTTGCTCTTTTGGGTTCTTGCTATTGGGAGTTTGGCTTCGCAGGGGTATAAGTGTCATCGATGGTTTTTGAACGGGTTGAGTGAGGTGGCGGAGCGGTTGGGGGTTAGGGAGTGGGAGGAGGCGAGGCGCGTGCTCGATGGGTATTTTTATACGGAGCAGGTGGGGGAAAAGAGGGCGGAGGAGGATCTGTGGAATGAGGTGCGCTTGAAGGCGGCTTGTGAGTATTTTCTTTCCTTCCCTTCTATTCTTCTCTTTTGGGGGAGGGTACTAACTGGGCTGGTAGATTCATACATTGCGCCAAAGCCGACATAAGAGAGAGAGAGAGGGAGGCAATGCCACTCAGAAGACTCCAACCGCGAATCTCGCGCAAGCGAGCAAGGCTACCTGTCAGCCTCCGCAGGCATGAGGGGCCATGAACGAATGCCTACGGTCCCTGTCATTACCAGGGCATAATGAAATCATTGGCAATGAATCGGCGTTTAGGGTATAGAAGGAATGGTGTTCTCGGCACAACAGTTTTAATATTTATCAGCATGCGATAGATTGAAGAATCTGACTAATTGACACTATTTCTTACGTGATGTAAACCTTGGCCCTCCGTAGATAGTACTTCGTATATTCATATTAGTCGGATTTAATCCGAGTCTGCATGATTCGAAACTTATTCCAATTCCACCACGTGGTGACTGGGACTTTCTCCGGTCCAAAGGAGCATGGTCCGGGGAGTCGGGCAGTCGTAAGTAAGCGAACGCCAGGTAGGACTCGATGACGTCGGCGCGCATGACTCTAGCAAGCGTGCACCGACCCTTCGCGAACAGGTTCGTCGGCAATGCAGCCAATATCGTTTCCAGGAACAACAGTCCTAGACTGAACTCCGGATGCGAGAGTGTGTGGGTCTCCTGTCATCCTTCTCCGCATGGCGGCGGCGGCCGTCCCACTGACACGGCTCCGGGCTGATCATATAAGCTGCCGTCATGCGTTGATAATCACGCCGTCACGCACGCATGGACTTCTTCCTGCACCCCTGGCACGCAGGCAAGTTCCGGGCTCTTGGACCCTGTTCGTTAAAGAGTGGAGTCGAGGGCAGGCCACGAGGTTCGATAAGGTTTGACCGGAACTACACCATTTGTGCCGAGAACGTTTGCTAAGCATTGACAGGGACTGGGGGTGGATTATGCAATTTTAGTGTTGGAGTTGCGGATAATCTGTGAGATATTGATCTTGTCAGGTGAGAAGAAGTATCGACATTTCAAAAGGACCCACTTGGGTAGCCAATCGAGGGGTATATAAGTCGGTTGGTATTTTTTTTTTTTTTTTTTTATTATTATGGAGTACTAATAGCTAATCTTATGCGCAGGGGCGGGCGGTAAGGCTGGGATCCTGGTATTGAGGACTCAACAATTGTTAGGTATCAGCCAATTGTTCTAAAACCTTTGGCCTTGAGGCGACACCCAATAAAGCATTAACCAGCTATATTGTACAACTCTGACTCTATGGCAGCTGTGCAGCCGTGCATGCAGCGACAGACGTGGCAGAGGCTGAGCATGTTACACGGACGACAAGGCTGTGGCTGTGGCTGACTTGGTTTCTTCCCTCGATCGGGCCTGCCCACCTTCTTCCTTTCCCAATACCTCCGACTCCACCTCAAGGTCGCGGCTCGAGAATGGCGGATCCAGCTGGTTTGATAGCTCTCGGTATCGAAAGCTGCAAACTTATCGTGAAATTCTGCGATGGATGGAAGAGCTTCAACGATGATCTCGATAACATTAAAATTAAGGCCGAAGGGTTGCTCTCCACGTTGAAGCTGATCGAATCGCTCCTCAGCCAGAACACGGCGATTCAGCCCTCGATCGCATCAGAGATTACCGCAAGGGTCTTAGAGAATGAGAAATGGATCAACAAAACCAGCGACAGAGTTGCGAAATGGTCACTCGCTTCCCAGAATGCTGGTCTTGGTGACAAGGTACGAGCGGCTGGGAAGAAAATCTCGTATCCATTCCGAAAAGATGCTTTGTTGGATACTGTGAAGATTCTCGAGGGTCTACAGATGAATTTGCATATGACACTGCTCGCGTAAGCTACTCCTGCTGTGCGCATTTTGTCCACCACGATGTTGACGCTAGAATAGACTACAGATTCAGCAAGCATCTACTCTCGCCCAGCAAACGCAACTCATCCAGACAGTACACTCCTTGGGTGCAACAACGCTGACAACGCTCCAGCACTATGAAACAAGTTTCGACAAACTGGTACCCATTTCGTTTACATATGCTTTACGGGAGGGTTGCTGATACTGAAAAGGAATCCGCGATTCACAATTCGTGCAGCATGTTACAGCCTTCTGTCGTAGGTGGAGCATCATTCACAAAGCGCAATAGCTTCAGCCGTCAGAATGCACTCTGCGCCTGTCCAGCCATACCAGTCCAGCATCGAGTTCATCAAGATACCTATCCACTCCAAAGCGGCTTTTCGAGCGGCAATGTTCGCACAAGAAGGCTCAAGCTTGTCAGTAGATGGCTCGGCATATCATTGGAAGTCATGATATCTGTTAGTCAAGCGGCAGGCCGGCTTGCCATAAGCCCGAGTCTTCAGTATCATCCTATTGTTTCTGAGGATTCGGCAGCAGTTCAGATATTGTCAAGAGAACCTCCTTCCAACACTGGACTAGAAGGGATAAAACATTTCAATAACGCTATTATTCAAGATTTGCGTCAAGCATTTGAAAGCAGAAAGGCGAGCCCTTTTGATCGAACGGGGAATGGTCGTACCCTTCTTCATGTGAGTGACTCTCTCTGTTATCGAAACCAGAAATTGACTCCAGTTTCTTTTCTCCCATCAGATCGCCTGCTTTTCCCTATTTTGCAACGAATGGCAGCCCGGGTACTCTACTCGTGATAGATTTCAAATAATTGAATATCTAATAGCAGCTGGATGTCCAATTAATGAATCACTATGCAGCTCGTCCGCGGATGAATGGAGTGCTATCCCCAATGACCTATCTTATTCTTCTTACATCATGTTGGAAAGTCCATGATGGAAACATCATATCACACTTTATCAATCTTGGGGCTGTAGTCTCAGATAGAGATATGCGCCTGTGTCCTTATTGGAAGATGGCGACGGCTGCATTTCAAAAAAGTGAAGAGGGTAAGAAGCAGAAGAAGCTGGAGAGGCGACTGATGGTACTAACATATATTAAGGATTCATCTTATCTGACGTTGTTTATGCAATTCTCAAACAGTCTACGGAGCTTCTTGTGCGGGCTCTAGCCAGGCAACAAAACTCATCAAGTCACCAGGATTATACAAGGCTCTTCGGTGCGGTACTAGTAGAATGGCCTGAGGGAATCGTTATGTGGTTGGAAAACGATAAGGGCCTATCAGTCCAAGATAGAAGGGCCATTCTATATCATGCTATTCGCAATAATGTTATTCATGTGGCCGAATATCTGCTGGCCAGAGGTACACCTCTCCTTACGGGAATTATCGGCGAATGCAGGTCCGCCGAAATGGATAAAATCATCCTAGACACATTCATCTCCAGACGGAAACAGCTCCTCAACGTTGCCGAAGCAACACTACCGGCGTCAATGCAAGCTAAGCTCGGCCTGCAGCCGGGACATGTACCCGACGCTACTGCAGAGGATGTCTATCGCGCACTCACACAGAGGACCTGGGTGGATAGCGCCCTGGACCCATTGGACGGGCCGCCTGTCTTCCACAATAGTAACCTGCAAGTCGATCAAATGGAGGCTCTATACAATGCTGGATTTCGCGACATCAGTTCGACTGACGATCACGGATATAGCCCGCCATTAAAGATACCTTTCTATTATATTGTACCGGGAGACGTGCCTCTGACGCCGAGAACTATTAAGAAAATTATCTGGTTCAGAAACAAAGGAGCCACTGCTCACGCCGATTTCAAGTGTGTTCAGCAACTATACTATCATTTTGTTGGCATTATTATAATGCGTGCAATCACAAGTGATACAGTATATGCCTATACGAGACGCCTGGAATGAACCAAGGCCATTATCAATGATCTGCCGATAGATGAGAACTCCTTCGTCAGACAAGTATTTACGAAGCAGTGTCATGACACCTGTGCGTGCTTCTGCTCCATATCCGGCTGCACCCCGATGACAATTGCGCTTCGCTATTTGTTCAGCCGCCTGTGGGGATTTTTTTACGCGTGTCCGAGCTACAGCGAAGAAGGATGAAGTTCCCATCATTCTAGAGGTGCTGATCTGTGAGATTGATACGTCAAACCTGGACACGGCAATGGCGATCCTTCGGTTGATCACATTTACTGACCTGGCTCTAACGCATACCTGTTGCCGCGCGAACGATAAAATTACTTATTTCCAAATAAACACATTCGACAACGAGGATGGAGGCGAGATCCACGATGAGGAACATGCATTGATCGACGAGTTCGAAAATCTCCTGCAAGAGCTCTCTCGTGAATACCAGGAGCTCAATCTTCCCCTGTGGGATTATATCTAGGGATACTGGTGCGAGCGGGTTAGGAAGCATTTGTTGGAGGTTGGGGAGACTGTTTCTGCAGATTTGTTGTGTGTTATCCTAGCAAGGAAAGTCTCTGAGGTTCCATGATACGGATTCCTGGCGTTTCCTTGCTAAGTGAGAACAAAATTTACTTCGTGCTTTATCCCACTTAACAGCGTATTGCCATAGAAGTAGAAACGTTATCATTCCAATGCATCTGGAGCCATATACACAAAATTGCTTACGCTTCCCACCAGACCCTCCAGCAAAGGGGGCAACACGGGCGAATAGGAGACAAAAATACCTTTTCTGTGTCCTCTACCTGGTAGCAACGTGCCACAGATACATTGATCAGGGAGCAGCAAGACAGGAACTCAGACCGCTTCACTCAGAATTGAACTGGTCAAATCGAAATGAGGAGCCTCTAGCAAACCCAAACCTAATCCCCATATCTATTGCCCCTGACACTGAGATGTGGTACGATCCATGTTCACCGATGCGTGAGCTTTGCCGGTAGATTTGTACCTGGTATTGCAAGAATGCAGTTTGTTCCGTTTAGAAAACTAGCTCATTAGAGCCGACAGTCCAATGGCTTCGTGGTTCTGAGCTCGATCTCTTGCATGTCGAGAAACGCCCTACATACATACGATGTAGAGATCCAGAATAGTCTGGGTAGCCACCGTTCTTCGCGCTTCATGTACATTCTTCCTGTGAAAGATATTTTAAAGAACTCCTTGAGGCGGCAGGGGAAGATTAAGTTGAAATTCTTATTATTATTATTATTGTTCTTGACGTTGATGCTCGGATGGTTTTCTATCGTCATTGTTGGTGAAAATGGCGCCATCGCGTCTCAAATCGGACCTTTTTCTTTGGCCCCTTCAAGTTGACCCAGTCCCCTTTCGGGGTACTCTCCACCATTTCCATACCATCTTAGCTACCCAGCTACCTCCTCTTCAAATCCCGATCAACTACATCCTCAAGGATAACCTCCCCCCTCTTCTCCGCCGCGATCTTCGCCAGCTTGAGCCTGCGTGTCTCCCGCTCCGTATCCCAAGTCACCCACCACGTAATGAGCGTCAGGATCGCACAGAGACCAACAAGCCCCATGGCAACCGCAAAGGGGACTGTATACCGCGGCGCATACTCGCTGCGGAACATCTGCGGCCCGATTGCACCGCCGATCTGTCCGTAGCTATTGACGAAGCCGATCGAGAAGGCGGACCCTGTTGCACGTGAGGTTGTCTGGACGCGCCAGGGCCTGGAAATAACTTTTAGCTTTGCCCTCTTCCTGTGGTATGTATGTACTAGACTAGGCACGGGGTTATAAAAAGGGTAGGTAGGGAACGTACCACATGACAGGGAACCAGCCCGCCGTCAGCGCGTTTCCGATGAGCGTGACCGCGTATATCGCGGCTGTGCCGGGGTATGCGACGAACACGCCGTAGCAGACGATGATTATCAGCAGGAAGGTAAGCGGGTATAGCGGTCGCGGGATGCGACTGCGGTCGGCCATCACGCCTGTTATGGCGATAAAAATCAGGCCCGTTGCTGTAATGGGCAGGTTGAGGAGTTGGGCTTGCGCGATTGTCCTAGTGGTAGTATGCTATTAGCTCTTGTTCTTCCCATGAGGGAGGAATATTCGTCTAGGGAAGCGTACGTGAAACCGAGGTTCGCAATGACAGTGGACTGGTAAAAGGTCACGCCGTGGGTTCCGACGGTAAAAGTGGCCCAGATGAGCGTGAACAGCCACAGGCGGAGATCTTTGAGCGAGTCGATAACCTCGCGGAGCTTGAAGTTCTGCTCACTGGCTCGGGGCGCGTTCTGCGGTAGACGAGCCTGGATAAATTTTTTCTCGCGCTCTGTCAACCAGCTCGCTGTTTCAGGGACTGTGAGCATATTAGCATCGTACGTGGACTGTACTAGGGCAAGCAAGGCTCTCTTACAGTCAGGAAGCAGGAACCAGATCACGACACCGAAAATGACCGTTGCAATGCCTTCAATAAGGAACAACCTGGGGTGGTGATCAGCCAACGCCTGAGTGAACGAGCTGGCGCGGGGTATATAGCTACCATTGCCATCCAGACAGACCCCCGGCGCCAGATATAGTATCAAAGCCGTAGGCTAGAAGACCACCAAAGATGTTGGCAACGTTTCCGCAGATATCTGCCTGTTGTCAGCCATCACGAGTTCTACGACAGTAATACAAAATGGGGAACCTACAGAAATAGAGCAGTCGCAGAGACATCTCGTCCGGGCGATACCAGTACGTCATCTGAAGAATGACTCCAGGAAACTGGCCTGCTTCGGCCTGTATTGTGTCAGTACATCGAATTCATGATCACCCGGCCGGGCAAGACATACCGCGCCGAGCAAGAACCGCGTGGCATACATGCCCCCCTTGTTCTTCACAGCAACGTTGCACAACAGGAATACAGCCCAGCTGATCATAATTCGCGACTGCCATTTTGAGGGAGAGAACCTCTTGAGCAGTAGATTTGACGGAGCTTCTAGCACGATGTATGGGACCTAAAAGGTCGCGTTAACGACTATCCGAAGCGGAGAGTTTGCGCAACGTACATAGTATAGCACTGTGACCAGATTATACTCGTTCGACGACATTCCGAGCTGCGTCATGATATTGTGATCTGTACCCCGGTTCATGATCCGAGCGTTCGATAGCTGCGCGCGCGTAAGCAAGACTGCTTCGTATCATGACAGAGCAATCGGTAGCAGAGGTATACACACATTATTGCTGTCCAACTGCTTAAACATAAACATGAGCGAGCACAGCGTCATCAATCGCAAGTCAATCCGGCGCAGGAGCTTCTTCTCCTCCTCCGCGCTCAGCAGCGTCCGCCCACTCATCAGTTCCGGATCGTAGCCCTCGATGCTTTCCTGGCTCGACGAAGCCTCGCCAAGCGCCTCGCCGCGCTTGACATAATGAAGCTCATGGTTGTCGCTCTTGTCGCTGCCCGTGTCGATCCCTGTCGTTGTACTTGTGTCGATAGGCTCTGAGGCGACGACTTGCTCGCTCTGTTTGGACGTCATTCTCGCTCGGTCGCGGTCGCGTTTTCCCGTCGATATCGCAATCGATATTCCAACGACGAGAATCCATCAATGTCTGTTGCAAATACTATTTATGAGAAGCGATAAACCCTCCGAAGCTCTCGTTGCTCATCCGCGGCGGCGAGCACGCCAGAGCTTGTACCCATCGCCGGCTTCTGGGGGCTTACGGTCCGGCCCACACCCAAGGCTCCAAAGTCGCCAGACGCGGGATAAGACTTCACCTCGATAATGCTTAGTTCTAGAAGCATATTTGGAAGGCTGGACGAGCTTGCAGTGTGTGTGTGTGTGGGTGGGGATTCCGCGGACCATTTCTTGCGCAGCTTTTGTTTAACTTCTCGATCACGCCAGCGGAGGGAATGATGATGCCTTCGATGCCCCACGCGAGCTGCCTCAGACCTGGACTTCTATGCGAACGAAATACTGGGAGCGAAAAGCGTCCGATTGGAAAAAGAGCACAATTTACTCCAGAGTTGAGCATTATTATTATTGATACATAAACCCCAGCCTTTTGTCGTTTAGAGCACGTTGTTGGATCCACAAATTTGATCAATTGACACTTCATCATGTCGACTGCTGCTACTCAACAAGCTCCAGCGCCAGCCTCAGGCTCCAGTATCCCGACCTACCATCAGGTCCCGGAGACCTCGTTTGACTGTGCGTCTTCACTCATGCGACATCTATATTCTCGTGTCTAACTTGGTTTGCATATAGTGGACTGGGCCGACCTCTCAACCCTCGACCTATCCGAATTCGACCAGCCAGGCGGCAAAGAGCGTCTAGCGAAACAGCTCTTCGACGCTATCCAGAACATCGGTAAGATATACATTACTTTCTTCGTCTCCAGAAACCCCCAACTAATACAAGGGTATACAGGCTTCTTCTACATCATCAATTTCGGCCTAAGCCAAGAAGAAGTCGACCAACAATTCGCCATTGGCCAACAAATCTTCAACCTCCCACTAGAAGAAAAACTAAAATACCGCGCCGAGCTCGAAAAGGGCGGCTACAACGGCTACAAGCCGCGCGGGCTGCGCGAGATCGCACCAGGGGTCTTCGACAACACGGAGATCTACAACATCCCGAAATTCATCCCGGCGCTCGAGCGTGCACAGCCGGAGATCGTCACCGCGAACCGCGCGCTCATTGAGCCCTTTGCAAGACATATCCATGATGAGATTGTACGCAAGCTGTTGATCCTCATTGCGATCATCCTCGAGCTCCCTGATGACCATTTCCTAAACTCGCACCGCTACGACCAAGTCAGCGACTGCCACCTGCGGTACATGAAATACCACCGGCGCAGCTCCGAAGAGAACGCGCAGGCGAGCGGGATCTGGTCGAAGGGGCACACGGACTTCGGGTCGCTGACGCTGCTCTTCCGGCAGCCTGTGGCCGCGCTGCAGGTGCGCACGCCCGAGGGCGGGTGGAAGTGGGTGAAACCCTACCCGGGCAGCATCACGGTGAACCTCGCGGACTCGCTGCAGTTCCTGACGAATGGGTTCTTGAAGAGTAGTATCCATCGGGTCGTGGCCCCGCCGGAGGATCAGCAGGGTGTGGATCGGTTGGGCGTGTTGTATTTTGTGCGGCCGGAGGATAGTCTTGAGCTGAGGCCTGTTGAGAGTGAGGTGCTGAAGAGGCTGGGGTATGGTACGGCCGTGGATAATAGTGCGGTGGGGATTACGGCGGGGGAGTGGGTGAAGGCGCGCGTTGCGAAGGGGGTGGATCGGGGTGAGGGGCCGAGGAGTGAGGTTGGGGATCAGAAGATTATTGGGGGGGTTGTGGCGAAGTATTATGATTAAAGTGCCAGTGGCAGGAAGCAGATGTGACTAATTAATGTTTGTATGACCTCAAAATATATATCTGGTCTCGCACAAATCGGCGGGACCTCCCAAGTATGAATGAATACTATGAGAATGTGTCCAATATTTACATTACTTCTTAAGCAGTGACTAGACAGTCACGCCCTTCTCTTCAGCAGCCCTCTGCTCTTCTGCGATGAGATCTGCAGGGATCTGATCCGGCGTCGTGTTAACAAGCATAATCATGGGAAGGAGCGAAACTCCAAGAAGGCCAAAGGTCACGCAGCTGCAAACCGTTAGTATTTCTAGATTAAAGACTCGTTGAGAGGACAACTCACAATCCAATCAACGGGTCACTCGTCGTCTGTGTATTCATGCCATACGAGATGGCCTGTCCCACAGCCTCAATACAGCGGAACGCCGCCCCATTGCGCACATTCTCCTGCGCGTCCGTCGCAAAGCTCGACAGCAGCCAATACATATAACTTTGGCTGAGCGGGCCCGTCGTCTGGACGAAGAAATAGGGCAGGAACGACTTCGCATATAGTCCGTCGGACCAATCGATGTGGCCCGGGTTGTTCGCGTTGAACCGCGTCTGCATGATGATGCTCCAGATGTACACGCCCACATTGAGGATGACGACCGTATACAGGCCGATTTGGGCGCGGCGTCGCTGCGAGAGGCTTTTCATATCGAGGATGAAGCCGAGGCCGAAGCAGCCGATGCTATATACAAGGAAGAGGGTTAGGGGTGGGGTTACTAGACGGGCGGAAGTAGGGAGATGGGGACGCACATGCAGAAGAAGGGTGAGATGAGAGAGGAGAGGGCGCGGGCGCGGACGGAGAAGTAGATTCCTAGGTAGGTCGACCAGGTACCGCTATGCTATAGTTAGTCTTTTGTTCTCTGCGAGATGCAGACGGGGGGAATCTTACGAGTAGAAGAATGACCATAGAGCCCAGCCCGAGGAGAGAACGATGAGCTTCGACGTAACGGTCTTTGCAATGCGGCGGAACTCCATCTTGGTCGAGAGAGTCTCGGCAGTCACGATCTTCGTCCCGTCGGAGCGAACGACGTGCTGGAAGGGGACAATCATGAGGGCAAACGGCAGACTGGGACAAGTCGTTAGTCCTTGCTCTTGCTGACTATATACTTTCGCGTACTCACGCAATGCACTCAATAACCAGGAACGCGATAAAGGTATCGGGTGTGACTCCGCCCTCGGCTCCTGCGTGGTGGTTCTTCGCGAGGCTGGCGCGAGATTAGTCCAAGGATCACACGGTTTTTCAGGGATCTGTGAGCCTCACTTGATAGCACCTCCAACCAGCTGGCCCAGGTTCCGCGAGACAATCCAGAGCGCAAGATACTTTCCACGAGCGCCGGACGGGGCAAGAGTCATGATAGCACCGGCTTCAGCGACATACCAGCACGCCGTTCCAATACCGCTGATCGCACCGCTGAGGATAAGGTACTACATAAGAAAGAGCTCTTGTTAGGCTTGGCTGTTCTTGGAAGTAATCATGGTTAGATCAGGTTACTCACCCACTGGTTGCCGAATTTGCTGTTGCAGTAGTAGGCCGATCCTTGGATGGGGAAAGACATGGACCCGATCACCAGAGCCCACTTGACACCGATTTTGTTCACGATAGGACCGCCGAGGAAGCAGACTGTGCGTGAAGCGTTAGCTGGGGGGTTTCCGACGCGAGGCGAAAAAAACGTACCAATGGCCAGCATAGCATATCGGATCGCGGTCGAGATGTTGGACACTTGCGGTGTTGCAAGGCCACCACCACCGAGCCCTGGAATCGTTAGTATAAATCGATTAGGGGTGAGATATTTAGTGGCATACCGGTGATAGCATCGGACATGGCCGGACCACAGAACGCCTGGATACTGAGGAGAATCATCTGGGTCAAACTGTGCTGCCATACGCGCTTCCACCGAGGGACATTCTCTCTGTAGGCCTCCATGTTGATAATCTGGCCTTGGGCATGTTCGTTGGCAGGGACGGGGTCGTCTTGCCCGGCAGCGGGAGTCTTGGAGTCGGCCATTGCGGATTGGATTGTTGATTGAGAAGTCACTTTCAGGATCGTAATTTCAAGCACCTCCCTCCAACTCGACCTTTCCCCGGTTATTTATACACTCGTGAGTCACATACCCTCGGTATCAGCAAGAGTGCTTATCGGCTAATCTCGCGACCCTACCGTTTACGCTTATCTTGTTCCCCACGTTCTCCAACAGCGGCTTCTCGGTGCCATGGGGTTCGCCTCAAGCGCGTGGGAAGGTCCACGCGAAACACTAGCGTCGGTCATGCTCCGCTCCGTCTTCAAGCGCCACCGGCGTCTCCAAGACAGCGGAAGGTCCAGGCGATCCTCTTGCGCCCACTCCGACATTCACTCAAGACATCGGCTGATAACGGCCAATTGGGAGCGGAAAAGAACGAACAGATGACATTCTACAACGGCGATATCTCGCTTCTTATCAATTTGATAGGACAATCTGAGGTCTTGGTAGTTTACGGTATCTGTGGGCCAGCGCCCGATGTCGCATTCTCTGGAACTGTGTCTCCACTGCGGGCTCACATGACATGGCATGATCGGTCGCAGGTTCGTCGTTATCGCTTCTGGATTAGCTTAAATATGGTTCTTAATCACAGCTTTTATCTTCTTATCTGGTTCGTTACAGTACATATCACGTCTCAGCCTTAAGATCGGAATTCCACCACAGTCACTTATACTGGTCTGTCCTCTCAACCTTCTAACAGAGATCGATTCAGATCCCCACTACCAACATGGCAGACTCACGCGCAAGCACAAAAATCATCATCGTCGGCGGCGGCGGCACAATGGGCTCGTCGACAGCCCTCCACCTCATCCGCTCGGGGTACACGCCGTCAAACATCACCGTCCTCGACGTATACCCGATCCCGTCCGCACAATCAGCGGGCTATGACCTGAACAAGATTATGAGCATCCGGCTACGCAACGCGCCGGATCTGCAATTGTCGCTCGAGGCCCTGGACATGTGGAAGAACGATCCGCTCCTCCGGCCGTTTTTTCATCCTGTCGGGATGGTGAGTCGAATTGCTTACCTATTTTCTCTTGTTTCCTCTTCTTCGAGGAGACTAAATGGCGACGTAATGCTAACTATCGTGCTAGATCGACACATCCTCGTCCAAGGAGGGGATCGCAGCCCTGAAGCGAAAACACCAGGCCCTCATCGACGCGGGCGTCGGCCTGGACAAGACGAATTTCCTGCTAGATTCCGAGGATGAGATTATCGCGAAATTACCGCATTTTACCAGGGAGCAGGTCAGGGTACGTGGAGAAATCTTTCTCTTTTTTCCCCCGATGCAATGACTCACTAAGCATGGCGCTAGGGCTGGAAAGGCTTGTTTTGCGGCGACGGAGGCTGGCTTGCTGCTGCCAAGGCGATCAATGCGATCGGGGTGTTTTTGAAGGAGAAGGGGGTCAAGTTTGGGTTTGGAGGGTGAGTTAGTTCCAGCTTTGTTTTTGCATGCTTATAGAAGCATAAACGAGTTGGGTCGTTTATTGACCCGGTGTAGTGCTGGCACATTCAAGAAACCCCTGTTTGCCGCAGACGGGACGACATGCATCGGCGTTGAAACCGTCGATGGGACGCAATACCATGCGGACAAAGTCGTTCTTGCAGCTGGAGCTTGGAGTTCTACGCTGGTAGACCTCGAGGATCAATGTGTTTCAAAGGTACGTGCCACTGAGTCCTCCCAAGTTTGACCCTAGCTGTCGTTAACTGGCATACAGGCCTGGGTCTTCGCGCACATCCAACTCACCCCCGAAGAAGCCGCCGCGTACAAGAACACACCTGTCGTGTACGACGGTGAGTACGGCTTCTTCTTCGAGCCGAATGAGTACGTCTTCCCTCCCCAATCAACCAACCCTAACCCCCCAACTTCGAACCCTACCCTCGAACCCCAAAAGCAAACCAACCTAACAGTCGAACCAGAAACGGCATAATCAAAATCTGCGATGAATTCCCCGGCTTCAGCCACTTCAAAACTCACAAGCCCTTCGGAGCCTCCGGCCCGAAACGGATCTCCGTGCCCCGATCACACGCGAAGCACCCGACAGATACATACCCGGACGCCTCAGAGGCAACGATCCGGAAGGCGATCGCGCGGTTCCTACCCAAGTTCACGAACAAGGAGCTCTTCAACCGCAGTATGTGCTGGTGCACTGATACCGCGGACGCGAATCTGCTCGTTTGCGAGTACCCGCGCTGGAAGGGGTTTTATCTTGCCACGGGGGATAGTGGGTGCGTATACTTACATACGAAAAAAAAGGTGTGAATTATTTACTGACAAATGGGCAGACACAGTTTCAAACTCCTCCCGAATATCGGGAAGCACGTGGTCGAATTGCTGGAGGGGACGCTGGAGCCCGAGCTGGCGCATGAGTGGCGGTGGAGGCCTGGGATTGGGGATGCGCTTAAGTCGCGGCGTGCGGCGCCAGCGAAGGATCTGGCGGATATGCCTGGTTGGAGGCATGATGCGAAGCTGTAGAAAGTAATCCCGATAACCGTGAGAGACGGATCTTGAGGGAGGGGAGAATATACTAGAGTGATGACACGAGATGGAATCAAGGGAATGTGTGTATGATTATTAGTATTACGGATTGAACGCAAGTTCTATACAGACTAGGTCATCAAGCATAAAGTCGTGACGGGCTCGGCTCATACACCTCCTCCGCGCTGAAAGAGCAGTGATAGTATCCCGATTCCACCGGAGTCGTATTGAGGTAAGAGCTCGGCAAGATGTCTCTCCGATCCACACTCCCACTCCCACGCCCACTCAGTTGCTCCTGAGAATCGCCAATCCGATTCCCAAACTTTAACGGATTAGATGACGAATACACCCCGGGTACCTCCCCCCACATAACCGGCTTGAGCGCATGGCCCCGCTCCACAATATCACCCGCCGCCGCAGAAGTCCCCGAATGACACGCCGCGCTAATAGCCGCACTACACTGCGCGGCCAGCGGCATGCGGGACCGAAAACGCCGCAGGCCCAACAACCCCGCACCAAGCGGCATCGCGCCGCCGACGACAATCCCAAAGATAATCGCGACGGGGTTATACCCGCAGGTGACGAGCTCGCCGTCAGTGTACGGCTCGCCGGCCGCCGTGAAGGGCAGGATATCGACGAAGAAGAAGCTCTGCGAGACGAGCCAGTGCAGCACCGCGGAGACGGCTAGTAGCGGCAGGCTGTAGCGGTAGGGGAGCGAGAGGTAATATGTTGAGCGCTGGGCGCTACCGGGATGGGGCCAGGAGACGCGTAGCGGTTTGCGGGCTACGCTGTAGGAGGTGTATTCGACTGCGCTGAGCATGGTAGTTAGGAGCGCGTTGTACATGAAGTATGCAAAGGAAATGAGGAGTTGTGGGGTGTTGGCCAGCAGGACCATGGTGAAGATGCCGTGGGTGTTGCGGGAGGCGTCGAGGCCGCTAAGGATGGTGTTGGCGGTCGTTTGGCCGATGCCGTTGGTCCAGATTGTTTTGGAGCCGTAGGAGCCGTTGAAGTCAGTGATGGCGAGCCAGAGGAGGCAACCGGCTGGGGCGAGGAGACAGGCGAAGCTGGAAACGGAATCAGTCGGTAGTTCGCTTTGTCAGTGGTTAAACGGAGTAGTGGGATTTTACAGGATCATCGTGCAAATCCATCGCCCCAAGCTTACGGCATGGTACCAACGCTGCGGTAAAGGGAGCTGCAGCGGAAGAAAGCTGTCATGAACAGAATTTGTTGAAATTGACCGCTTCTTGTTACGCTTTCTCTTCCATCCATGCGCCCGCTTGTCGACCAGCGGCTTCGATAGCAAGCAGGCTCCTTCCGTGCTGCTATCAGGTCTTGTCAGAAACGAAGCGATCGCGTCACCGATGGTCAAAAAGAGGTCTTTTCTGCTGTCGCGCGCGGTGAAGAGCGCACACAGCAGTTTGATCAGGTTGCAGCCCAGGACTACCAGACAGATCGGCGGACTAAAAAACAGCTGGCAGGTCTCCTCAGTTCGGAGAGCCATGCAATGATCGACTACGTACGTGTCTGGGAGGAGATCCCTCTCCGTAGGGACATTGACACACCGCGCTTCGTGCCCCAGTATCGTCACATTGCCTGGGAAGGAGCTATTCTCCCACTCAGACGGGTTGTCGAGCACAGCTTGCAATCGATCCATCGTAGGATGCTGCTCCAGGAGATCCTGAAGACGCCGGTAATCCGGTGTATCGGGTATTCCATGCTGTTCACGATAGAAATATCCCGGAGCGTCGTAGAAGCCGTCATCGGTCGGGATCCGGAGAAGAATGCGCTGAGTCGACCACCTGTACGGTTGAACGGACAAATTCTCCATTGTATCCTCCGCCAGCTCCTTGTCACAGTTGTAATTGCCGTTGCACAGCCAGCGGAACTTGCTCCCGCTCTTGCTCTCGAAGCTTTGGCTATTGCCCCGGTCGAACCACGCCAGCGGTTCGGTGTCGGGCATCAACGTGTTTGTGACCAGGGCGACTAGTCGATGTCGAGCGGCAAAGTCTTGAGCGAATGTGTCGACGCATTCTTGTTTCGATAGGATGTCGAACTCGCCATTGTCCAGAGCGTCATTGTATGCTCCGAAGCCCATATCCGCGTTGTTCAGCATGCAGTCTTTAAAATCGGACGTCGCGTTTTCGCTGAGTCGCCCGCCATTACCGACAATGACCTGGTACCTGATCGGACTCAGAGATACGTAAAAGACCGAGTTATATCTAGCAAGAACGCAATCAGCACGCCTGACCATAAATACTCGCAGAGCAGCCACAAGCGTACATCAGATGTATCGGCGCCGACGTAATCAGCAAAACCCAGCCCAGCCACTGCCTCCTTCCTCGCTGCCTCCTCAACAAGTCCCAAATATTCGGCACTCCAATCCTAACCCAGATCCGCTTGGAATGAGCCTCATCTACCTCACCGCGCGACGGCGACGCAAGACACTGCATGCAGTAGTTACTCGCGCCGAGCATGAGCGTGCTCAGTATGTTGATGACAAGGTGCATCCCCGTCGACCAGTTCTTCGCCGTAGGGCATTTTCCCTTATACATCGAGGCAAAGGAGAAGTTGTGCGCGTCGTTCGCGCCGTAGGCGAGTCCCGCGGCGATGATGGTCAGGATGATGTTCACGGCGAGGACGGCGCCCATCACCCATGAGCAGATTACAACGCCTTTGATCCATGCGCGGCCGTGGTTGGGATCTGTTAGTTCAGGTTTTGCTGATGCTGAGGGTTCAAGTTTTGTGGAGAACGAGTGCCATGATGTGAGACTTGACAGGAATCCGGGCTTTTCCTCGATTCCCTCCCCTTTCCCTGGATCGCGACCTCGTCGATGAAACATAACATAATCTGCGGGACAGGAATCCCAATCTGAGTCGTCGTTACATTAAGGGAAGAGGAAGATTGGAAGCTGGAACTGCGCTGGACGAGCCGATGAATTTGAATTAAATTTCAGGGTCTGAGGTGCGACGCTTGGCGATAGCTCATCTTCTTCCTAATCGGGGTTGGGAGATGGCTGTGCTGCCGGCGATCGCTCGAGTCTGATTCAATGGCCAAGACACTGCATGACGTCAAACAGGGACAGAATTGGGGGCCGAGGGGGATGATTCTGCGACTGAGTCTGAGACAGCGCCGTTGTGTCTTTCTTGGCTCCGTTATATTCATCCCCGTACCCTAGACCAGTGCAGCAGGGTCTCCATGCTACTCTTGATTAGTGGAAGCGCCGAGATCTAACTTAAAGGCCTATTCGCGAAATGGCCAGACCATGCAGTAATCTATGCTGCTTTGTCTATGTTTTATAAGAGGTGCGGCTCGAGAACTTGGAGATGTTAGAGCACTTTTTTTTCCTATTCGCGGCCCTTTGCCCATGGATGGTATATTTACTCGCACCCCCGAATCAGTAAAAGCTCACGAATTTCCTGGAGTCCCTCAAATCTCCAAACAGCTATGCACGCAACCTCTGAGATAACCAACTCTTCAAGGCAGCACCTTGTTCGGTCTCATGCGTATCGCCAAACATAGGCCAGATCAGGGGCGCGACATGACACTCATTCCGGCCGACAAGCAGAGTCGTATCGGCATTTGATTCCTGCGAAAAGAACAATTAGCACGACATTCCACGCAAGCATCAGGAAGCAATATGCACGCAACATACGCTGAACGCAGCTACCCAGGTCTTGATCGGATCCAGGAGCACCTCATCCCCACCAGCTAGCACGAGAGTTTGTTCAACCAGCGCGCCCTCCCACCACGACACGGGCGCATTCGCCGCCTCAGTATAATAGTCTGTCGACCGGCCATCCAGATACAGCCTGGCCCACCGCTCGGTTACCTCCCTGGAGTCAATATCCTTGTGCTTATTGTACTCCACGCTCGGCCAGTCATGCCGGAAGGAGACCCACGGCGACAGACACACAAGGGCCTTGAGCGGCTCGCGGATCTCAAATTTGGGAACGTCCGCTGATGGGTGCGATATGTGGGAGAGAATCGCAAGGCACAGGCTCGCGCCCGCCGAGTCCCCGACGAGGATCACTTCCCGTGGGGAGCGGCCAAGGTCCTCGATCACGTATCGCAGCGCCTCGACAGCCTCCCGGAACTGGGTGGGGTATGTTGCGTGAGGAGTCAAGGTGTAGGTTACGTTCAGCCAGGCCGTTGTGATGTTGTCTTGGGCCAGGGCCTGAGTGACATTCTGCCAGAAACCGATATATGGTTCTGTTGCGTCCATTGCGAAGCCGCCGCCTGGGAACCAAGAGAGTTAGTACCATTCTCTCCTTAGCACGGACACCGTAGTCCCAGATCGATATAGGTCTGTCTTACCGTGAAAGTTGATCACCACATACTTGGCTGTGGTGGGATCGCCGAGCCAGAACCCGCGCAGTCCACTCTCATTCGATACGAAAAAGGGGTTGATCCCTGATTGCTTACAGTAATCGAGATATAGCCGGTCGTAAGACTTGAAAAGATATCTAGACACGGAGTGAGTGGCCACAGACACATTGGAAAAGTTGGGTGATCTTACTGGAGCTGAAGCGGACTGAAACGTTCGGTGAGCTACGGCACAATATGAGGTGTAAGTATGGAGTTTCCTAAAGAGTTCAGCATTCAGCAAGGGATTGTACCGCTTTTACGGCTGCCTGGATAATGTGGTGATGATAGGTGTCGGCGCCAGAGGCTCCCCGAAAGGGTCCGCATACAGCTGCATAGATGATTCGTGCTCCTTTGATGTGTGAACTTAAGCTTCAGTCACGTAAAGTGTAGGGGTAGAGCAACCTACCTACAGAGAACCAGCCTAGCCATGCATCTACAGTTGCTATTGTGCCAAGAGTCTGTTTTTTTGGGATGAGATTCTGAGAGTCCATGTTGCGATGCATTGCTGTGGCTAACTACGGATTGGTTTAACGAGCTCTATTTATAATGATTCTGGGTAGATGATGGGCCAATTGGGGCCAATTCTGCTCGATTAGTGTTCGAGTTGCCTGCCGAGGCTTGGAATCGAGGTGAAGTTCTGCGTAGTGGAATATCTACACTCTCCGAGTGTCAACTGTCGGATTTGGTGGATCTTTATGTATATCCATTGATCACGTCAACATCGAGCAGGAACCGAGGTTCCATAACCACGCCGAACAAGAATTGAATTTTTTATTATTATTAATTTTTTTTTTTTTTTTTTTTTTTTTTTTACCCAAATATCACCGAAGTACAACTGAGATCGACCAGCCCCAAGGCTGCATATGTACTATCCTCCTCTGTCAATTCATTCTAAGCTCTCTTCACTCTTCGACTCCCCTGAGAATCCCGTCCCCGCCAATTCCTCTTTCCCAACGCCGTGATATCACCTCCCACACCCCTCACCCCACAGACATCCAGCTCTTAGAAACCTACAGCCCCATCCTAGCCAGCCTCTCCTGCCCCTTATCCGTAAACAACAAAATCCCATTCCAATAACCCACAACCCAAATCATCGGATACCGCCAATGGAACCACAACGGATGTTCCGAGGCCCCAAACCACCCAAAGTGCCGGTCAAGGCTATAGCAGAGATAATTACACGCACTGAGCACAAGCAGCGCAAGGATCCCCGTGAAGTGCGCCGCCTTCTTCCCATAGTGGTTGTCGACGATGAACACGTTGATCAGCCCGCCCATCGCCCCGCCCATGCCCAGGGGGCAGAAGACGAGTGTCCAGAGGACTTTGTACAGCAGGTCGCGTGTCCCCGTCATGATGAAGACGCCGACGGCTAGGAAGATTATCTCGGCGACGAGGGAGTTTAGCCAGAAGAGGAGGAAGGGGCGTAGGTAGATTGTGCGGCGCTTCGAGGCCGTTTTCATGTCGGCTTCGCCGGTTATGATGGGTTGGTACGTGTTGGGTGTCATGGTGGGCTGGAAGATGTAGAGCTTTGTGAGATGTAAAATAAGATTCTTTTGTTTTTGCTTGATTGAGGTTCACTTCTCCTCTTGAGTTTGCGATCTTTATATAACCTCGTCCGTCGTGCATTCGGGTATGTGGTTTTCGAAACCACTATCGGAATTGCGGTTGAACGTGATAGTAGAGGACATCCGACATCCGAGGCCCTCATTCTATATTTGACAAATTCGGGCAGTGGATGAGTGGTTCGGCGATGAGTGATCGTCCCGTGTCCCGAAGATCTCAGACGGTCTTCATCACATCTCCACTGGACCCCCCGCCCTCTCCCCGCATTCCTATCCTGCGCAATGGCAATGAACGGCTACTGTTTTGTGAACTATACCCCCTCGCAATTTACCGAATCCCAAATGGACCTCCACGAATCCAAATCGAGGCAAGGTAGTCGGCCACGCGAGGCCAAACAGCCCACAGGCCGGAGAAGTGTCGAGAAGAACGAGGTACAGTTCCCGCTATATTCCTCAATTAAACACGTATCTCCATGGGCAAATCCCCGAACTGACACATACACAAACAGCGCCGTCGCCAGCAGGTCCGAGCGGCGCAACGAGCGTACCGGGCACGGAGTGAAGCGTACACGAGGAGGCTCGAGCAGCGAGTTGCTCGGCTCGAGGCTGCTCTTGAACGGACGGGTCGAGCGGTTATTGCATTCGCAGATGATTTGATAGAGACTCAGATACTCCGCTCGCACCAGCAGCTTGTGCACCAACTTCGCGACACGGTGAAGACGTGTCTTGAGTCTGCGCTGGTTGGGGAGGACGATTGCCATGGGCAGACAAGGGACCCAAAGCGAGGCGACCTCTCAGGAACATCGCCAACCTTGAAAGCCACCAAGCAGGTCGGCGATGACAGTCAGCATGCCGACCGACCCCGATCGGCCGTCTTCGACCAAGAGGCTCCTCCTCCTCTGGGAATCTTGCCTTATAGCCCGCGTCTGTCTCCAGATACCACCACGATTGAAGTACCGGCCTTTGCCCACCAGCTGCGAATAGCGTGCCTCTACCAGGGATTTCTAATGCTCAATAACCCTTCGGTCCCTCTGGAAGTATTGAGACGGCCCTTTTGTCTCCTCCTATCCCTGTTCCCACGAGAAACCATCGCGTCCTTCTTCCAGATGTGTTTACATGCGAGGCTACAGAATCAGGAGCCATACCGCTGCAACGACATTCCGTGCTTCACGCTGGGCGGCGCTGGTACGCATTTCCCCAGGGTCACTACTACTAATAACCCCGTATCAGACGAGATGCAGTCGGGGCAACGGGGAGGTTCTCCTGCAACGCCGCACCAAGAATCTCCCGCCGCGATCGATGCAACGCCCTCGGCGTTCCCACCTGAGGCTCGGAAGGACCTGGACGGCGAGTGGTTTGACTTGCTGGATCTCGTGGGCTACCTCCGAGAACAGGATGTGGTTCTTTCGATGGAACGGCCAACATTGGGTACTGCGCATCGAGCGATAAACGTGGTCAATTTCACGGCAGGTGAGCCATCGACTTTGCTGATGATCTTGTCCCTATTCGTGGCGTAGAGAGCGATCTTCTAATGACCATTAGCTTTAATCGAGAAGGGAATATGCCTGGGGCATAGTCCGGGATTCAAGCGGAGCGACGTAGAGATGGCGGTCGAATCTTCAGTCTGGAAATGAGCGATGGACCGGTTTAACTCCATTTATTCCTCTATTGTATCTCCTTTGTGGTACAGTTCTATCTCTATCTCTATCGCATCTATAGCTTTCCCGAATCTTTCGCTGTCCTCCCCTTGACATTCCTCGCTGGATCAACCACCAGCGCCACCTGCGTACTCGTGGCAACCAGCTCCCCCTCCTGGTCCAGAATCAGCACCTCGAGATCCGCTCGACTGCCACGAAGCATCCTCGTCACAACCCGCGAGTGCAGCCAGTCCACCCCAGCCGCCGGAAGCCTGCTCTTCAGATCAATATTCATCGTCACCGTGGGATACCAGAACTGGATTAGTCCCGCTGCCGGCACAAGCTTTTCATCATTTCCAGCCCCGGTCTGAGTCCTCGTCGCCTCCAGCGCCCCCATCCGATCCAACGCCGCGGGGAATATATCCACCAAGTACATGACCGCCTCATTCGACCACTTAGCCACCGTCCCGCCAGGCGCGAACTGCGACCACTGGTCAACCACCTGCGCCGCGCGCTCGGCCACCGTCTTGGGCCGTAACGTCGCCGCCGGGCTGTAGGTCCTCATATGCTTCGCCGCATGGAGCGTCGGAGTAGCCACGGGTCCAACCCCCCACTCCCCATCGCGTCCAGTCTCCGCAAGCGCCTTGAAGTCGACCCCGCCACCTGCGAGCGACCCAGGTGCCGCAGCTGGAGACAGATCCCACGGTCCCCTGACGGCGGGCCCCTCTTCGGCTTCCGGCGGACTGAGCGTGATATACGCGAGCACTTTAACCTCGAGGTCTTTATTATCGTCTTGCGACTTAGTGGATGCTGTTGCCTGGTCGCGCGCCTGCGAAACGGTCACGTGGATCGTGCTTACTCTCGCGCCCAGCTTGATTTCCTGCACGGTGAGGATGGCAGGCCCGGCGAATGTGCGGCGCTGGAAGGTGATCTGGAGCGCAATCGGTTCTTGCGGAAGAACTGGCTTACTGCCCTTGTTACTAGCCGCCGCTGCTTTCTGGGCGAAATATGTTGCCGCTGTGCGGTAGAGAATGCTTGCGGTGTAGCCGCCGTGGGGGACTGTCCGTACGATGAATTAGTTTGTTCTTCCTTAGTATTCGGGCTCCAAGGGGATAATCTCCGTACCTAGTCCGATGCACCATGCTGGGTCGAGATGGGCTGAATACGTGTTCGCGTTGATGGGCGTCACGGCGATCGCCTTCTCGAAGGTGGAGGAGTGCGCGGGGTCGGTCATTTTTCGATATGTGGGCAGCGCGCGTCAAAGGGGATCGCGTCCTTGAGCACCGGTAATTAGGCAACGAGTAGGGACAGAACTAGCTCTATTTCAACGTCCTTGGCCGTCTTCGTAAACGTACTTGTGAATGCTTCTGCGGAACGCTGCCGTGGGACGAGGGGCTGATCACTCATCATCGGAAATATTACTAATCTTCGCAAAGGGACGCCTTACGCATCACCTGCGAGGAGCGAGCGAGACACCGACATCCATCCGCTGCTGCTCGCTTGCTTGTTTGCATCATATGGATAGCCCTAGGTGTAGATAGACGTGCGTCGAATCATATCCGGATGGTTCCTCGTAGAAATGACATTGCTTGCTTGACTATAAACTACCGAAAGCACATTTGATACCTACATAGGTATACAACGACGCGTCAAACCTTCGCCGCCACACCCGCCTCCGCAAACGCCGCAACAGCCCCCCTCAAGACCGCATGCGGATTAATCCTGTTCGGATACCTCCTCTGCATCTCCCCCGCCAACTCCTTCCAATCCTTTGCTTTGGCAGCCGCATCCTCGAAATCGAAGATATACTGCCTCGTCTTATGCAGATTAAACAATCCATCCACCGTCCCCGCCCGCTTATGCCCCGCAACGACCGTCTGCGTATCTAGCGCCTCGATCGTGTCCAGCGCGCGCAGCCACTCCGCTCGCTTGGTTGCCGTGTTCGCTTCGCCGAAGTACTGGTGCACGTCGCCATAGACGGCGTCGCCGGCGACTACGAGCCGGAGGCTGGGGACGTGGAGGACTGTTGTATCGTGTGTATCTGTGTGTCCGACTTCGATGGCGCGGAGCTCGTGGCCTTCCAGTGTGAAGGAGACTGGTTTTGGCGGACCGGTTAGTGTCTGCACGAGGCTGAGCTCGTGCTCGAGGTCGCCCGCGGGGGTAATCTGCCCGTCCGGGAACAAGGTAAGCCAGGTCCCCTCCAAGATCGGGGGCGCGAGCTGCTCGCGCATATGCGCGACTGTGCCTGCTGTAGCCACGACAATCAGGTCCGGCCAGTGCACACGCAACGTGGGGATGCCGAACCAGTGGTCGCCATGGCCGTGGGTGACGTAGACATAGCGCAGGGCTTTTCCGGGAGCAGTGGTCTTGATCCAGGCGGCTAGGTCCTCTGTTTGCGAGATGGAGATCGGGGTGTCGACGAGGACGGCGTCGGTGGCGCCGTGGATGGGGGTGCAGGAGATTGGGGAGAAGAGGCTGCGTTCCCCGGCGCGTTTGATTGCGAGGGGAAGGCGTGAGGAGACGTAGACGTCTACTTGGAGGATGGGGGACATGGTTACTTCTGGGAGTGTGGGCTGGGGATGTCTAGATGCGATATGGTACATATTGGGATACTGTGTTGGTTAGAGAATGCGACACGTCCTTTTATGTCTGTTTGTCCGAGCGCTAGCTCTTGTGCCGAGGGATGCTTAGTGAACATTTTATCGTGCAGCTGATCAGCTCACGTAGTCCAACGTTTGTTCATTCATCAACCCGAACCAGGTCGGTTGATCCTCAAGTCCCTCGGCCACCGGGCAACGCATCCTCCCCACGGGGAGGGGTTAGATAACCAAATAGAGATATAAATCCGCCTCGAGGATTGCGAATTTCCCCAGATTCTGCCTACATCTAATCTTTTCTTGCAAGACTTTCACTTACTGTTCTGTTGAACAAGAACTACATTTATATTTTTACCCGAACAATCCTCATACGAGAAAATGCCTCGCTGGACCTTCGAAGTTACTCCGGACACCCTCTCCCGCGCGGAAAAGGACACGCTCGCAAAGGCCATCACAGACAACTATGTCCGAGTCGGCATCCCCGCGTTCCTAGTCAACGTCTTCTTCCACGAGAACCGCATCGGCACCTTCTACAGCGGCGGCAAAACACCCCCCAACACAGTTTTCTTCGTCCTCGACCACGCGGCTCGCTATTTCCCCAGCGAAGAGGTACGACTGGCGTTTATCGACAGCGTGAATCGCATTGTGGAGCCGGTTCTGGCGCCCAAGGGGGTCAAGTGGGAGTATAATATTTACGAGCACCCGGCAGATAATTGGAGGGTGAATGGGATGATTCCGCCGGTGCAGCAGAAGGATCTCTGGGAGCAGTGGATGGAGAGAGACGAGGCGGTTAGGTATGGGGAGTATCTGGCCAAGGAATAAGGGAAGGGCGATACCTGAAAGCCTTCTTTTGTATATTTGAATACAAGCCAGACGCTAGAGGGCCCTAGCCATCTCTAACAAGTGTTCAGTAAAATGAAATGCTGCTTAACAATTGCTTGATATTCGAGGCGTTCTATGCTGGAGGCATTCCAGACCCCAATGTGGAATCTCAGAGATTAGTATCTTAATGGACTTTGTCAGCACGAAGTCAGAGAACTCAGTGTCGTGTCTGATGAGCCCTTTGAACCTGGATGTTTCGCAAGCTGTCTAGAGATTGGTCAAGCAGCGAAAGCTTTTACGGCTCTGTAAGCTCCCGGCTGCATGAACTAACCCCCTGAAGCTCTTTATTGTGACACGCGCGATGTATATGCTTGTTGTCCTCCCGTCTCATACGCTTTCTTGGTCGCTCAAACGAGTCAATATCGTGCAGCCAGTTTTCAATGTCTTCTCGCCAGCTGGCAACGCGTCTCTGGCTCTGCTCGTCATCCGAGTCCATGGGCGGCAATACGGCGCTGAATGGGGGCGATGATCCTAGAAAGCATGATGATCAGCTCGGTAATTGCAAACTGATACCCGAATCTCGATGCTGGGTCATATTAACACAACAATTGCCAGAGACATCGAAACTTGGGAAGCTACCCATTTGAGCCGGATATCACTTGAGAAGCAGATTTTCGATGATATTCTGCTGTTTCTGACCTTCCTCAGGTTCAAAAATCGGACTGATCTTGACACGTCTGCTGGCCTGACATATCCAAGTTACTTCTGGATGAAGTAATGTCCTTTCTTAGCGGCTCGAAACGGTCAGTGCATCGCGCCTTCCTGACTCAGCAGGTCTGCCTTGTGCATCTTATGGATGCGGCTCGTGTCACAAGACCAAGCTAGTCCCAGAACGGGAATCCGTTTGTTGCCCGGCGCCCCGCTTTCCAAGGTATCTCTTGCGCGCCCTGGGTTGTCCGACCGAACAGCTTCGCGCGTTGGGAATAGTAAACCGCTGCTGGTCGCTATTTCAGTTCTCACTATTATTAGTATCCGTCAGGCAGCGAAAAATCATATCGAATCCCGGCCTCTGGATGGTAGTTTCAGGTAGCGCCGGGGTGGGGTCGCGTCCTGCACTAGCACATCGATTGACAAAGGCGCTTACAGACAAGCTCTGGGTCCAACTATCAGACAAGCTCACAAGACCGAAGCAATTGTGAGGGAAGGTTGATTCCCTATTGTGAGACATTTGAGGTGCCAGAAAGCCTCCCACATGAACCACGCAACAATGGATACGAGCCACAACAAGCAAAAGGCTTTGAGTGGTGAATGGCTCACGGGCAGCTGCTTCAGGGAATCCCCAATCGGCCTTGGAAGTCTGTTTCAAGGACAATGACTTGTCAGACATTTTCCTCAATGATGCACGCGCCGATTGGCTGACTTCTACAACTGGCGATTCGCTGCGGGGCGAAGCATCGGGCGCTTCCAATTCCCATGAAAGATATAACCTCGCGAAACCCCGCTCCCAAACTTTCCACAACTTTGCTGACTCCCACAGCTTCTCCTTCTTTTCTGTTATGTATTATTTGTTCATATACTTTTTTACATCTTAATCCAACCCTTTACCTTACACTTATTTATCACGCCATGCCGCAGAGCGGCAGAGACGACGCATGGCTCCGTGCCTGGTGCACGAAGCTCAACGTTCCAGCAGATGACTTCCGACCCCTCCTACCGTTATCCTCCGCCTTCGAATCCGCAGTCCGAAAAGAAGACGAAGATCAGGCCAACCTTCTCCTCGCGCAGACGTCCGAGATCCGAAGAACCGGCGAAACTAAGATCGCAACAACGGGGAAAATCAAAAAGGACAAATGGGCATACGAGGACTACTGCGGTGTTCTGACGGAAATCGTGAACGGTTCCGGCTCGGCCAGGGTGGCAGAGAGCATTTGGAATAGCTTTCAGCTGCAGAAACCGAAGAAGGCAAGAACCGGCCGATTCGCGAGGCGGCAGCAAGCTGCTAAAGAAGAAACCGATGACTTGCTATTCAGCTTTCTTTGCAGCACGATGCGATACAAACAGGCTGACATGTTCCATCTCTTTGCCCACCACGCCAGCGCTGACGTCGTAAACCGCATCCTCCCTACCGCCCTGCAGATGCGCAGCTTTAGAAGCGCCCAAGTCCTATTAGAAGAGAACGCAGATCCTAATACGAGCTCCGACGAGCTCATAGGCCTTGTGAGAGCTGGTGAGGAAGAGTTTGTCCGTCTCTTGCTCCAGGCGCAGACACCGGTCGAACTCGCGACGCTTACCTCCGCCCTCCCTGATGCTGTCCAGCGTGGAAGCGCCACGATTGTCCACCTTCTTCTCGCCCATGGCGCCGATGCGAATGCACATAGCGGCCTCGCGATGGAAAAGGCAGTTCGTTCCCAACGTACCGATCTTATCCTTTCGCTGTTGGTGTCACCAAACCCCCCACTACCCCATACCCTCGCTCCGATCGTTGCCTACATATTCTTCAAGATGGACGTTCCCGACGAGGAGAAATACCTCTTGATCGAACTTCTGCTGAATGGGGGTGCGTCCGGCGAGAATGTTTCGCTTGCACTGAATGGGGCGGTACAACAGGGCTGGAGAGAAATGGTCCAGCTGCTCGTGGACAAAGGGGCGTCCATCAACCATTATAATGGAGAGGCGTATCGACATGCTGTTCACGCAGTCGACTTGGAAACACTTCGCATCCTGAACCAAGGGAATCTCGATGATGGCCTGGCGACCGACATTTTCGGCGAAATCGCGGCAACCAAAACATCTAAATCCTTATCCCACGAAGATTGGCGCGCACTTGCAGAGCTCTTACTTGACCAAGGCGCAGTCGGCCATGTGGTAGACCAAGCACTCATCGATCGGGTCAAAGCCGGTGATCTGGGAAGTGTTCGGATGCTCCTCCGCCATGGTGCTTCTGTCGACTATGAGGACGGACTTGCTCTTGAGTGCGCGGTGATGGGCGAGGATGAGGAATTCCTCGACAGCCTCTTACAGCAACAACCGGCTGTCCAGTCGATCAATGCGGTCTTTCCGCGAGTTGATAAGCTATCACACGGTGTCCAGCTACGCATAACTCGCAAGCTTCTTGACGCAGGCGCAAACGGACTGCCAGTTGACATGGTCCTCAAATCAGCTATGAGTAAACCGGTCGGTGCACGAGACAAGGAGTTGATACAACTGCTGGTCGATCGCGGCGCAGACGTTACTCAAGGCGATGGCGTCTTACTTCGCTCTGTTGTCGGATCATCCGAAGACGATATCTTGCAGATCCTCCTCCTTGGATTCCCATCCCCTAGCGATTTGGCGTCCTGCGTTCCCCTCACAATGTGCCTTAGCGAAAGCCAGCGATACAAAATACTACACATGCTTCTCCACAACGGTGCACGCGGCGACGAAGTTTCCCAAGCGCTTGTCGACAGCATTGACGGGACATCGTCTGGATGCCAGCTCGCTTCGCTCCTGCTCACTACTGGCGAAGCAAGTACCGCGTTCGAAAGTGGGAAAGCCTTCAAGAAAGCGATCAGTTCGACTAATATCGAGTTCCTTGGGCTCCTTGTGCAGTATAATCATCTCACAGAGCCGGACTTTTGCTCCTGCCTCTTGGTTGCCATTGACCAGCCCAGGGGAGACAGCGCCCGAATGGAAAAGATTCGCATCCTCCTTTCGAGCGGCCGTGACATGGCTGGCGATACAGGAACTACTGCGCTCCGACATGAAATGCAGGGACTCAAGCGGCGAGGCGAAGCGACACTAGGTGTCCTCCACATGCTGATTGAAGCGGGCGCAGACGTCAACAACCAACAAGGTCGCATTCTGTTGGACGCGATCGACATGAACCTGTTCGAATGTTTCAAGCTATTCCTTGCCTCCCATCCGTCTTTCCAGGCCCTCGAAATCGCTTTCGACAAGGCGCTCGTCAACGCGTTTGTCACGGCTGACTTACGATACCTCCAGCAGCTGCTCGCGACTGGCCTGCCTCAGACTACACTTGACAAGGCACTGCTTCGGACTACGGAAGAGGAGAAGAATGAGGAGCTGGTCCTCCTTCTCCTCAAGCATGGTTCCTCCGTCAATTACCAAGAAGGCGCGGCAGTTCGTAAAGCGATTTCGCGGCTCGACCTTGTCCTGCTCGTGCACCTACTCCACCACGAACCTAACGCCGTGACCCTGAACAGTGCATTTGCACTCAGCATGACCCTTCAGGACCCACGAATGAAGTACGAATCTTACCGGATACTTCTCAAGACCGGCCCAATTCCGAAGCGACTTTTAGAGGAAGCTCTAGTCTCTGCAGCCGACGGAGGATGGTCAATGGCCTCAGTCTGCGAACTACTCCTTGAAAACCGTGCGTCACCGAGTTACGCGAATGGCGCGCCGATTTGTCGTTCGATCAAATCTGCACATTACAGAGTTGAAATGACCAAGCTCTTCCTGCGATTTGGAGTTACCGAAGAAGCCATCGCTGCAGCATTGGTTTCTGCCTTCGACACCCTCCAGAGCGAGATCCGTCTGTCTACAATAGAACTTCTGCTCACGGCAGGCAAGCCACAACTAACGCTCGACCAACTCTTATTGAAAACTGTAGGTTCTTCCAAAACTTACCAGCATCTGTATTAACATAACTAGGTAACCGCACCAGCATGCGACCGTAGACTAGTCCAGAGTCTCCTCAAAGCGAACGCGTCTGTCCTGTACCAAGGAGGCGAGTCCATCCTCCACACCGTCATGTGCAACGACGTCGAGACACTACGTATCCTGGAGCCTCGTTTCCATGGCCACTCTGGCGTCTCCGAAATCTTCATGACCGTATGGGGCAACGGCAAACGAGCAAACTCTCATCTCGAAGAGGCGGTCCTGTCACTATTGCTCAAAGCCGGAGCGGCCGGTGAATGCATCAGCATGGCGCTTCTGGAAACAATCAAAACTGTTGCGAACACACCCCCAGGGTTCGCCTTTATCGCCAATCTCCTCAAAGCCGGTGCTGATGTCAACTACAACGAGGGCGCCAGCTTGTTGGAGGCGTCCACTAAAGGCGACCTCCGTGTGATCAAGGAGCTGCTGGCTCATGGGCCACGGAAAAAGAATATGACTCGCGCCTTTCCGCTTGCCTTCAGGTCTGGCACCGACAGCCGCTCCATCCGTGAGATCGTCGTCGCGTTCTGCTCTCACCCTGCCGCTCCCGATCTCACTTACGAGCACCCAACCTACGGTCCAATTCTGTGGCTGCTGCTGCAGGCCTATCCCAATGAGCGAGAGTTGCTCCAGTATCTGATCGACATGAAATGCTCAGTAGACCCCGTCGTCAAAGCAGCGCTCCCTCTGTCACCAGGTGAGGAGAGCGTTTCGCTGCTTTGCTGGGCTTTGGCCAAAGAGCAAAGCGTCCTCGATGAGGAGGTGATCAAGATTCTGGTTGCTGCAGGAGGTAAGTCCCGCCGTGCTCATTCATTTATGTATGTACTAAATTCTCTAGCCAATGTCAACTTCAGAACTAGCCTGTCGCAAAGTACACCTCTACAGTTAGCCATCCTCGGCTCCCGCAGCAAATCTGTCGCTAGGCTTTTACACTTTGGCGCCGATCCCTCCCAAGAGTCGGCCAACGGCATTTCGCCAATGTCGCTCGCAGCATCAATTGGAAGCAGCTCGATCGTTCGCCAGCTCCTGAAGGCCGGCGCGGCACCCGGCGACGGGAGTCTGCACGAAGCGGCCAGAATGGTCAACGTCAGCGTACTCCAAGTCCTGCTAATCGAAGGCAAGCAACGCGACTATCCATGCTCGAGATTCCAAGGCCGCACCGCCCTCGCCGAACTGTGTCTGATGGCTGGAGACAAACCTGTCAGCCAGATCAAAGCAGCTATTGGACTGTTGAAAGCGGCTGGAGATGTCAAGCGCAAATCTAAGGGCAAGTCGGTGCTGCACTTTGCCCTCGACAATGCAAACGCCGTCGTCGTCACACAGGCTCTGCTCGATGTCTTTATGAGCGAGTACGTTAACAGAGACTTTAACCTGTTCGAGGACGGGCGGTTCCGCTACTCGCCTCTAGCATATGTTGCCAAGGGCTTGAACAAGGCACCCGCATCTCAGCGAGCCGGTTTGGTGGATCTGCTTATGGAGTTCGAGTGTAAAGAGCGCTTCTGGGCAGTTGAGGGCGAGCAGCCAGAAGATATGATCGGCGCCCCTGATGAGATTGTTCGACAGATCAAAGCACAACGGCAAAGACAAGAGCGCATCCAAGAGGAACACGATGACCACCAACGCCGCCTCATGCAGCGACGCGCAGAACAAGCCGAGGAGCTCGCAGCTCTCAAAGCACGGCACGATCTGAGTCTGGAGAATCAGCGCGAAATTGCCACGGAAACCGCCAAAATCGAAGCCGATACCGCAACGCGACATGCAGGCATCGCATCACAGCGCTACGACGCAGAACTCGCGTACATGCGGCAAGTCACCGATCTCGCGAACAAAAGAAAGGACGATGCCAACTACCGCGACTTTGAGCACCGCCGCAACCTCACGCTCATGGAAAAAACCCAACAGGAAGAGAGCTACGCGCACGAGAAGCAACGCCGTGTCGAAGAGGCGAGCTTCATCCAGCGCCGCGAGCGCCTTTTGACTTCGGGCTACGAGGAGCGCGCAAAGATCGATAGCCAGCGGTACGCGGATCAGATGCGGCTCTTTGAATCCCAGAAGAATCTCATGGAAATGAACAATCTGCCGCGGCCACCAGCAGCGGTTCACGCGCCTCGTCCAATGCAGGCACTCACGGACGGGTCCGAGCTAGACTGAGAATGACGAAGTGTGTAGCATTTAGGCGTCCCATTTGTATCTTAGCCATCTTTCTGTAGCGAATACCATTGAGTTTTCTGTTTCGCTCGTATCACTCTGCCTTGCTGCGCCACAGGGCTGTTCCCTCGGTTACGAGTGAGGCTCTGCACTGTCGGCGTCCCCGCACTTGCTCGAGGTATACATATACATTTCTCCTGCCCCTCCCCCATGCTTACCCCTACCATCTCACCACAGACATCAACACCGACTGAGAAAAATGGCCACACTTCCCGAACCCACCTCCCCCTCTCCATCCCTACCTTCAAACCCCACCCTCGACACCCTAATAACCTCCCTCCAATCCGGCCGTATAAAAAACATCCTCGTCCTCGCGGGCGCGGGTCTATCCACAAGCGCCGGAATCCCCGACTTCCGCACGCCCACCTCAGGTCTCTACGCGAAGCTTGCACCGCTCCAACTCCCCTACCCGGAAGCCCTCTTCCACATCAACTACTTCCGACACACGCCCGAACCCTTCTACGCGATCGCGGGCGCGCGACATCCCAAGAACGCGAAACCGACTCTCGCGCATGCGTTCCTTGCACTCCTTGAGAGGAAGGGCGTGCTGCGGTTCGTGGTGACGCAGAATATCGACTTGCTTGAGGTTGATGCGGGGGTTAGTAAGGAAAAAGTGCTCAATGCGCATGGGAGCTGGAAGAGTCAGCGGTGTGTGAAGTGTAAGGCGCCGTTTGACGATGAGGCGATGAAAGCTGCGATCCGGGTGGGCGAGGTGCCGATCTGCGAAGAAAAGGAAGGAGAAGGAGAAGCGGATGGTGGGAGCTGCGGCGGGATCGTCAAGCCGGATATCGTCATGTTTGGAGAGTCCCTGCCCAAGGGGTTTGACGACGTCGAGGAGACGATTCTGCCCGAGGCAGATCTGCTTCTTGTTATGGGGACGAGTCTGAAAGTCGCGCCGGTGTCCGGGCTACCACGGAAGGTGAAGGATTCTGTGCCGAGGGTCTTGATTAATAATGAGGTTGTTGGGAATTTTGGGGTGAGGGATAGTGATATTTGTCTTATTGGAGAGTGTGATGCTGGGGTTAGAAAGATTGCGAGGAGGTTGGGGTGGGAGCGGGAGTTGGAGAATCTGCGTCATGAGGCGGTTGAGCGGAAGGAGAGAACCGTAAGGGAGGAAGGTTGGGATGAGGATGATGATATACCAAGCCTCGATGAGTGTATTGCAAGAGCGGCAGAGAAGATGAAGGTGCGTATGGGGGTTTCAGAGGGGCATCGACGCATGCTGGAGGGGCATTTGGGGGAGAAGATGGCGGGTATGTTGCAAAGAAGGCAGGCGCAGTCGGAGACATAGATTCTGCAACGTGGTAAGAATCCTGTTTTGTGAAACTATAGCTATAAAACAGAGTATTTGTGCAAGATCTGGCGAATATTAGAGCAGGATGGGTATGGGAATATATAAATCTGGTCTGTTCCGCTGAGTTGCCAAGTCAAGCCCTAACTAAAAAGAGACTGATGGAGGTCAATATGTATGTAAAGACAAGAAGGAGTCTCAGTCACGCTTGATTAAGTCCAAGATATGAGAGCCGTAGAGTCCATGAGCCTCTCCAGCTTGATACTACTTATTCACCGTATGTCGCCTCAGTGCAAAGCACCCCGGACCCTCTCTGTCAGGAAGCCCTCCATAATATTTTCATTTACTTTCTACACTTAGAATATATAAATACCTTTATGTTTTTTTTTTTTTTCTTTTTTAATTTTAAGCTACTGCCACCTTGTACGCCTATTACAAACCCCTACATGGCTGTAGGCCCTTAGTCTGACACCATCGGACTGGAATCATTCTCATAGGCATAATTAAATAACTAGTTGATGTATGATCTATTCTATATCGTTTATTCTAGCTGTAAGAACCAGGCGGAATAGGTTAGACAATAGTTTCGTACTTTTTCCTCCATTACCTCCCATTATCTCGTCCAGGGACTTGCGGCAAAGCTTTCAGCTCTATTGAGTTCTCATCACTGAAGCTCCCCCTTTTGTGGTGCACCGTGAACTCCTCCGTTTTCAAGATCCCGCCCTGCTTAGGAGACTGGGGAGACGCCCTCGTTGCACTGCTTTTCGTGCTCTCCTCCTCGTTCAAGGCTTCCTGAGACTCCTGCCACCCCTTGGTCGACATGATATTCACGGAGTTCCAGCCACGGCTCATACTGTTGCTGTGGCGCTTCGATTTCCGGTCCGCCCCCTGCGTCCCATGTCCGGTGTGCGGGTCATGCGTGTGTGTGCCTGTTCGATTCCGAGAATAGCTCTTGTGGCTGGACCGGATCTCGCGATATAGCGTCCTCCTGCTTTGTATTAGTGTACAATCCAAAACTAAGAAGAGGAGAAGAAGAAGAAGAAGAAGAAGAAGGGTAAGTCTTACAGAATAGGAATCGAGATGGCCATGATCGACGTTGCGGGTTCCGCCAGGGTCCAGATGGTCAGATCAACCCGGTCGTAGGTAATGTCGTCGCTGGTCATGTGGACCACGAGCACTGCCTTGACAATCGCAGTCACTCCAGCACTAGGCGAGTGTTGGTTTACATGTATCACTTTGAGTGCAGAGAAAATCACCTACATGGCACCTAAGCTCATTGCAACAGCAACTCCAATCCTCTCGCGCCGCAGCATCGACATGCCCCTGATAATCTGCCACGGGATGACAGCAAGCACAAAGTCCAGGATTGCCGAGTAATCTACCGGCTAATCGTCAGCCCACGGTTACATTCGTCGTTTCTCCCTCGTCATCTTACAGGCAGCAAACAGTTGAAATTTCAGCAATTTGTTCCCGTCCCAGCACGTCCCCGGCACAGTCTTATCCCACACTCTCTGCACAGGCGTGCACTTGGCGAAGCCGAAGATCCAGACCAGGTTCATGGAGATGTTGATCGAGATGATGACGAAGATGAGGAAATACTTCATCCACGCGCTCGTGGTGATGCGGTGCAGTGTGAGCGCAAACGAAGTCTTGCTCGTGGTCGTCGAGATGATGCCGAAGGCCGCCACGAGGATCGTGTACAGGTTGATGGTCTTGAGGTTCTCATCGCTGATCGTCCAGCGGTGGCTGCCGAATCCGAGAGACACGATATACGTATTGATCGAAACCGCAATTGCTAGTGAAACCTAGTTGGAGGGAAAAGCCAAGATGCATGAGTTTCAGGGACAAGATAGGATGGGGCAAAAGACGCGATTCAGGGTGAGGCTCATGTATGTACCCACGAGATGATCAACATGTGGTCGTCCCACCACAGGCCGCGCCCTCGCCAGAGCTTGCAGTAGATGCGCAGGGCCAGCAAGATGCCTGCCGCAGCTGCCAATGACCAGCATGAGGCGATGAGCCGTGTGCCTCTGCCGTCCGCCATTGATTATTGTGAACTGGCTACAGGCATTGAAGTTGAAGTAAGGTCCCTCGGAGGGGGTTGTTGTGGGCAGGCGGAGATCAACCCCAAAGACTCTTCGATGGACTCGATGGAGACTACTTTGTGGGCAAGTCCCACTTATCATGGATTCCAGAAAATCATCCTTTTGCCACCGGAGGACAAAATCTCCGAGGTTGACCCATACAATCGACCCTAAGTGGGCGTCTCAAAGTTTATATGAGCTCGAATCGACCCAAGTGGGTTTCTCGAACTTTATATCAGCTCGGCCGCCTGGCGCCGAGTTCCATGGGTCTAACGTTCGCCCTACTCTGTATTACGGAGTACAGAGTCTGTAATATTCCTCAGACGAGTCATGGATAACTGGGTTGTAATTTACCCAAATTAACAGTGGGATTGGGGGCCAAGAAGCGGGTTAGGGCAGTCCTCAACCACTGTCTCAGACCACCAACACACCAGGCCTTCTTTCTATACTCCGTATACGGGTGCACAAGAATCTAATCTAGCTAATAACCACGAATACTCCCATGTGACGGATCCATATTATAGCAAGATTTACATTGGGGTTGAGAGGTACATTTTCTCCTATATTAAATATTTCGAGTAGATTAAGACCTTGTGTTGTTTTAGGGGAAGAAGCTAGTATCCACTTGGTGGTCTCTCTCGTAGTCTACTTTCCCGAAGTTCAGCCGGCGAAATGGTCCATGCTTCCCCTTATGTAAAATGCTTCTTCCTCTTCCAGACTGCTGAAACTCTATCCAAGCCAGATCGCTGTCTTAAAATCCTTCAATGCTTTCTTTGCCCCGAACCTTTCTCCTGGCCCTCGTGTCGGGATCGACACTGGTCCAATCCAGCAGGCCCAAGTGTGACCCTCCCAGTGCCGATCTTGACAATGGCACATACATCGGCCTGCACAACCAGGAGTATAACCAGGACTTCTTCCTCGGGATTCCGTATGCGCAACCTCCCGTTGGTTCCCTGCGTTTTGCGGCACCTCAGCCACTGAGGGAGTCGTTTGACGAGCCTCGAACCGCCACCGAGTATGGCTGGATGTGTATCGGATACGGCTCGGATACCTCGAACCTGGGCAACCCCATTAATGAGGACTGCTTGACTCTCAACGTCGTCCGTCCAGCGGGTGTGAAGCCTGGAGATGATCTTCCCGTTGGTGTCTGGGTGCATGGTGGAGTGAGTTTCTCGGGCTGTCATCATCTAGATATGTACTCCATGCTGACCGATGCAATAACAGAGCTACATCATGGGAGGCTCCCGGGACCCGCGCTATAACCTCAGTTATGTCGTCGAGCAGTCCGTGGCCGAGGACAAGCCGATTGTCGCGGTGTCGATCAACTACCGTCTCTCGTACTGGGGCTTCCTGTTCAGCCAGGAACTGGAAGACGCCGGTGCCGGCAACATTGCCTTCAGGGACCAGCGTCTGGCCCTGCAATGGATCCACGACAACATCGCCGCCTTCGGCGGTGACCCTGACAAGCTCACCATCTGGGGCGAGTCCGCCGGTGCTCGGTCCCTGGGGATGCAGCTGATTGCATACGACGGGCAGCACGAGAACCTGTTTCGCAGCGCGATCCTCGAGAGTGGCAGCCCCGTCGCCAAGTTCACCAATGCCGCCGGCTGGCAGCCGTACTTTGATGCGCTCGTGACGAAGCTGGGATGCCAGCATGCTCCGAGCCGACTGGACTGTCTCCGCGAGGTCCCCTGGCAGACTCTCAGCGATATCTTCAACGGCACGACCCCGCTGAACGTCACGGCGCCCGCGCTCAGCGCCGTCCTCGACGGCGACTTCATGACCGCCCACGCACCCACTCTCCTGAAGGAGGGCAAGTTCGCCAAGGTCGCACTGCTGGCTGGTAACAACGCGGACGAGGGCACCGCATACGCGAAGCAGGGGATCAGCACTGACGCGCAGTTCAAAGCCTGGCTCACAACCCAGGGATTCACCAGCGAGCAGATCCAGTCTGTGCTAGAGCTGTACCCGAACGATCCGACCCTGGGAATCCCGGCCACGTACATCGGCATCCCACCTGAAGTGCCGTACGGCCTGCAGTTCAAGCGCGTCGCCGCCTTCGCGGGCGACTACCAACAGCACGCGGGCCGCAGGCTTCTCGTCGAGACCTACGCTGAGGCCGGACTGGATGTGTACTCGTACTTCTGGGACGTGATCGTCAACGGCCTGCCCGCGCCGATCTACGCGGCGACCCATTTCCAGGAGGTCGCCTTCGTTTTTAATAACATCGAGGGCGTCGGGTATGAGGCCAACCCGTTCGCGAACAAGCCGCGCTCGTACATCAAGCTGGCGGATCTGATGAGCAAGATGTGGGTACGCTTCATGCATGATACCAATCCCAACCACGTCAAGCAGGATGCGATTGGGTGGCCGAAGTATACTTCTGGAGAGCCCAACAACCGTGTCTTTGATACGAACTATCGTCGTCTGGGATACATTGCCAAGGATGATTATAGAAGCGAGGGGATCGTGTACTTGCAGGAGAATGCCTATAACTAGTCCTCCTGCATGTATGCACCGTTTGTATAGTAGTATTTACTATAGATCTTTCATTCTTTTTAGACATACTTAATAGAATAATGTACATTATTGGGATATCCATCCCTTTCATAATCACATACTTCTTCCCCGCGTCAAAGTGTCAAAGTCGCAGACTATTTGAGTTGAGTATATGTAGCCCATTACCTCTCTTCTTGATATACTCAATAGACCTTGCAGGGTCGTGCCCAGCAGCCCAGTTTCACGGTCTTGGAGCTACTGACGTTTGTCCGCGATGTCTAGGTGACATCCTGTATCTTGATCGACATAGCTTGTGTTTTCTTGTCGCCAAAGTGATGGGGGATGAAGTGCCTCACGTAAAATACAAACATTACCATTACTTCACCTGCTAGAATCAGCTAAGTTATAGTCCGTACTATAATCATACGTAAACCTCGGCAATGCCGGAGTCAGGAGCCCCATTCTTCGGCCAACTTCCCGATGACCTGTCTCCACCGGGTACACGTACGCCCGAAATTGACTGAAACAGCCGAGAGAGATCCTGCGAGTGATTTTAGGGCACGTATACCGAAGTCCATGACTCCATTAACACGGAGGACTCCGTATTCGGGCCCGACTTTTTTCTCATTATCGTTAAACTTTACGAGAGCGAGTCAGGCATCGTATGGTGCCATTATTAGTGAGCAGTCGTCTCGGGGGGCCGCGCATACCGAGTTTTCGTAGGATTACATATGAGTTTGGTCATAGTTTCTTGTCCCTTTGTATATACATCTGTGAACCCTGGAAGCTGTCGATTGTCGATCAAGGATCCCCAGCTTGGCTTCAGCAATTGATCGCTCAATGATGGTCGTTTGGGGCCACTGTATAATCCGTGCGAAAGGGGCCTCACTGATTTCGGAGAACGATCTGCTGGCGTGGATTATGTACCAGGACAGGATGGTCCCACTGGGACCGGCCAGATTGTTGCCTCCGACGCTCTCGTGGCCATGCGATTCTTGTTAACGCTAGATCCAATTGCATTCAGAATCCAGGCTCTGCTCCCACGCAATAATGACAGATTTTCCTCCTGACTTCGCCTATAACGATCTGTGCTCCCGTACCCAGCGCTCGGTATTAAAGGCCAATTTACGGCATCTGCCGATCTGAATATGCCATTTATTACGCAGTACGAGAGGAATATACAGAGGAAATTCCTCACCGCAAATAATGTCTGTGAAACAACCGATTCGTAATCGTTGGCCCACCTTCGCATCGTGTTGGGGTAAGATCGGCGGTACACATGGGGGCGCAGTCTAGAACCTGCTTTAGCTTCTTCTGCAAGCAACGGCGTATGGCGACCTGGATGAGGCAAGATTCTCCATTTCTCTTTGGTTGAACCAAAGCTCCAGGGCATAGCTCGGAGGACCCCGCGAGGCCGGGCTCGGTCAATGCATGCCGCATTTGGAAGCATATCCCATCCCACCCAGCTCTGCTCGCCCATATTTCAGGGGTACGTATACTTCGTATCCTCCGTAATCGAAGGGGATTGTTAGGGTTGGTAAGGCTGGAGATCGGAAAGATCTACTTGTTTGCTGGTTGCTTTCCCACAGGGGTGATAGACCCTGTCTATCACCAAATGATCAGTAATAAGCCCACATGGTCAATCTCTGGTGTTCAGAACAATTGTCAGCAACGGTGGAAATGTAGTAATAACAAGCTTGCAATTGGCCAAGAGCACGCGATAGATCTACATAGGGGCCAAACAGAACGAACAAAGGCATGTTTACTACTACTCCGTAAGATCAGAAGAAATAGTGGGCTTCCATGCCAGAAAGGAAGGTAGGCCTAGCGGCCCTTGTTCTGCTAACAAATAATATATTTAGTTTAAGGGACTCTGTACATAGTGAAGAGCCCGTTTATAATAGTGGTCACAGGAAACATACAATACTTAGTCCTGATTTACAGAGACCACTGCCTTCTTTATACTAACATTTCGCTTTCTTTTCCCTCTACTCATTGTGGATACGCGAGCTCTACCTAAACTGCAAAAGGGAAAAAATCACCATCTAAAATCTATGCATCCACATAACCTGATTCTCCAACCGCATGTATCATAGTAAAAGTCTATTCCACCGCAGTATCTTCGCGGGCGAATCAAATTTGAGCCAGCCGCAGAAAGGGTGCGCTGACGCTGTAACCCATGGAATCTTGGTCTTGAACCTCTGGTGGTAGTTTCATAGTGACCTCTGGCTACACCGGTAGATGCTGAGTCTCCTCCTGGCGTAAATACATACCCTCCAAGATACCCCCCGTGGCATGCAGATGACGGTTGTTCATTCTCCGTTATATTGTCACCCAGTGGCATGGTACACGGATACGAGAAAGCGCGTCCCAGACAGACTCTGGCCCCATCTCCGCCGAACGCGACTCCATCCTCCGTCCCACTTGGGCTCTCCCCCCTGTGGGATCTCGGAATCACTCACGTTGTGCCGTGTCTCTTTGTTTGGTTGCCCGGGAGCCAGCGAACCAGGACAAGAAGCTGAACGTCACTTGCCATCTTAATATACCTGTCGACAGCACCACTCGTAACGTGCCAGCCGTGATCTGTGGCGGTGGAAAACTTGCGCCCTTTGCACCCGGTCCCAGCACAAATGCGTCCGTCCTATGGCGGAAACTCGACGCGTGCTGGGGGATACGGCGGTTTTGTCGCTCGCCAGAGCAGTGGGAGAGGAGAGCTGCGAGACTCACGAAGCTATATGGGCGACAGCCACTATTGTCTTGCTTCATCAACACGTCTGTCGAGAATGTCCGCGAGCATTGGATGAGGAGAGTACGCCCGGCGCGTCTCTCTCCCGCAGGAAGAAAGGTGTCGTCGGGCGGGCAGGATATCGGCGTCTAGATAAGCTTGTGTGTGCTTTTGGCCTTGAAATTGTTCAGTGACACTCTCTATCGGGGTCGATGTCTTGGACAATAAATAGCGTTCCGTTCACCGGGATCTCTATTATAATTTCGGCCCTCCTGGCAACCTCGCCGACGCTGTGGATGGCTTGAGATTCCGCAAGGCCTAGCTTCACTGGGATACAACTTTGCTTGGAAAGCATCTCCCCAAGGGAGTCCTTTTTTTCAAGGCCCCTAACGTACGACATAGATATATATACATATAGAGTGAGTAGCAGTTATGACTACATCATCACGACTGGTCAGATAATGCCTTGCGAAGGCACAAGGTACATTTTACTACATTACGAGGCTCAGATTATGGGATCATGGACCTATTCAGGAGGGCCAAAGAGGCGGTCCTCTAGTGAAAGACATGTGAGGGGGTACACTGCGAAGGCGGCTCAGGATCTATGTACGCAGCAGCCTAAGTTGTCAAGTTCCTTCATTGACGTTGAGTTTATATTTCAAGAAATATGCAGCCAATGGCCAAAAACCTGGGTTGGCTCAGGACAGCAGCAATTGAACAATATAAGTTCGAAAAGAATCATGACCCCATTAAACTGATGCAGAGGGCTTTTGCCCGACTCCTTCATAAAACGTGAGGTCGCTCAAGGTAGGGCCTGATCCTTGTTGGAATCCTAGTCTTGATTACACCGAGTGATTAGCCTGGTATACCAGTAGGGACAAGAGGGGGCAGGATGCACCTATACATCGTTGATTGAAGCTCCATAGATAATTAAACTGTCATCGCGAGTGGAATTAACATCGCAAAACGGCGATATAAGTTTCAGAGCGGCGCTGTTTACGACGAAAAATTCCGGATCCTGTGGACTCGCTCTCACTCGTAGAATCAGCACAAAACAAAATCCTCTCATAGCACGGGCTGAATTTATTGGCGCATTTGCGCAATTCTTGAACGATAAGTACTAGGCGGGAATATGGTTAGGATGAGCAGTAATACCCTGCCCTCCACGGATCTCGCCTTGCCGATCTAAACTCACGGGCATAGGCGCCAAAGCAAGGGCGAGATGTCCTCCGGCACTTTGCCTGATAACAACGTATCTTTGGATGCCTCCATTCCAAATGTACCTGGAATCTATTAGCCTGGCCCGTAACAAACCTTGATGAAATTCGATTTACTCCCTCCAGCCTTCAAGGGCGTCCTCAATCTGAGTCGGGCTTTTTGTACTCAGGTGCCAGACCAGATGGTCCACCCAGACAATTGACACAAGGCAAGTTGTTCAGCAACGAGTTGGCAAGAAAGGGTCTTCGAAATCCGAGCCACCACAACACCATCCGCCGTGGGAAATAAACGCCAACGGACAATGGGCAGGCAGGCTTCCTTCCGACTTCGCAGGACTCTACACCCCTAGCAGTCAGGTAAGATGAGATTTTGGTATCCTCGAGATTGTCGTTCCATTAGGAATGGGATTACAACACAAGTGTCCGACAAATTGTCGTCACTTAGCAATACTAAGATTTTCGGACTTTGTACAAGGGCTCCCGGCTTGGTCTGGAAAGGCCTTGTATTTCTGTCTCATGGACAATGCGACTCCTGTGAAGAGTGGGCCCTGAGTAATAGTTTGCTCAATCTGTAGAACAATCAGCATAGATCTGGTAGTAATCTGGGAACTATGAAGACATACCTGGAGCCATGTTGGCGAAAGCGGTAGTTCCACTGTATCAGGTTACGCAGCAAAGGACAGGGAAGCTGAAGTCACTGATATATTCGGATGAAGGATACCACTATTCTAATTCATAGCTCTAATATTGCAAGGTTACCCTTGCTTAGTCGTTTGCACAATAAGGAAAACCGACAGGGATTTTGGCGATGCCCTGCGATAGGTAGACAAATTGCAACGGATAGACCGTGCACCTCATCGACCCTAAGCTGTCGACACACTGCGCATTAGTTCCTAAGTATATTTCTTCGTGCTCTTGATCCGAAGGCAAAATTGAACAAAAGCAGTGTCCTTAAGCAAAAGGGGGTTGCCAATCTGCTTATAGATTATATTTGTGACAATACTTAACTCTTTCATATCAGGCTAAGGCTTGTAATCAAATCTATAAGAAATATCCAACTCCTGATTAGAGCTTACTCAATGCACTTAGTTTTAGTTGGGTGAAATGAGGGAAAGACAGCTGGTAATAATGCAATGTCATCAACGGGAGGAGACCAGGACAATAGACCCGTCTGGGAAAAAAAGGATCCTTATACATTCATTTTAAACTTGCATGTTCCAGTTTCCGAATTGAAATTTCGAATTTTAACCAAAAATATCCGATTTTCAAACATATCGTGAGCAGTTCACTCCGCTCGATGAGATCCCTGAACGCGTGTCGATCACGCTCTGGACCACAAAACACGCAATGTTGCGTTTATCTATATAACAACCCATGACATAATCTTGCAGCTGCAATCAGCCGCTTGCAGGCACTAGGGACTGGGCTTTCCCCCAGATATAAGGACCTTGGGGTTAGCAGGGAGCTTGTGTTGACGACATGAGTCAGACTGAACTACCAACACGAGGACGATCTCATTCAATACGAGAGGCCACCGTGGCAACCTCTTTTGCTTCTTGACAGATCAGCCAAGAAAATGGCAAAAAGGTGTGTGCCTATCAGGCCCCCAAAATAAATCATACAGTTTAAAAAGAGGCAACGGCCGACGTTAATTGAGGGGTAAAATATCTCGACCGACTTAGCCGGCTCGGATACACAAGGCTAGGCAGTCGCAAATATGGACAGTAAGTCAACCCCGCTGCTACTTTCTACATTGAGCGCTTTTTTTTTATCTAATACAGAACGACAGAAATATCAAAATGGCTCTTCGGCACACGAGAATACCGTGTCCTGCTCCTCGGCGACAACAGCAGCGGCACAACAAGCCTCCTGTACAGACTCGCCTTCGACTCTGTGCCCGATGACCCGCCTCCAACAGTAGCCTTCAACGTCGAGCGGGTCACCTACCCAGCGAATCACGAATGGATGATCTGGGAGTTTGGGGGTATGTATTATTCTGTCCCCTCTGTTACAGATTTTTCTTTTTTCTTTTTATCCCCATTCCGCGTCGTGGGTACGTATGATATGTTGTGTTGCTAACACAGCTGGCACGCATAGCGACGCGGCGCAACTTCCCCGTAATCATTCGCGAATTCAGGCCGTCAGCCCTCGTTATCTGGTTGCACGACTGCACACGGAATGACGAGGGGCTGCCGGATACATTTGAGCGGGTCGTGGATGAGATGGCCGGGCGCGGGTGCCGGTTTCTCTGGATCGGGTTGAACAAGCAGGACGACGCCGCTGTGGACACGGAGACGGTGCAGGAGGCGCGGGCCATGTATGAGGAGGCCCTTTCAAAGTACAGCAAAGATGATAGCGTCATCACCTGGAAGATCTTCACACATAAACTCAGCGGGAAGACGGGGGAGGGGGCGATTGAGATCCTGGATGAGTTGCATGATACAGTGCGCAGGGAGAATCTGGAGGAGGAGACGACTCAGGCGCCACCGAAGGAGGAGAAGCTTCCCATTGAGGAGAACGTGTCGCCCCAACTGTTGCGCAGGCGACTGGAAGCGCACATCCGGAGAGACACCCTCGACCCGGACGCCTTCTGGGCATCGTTCATGGCCGGCGACCTCCCAGAATGGAACCACTACACGCATCTCCGCGCAATCTACTTCCTAATCCTCTGCTCGAAGCGGAAAACCGACGTCTACGGGCTTGCCGAGGACGTTGCAACGGCCCTAACGGAATACAAAGCGCGCTGCTCCTCCTCCGCAGAGAAGCTAGGCGCCGGTACCACCATCCCTGAACGATTCAGCGTAACACTCTCCACCTTCTGGACGGTGAAAATTCAGCGCGCAATCGCGCTCCACCGCAGACACACCATGAGAATCGATCTCCCGTCGCGCGACGAGTTCCCGCAGGTCCTCCGCCGCTCGCCCGCGCTGATGAACAGCCTCCTGTGGAAAGCGCACTGGTCTAGCGATCCCACGCCGCCTGCGCACAGCTACAGCCGTAGAGGAAGCACCTTCCTCGCCCCGCACCGTCTCCCGCTCGATATACATACAGAGTACCTAACCGACCCCGCCGTCGCCGTCGCCGTCCCTAGCACAGCAGGCAATAGCGGACAACCACCAGACCGCTTCCTCCGCTACGCGTTCGCAGTCATGCAGTACCTGCGGCGCAGCGGTAATCCGCGCCCAGGCGGCAGCGTGATCTCCGAAGCTTTGCTTGCGCTGCAGCAGGGCGTGATCCGCAGCCGGCGCTACGACGACAACAACGAAGGCGATGATTCCGCAACTACTACCTCTACTACGTACTACTCAGAGACGCAGGCGTACTTCTGGATGCAGGTTGTCGACGCGGCGCTGCGGTCGCTGGCGCGCAGCGCGGTGGGTGGGCGCGAGCTGCGGCCCGAGGTGATCTCGTTCGAGGCGTTCCGGTATATCTTTGAGATGGGCCCGAATTATTGGCAGGAGTTCTACTCGCAGAGTGTGTGGGAGGGTGTTCTCCCCCGGGGCCGGTTTACCATGGCGGATCGTAGGCCGATGCCGCATCTTATTATGTATGATGAGGCGAAGGCGAGGAAGATCGCTGGAAGCACGATTGGAAATGATGAAGAGACGCCGGTGCTGCCTCCTTCGATTGAAGAGCGGCTGTTCCGATTCCGCCTCCTCAAGCAGGAGATCGATGACGAGGGCGAGGCGAGGCTGGTCCAAGCCCCGGCGATAACCAGCCACGGGCACCTGCTTCTGTACCTCTACACGGCATTCTCAAGAAAAGGAAAAAACAACAACACCAACGATGAAAAAGACGGGAACCCACGCAAAACACTAATACTTCTAGCGCAGCGCGCAAGGATATTGTTCAGCGAAATCACCGGCCCGACGGTAGCCGGCGCGACGCAGCGAAACTTCTGGATTCAGCAGGTCGGGCTTGCAGTGTCGCATTCGGTTGGCGGTGGTGGTCGCAGCGGCAGGGATTGTTGTTCGACATTCGCCGAGTTTATTACGAACAACTCGCACCTGGTCTTGGACAATCTACCAGCCGTTTATTATGGGCCTGCGGTCTGGAACGGTGCCGAGGCTAGGGAGAGGATCGTCGCTCCGGATCGGAGGAGGATGGGGAGTATTGTTGAATTGGGAGAGGAGGAGAGTCAGGGACAATGTGAGGGCGAGGCAGAGGAGTGGGTGCAGGTCAAGACCGGCTGATTATTGATGGAGATGAGTATGCAGAGTCTCAGAGTAATCTACACAAACAGATTACGGTGTACTCCGCAGCAAGTATCGTCGAGATTGCGATTTCGATTGCGATAACCCAGTCGTATGAAGATGATAACATCTGCCCTAATTGTGCCTCAGCAACGGCGATTGGCGGGCAGCGAAGCCCCTCTTCTTGGCTGTAACCCCAGTCCTTCAACCGCTCCCTCCAAGCCCATTTCTTATCTGCGTCCGCTGGCTTGGCCCTGGATCATGCAGCGCCAAGCAGGCACGCGATGTAACTCGAGGCGGATTCGCACTTTTGAGCAGTGATCGACCGACGGCAGCACCAGTGGCGTGTGATGTCGATGCGGGGGTTATAAAAGGGCGATTGGCACTCGCGAGAATGAGAACAAAGAGTCAGCAGCAGCAGCAGCAGCAGCGGCGGCAGGCGTGTTTGCTTTTTCTCTGCCCTTCTTTTTCTCGAAATGAAGACTCTCGCTCTTCTCGCGCCCCTTGCCTCCCTCGCATCCCTGGGTCTTGCTGCACCAGAGGCTCAGGGAGGCTGGAAGCCGCTGGTTAATCCAGTAAGAATACCCCAACTCCAGTCGCATTCCCAATTCTAGTGCAATTGCAATTGCAACAATAAGCACTCTTCGAGAGTCCAAAAACTAACAACCCCCTCACAGAAAGCCTTACAAAGGCAAATCCGCCTCTCAGACCTCCTCGAGGGCGCCAAACAGCTCGAGGACTTCGCCTACGCATACCCGGAGCGCAACCGCGTCTTCGGCGGGCGCGCCCACAACGACACCGTCAACTGGCTGTACCGCGAGCTCAAGCGCACGGGGCACTACGACGTCTGGAAGCAGCCGCAGACGCACCTGTGGAGCAACGCGCAGCAGTCCCTCGCCGCCAACGGCGAGGACTTTGTCGCCTCCGCCATGACATACACGCCCAGCACGGATGTGACTGCAGAGCTGGCTGTTGTCGATACCCTCGGCTGCAGCGCGGACGCTTTCCCCGCGGATGTCGCGGGGAAGGTCGTCCTCGTCCAGCGCGGCGAGTGTACCTTTGGCGAGAAGTCTGTGTATGCTGCGCAGGCTGAGGCTGTCGGTACGATCGTGTACAACAACGCGCCGGGATCGCTGTCGGGCACCCTGGGTGCCGCTGAGAGTGAGTTGGGCCCCTACTCGCCTATTGTCGGTGTGGACCAAGAAGTCGGCGAAGCCCTCCTCGCCCTCGCAGCCGCAGGCCCCGTCACCGTCGACCTCTGGATCGACGCACAACTCGAGAACCGCACGACCTTCAACGTGATCGCGCAGACCAAGACAGGCGACCCGAACAACGTGGTCTCGCTAGGCGGCCACTCAGACTCGGTCAACGCAGGCCCGGGGATCAACGACGACGGATCCGGGATCATCTCGAACCTGGTGATCGCAAAGGCGCTGACGCGCTTCCGCACCAAGCACGCCGTGCGCTTCTTCTTCTGGACGGCGGAGGAATTCGGCCTGCTGGGGTCTGACTACTACGTCTCGAGCCTCTCCCCGGAGGAGCTCGCCAAGATCCGCCTGTACCTGAACTTCGACATGATTGCGAGCCCGAACTATGCCATCCTGCTATATGACGGTGACGGATCGGCGTTTAACCTGACGGGGCCCGCCGGGTCGGATTCAATCGAGAAGCTGTTCACGGATTACTTTGCGGACCGCGGTGTGGGGACCGTTGAGACGGCCTTTGACGGCCGCTCGGATTACGAGGCGTTTATCCTCAATGGTGTCCCCGCGGGCGGCGTGTTCACGGGCGCCGAGGGCGTCAAGACGGAGGAGGAGGCTGCGCTGTTCGGGGGTACCGCCGGCATCTCCTACGACGAGAACTACCACCAGGCCGGTGACAATTTCACGAATCTCAACCACGAGGCGTTCCTTCTGAACTCGAAGGCGACTGCGTTTGCGGTCGCGACGTACGCGAATGATCTCTCGTCCATCCCACCCCGTGAGAAGGTCGGGGTTGTCAAGCGCGCGGCGCACCATAAGCGGGCGGTCTTGCATAAGCCTGGCAAGAGGAGTCCGAGCCATCGCCATGGGACTGGGTGTGTGCATGATCAGGTGGCGATTTAGATGATGGACCAGAAATATGGTTTGAGTCTTGCCATGAAGCAAGGAACGAGATAATGATGACAGTAACATGAAGCGAAAGCGATGTGATGTATATAGCCACATGGTAGCCTACAACATGCAATCCAGTTCAATCAACTCCAACCACCACACCGTGCATGCACTCAAACCTCCCCAACTCCATAATAACTCCAAACTTTACACCCCAACCAACACCAACACCAACATCCCACCCCCTCTCTTATCATCTCGTCACGTCTCCTCTCATCTCATCTCATCTCGTAGAATTATTCCATTCATAGAATATTACACCCAGCTAGTCAATGTGCCCCCTTGGGCGGATATTCCTTGCCGTCGCGCTCGACCTTGGGCGTACAGGTGCAGCGCTCGCTCTCGGGGACGGAGTCGAGGACGGCGGGGATGTGGGCGCCGCAGCCCCACCAGGTGGTCTTCTCTAAATAGGCGAAATGTTAGCGGGAGGTCTCAAGAAGAAGAGAGAGAAGCTGTGGCTAGATGGACGGGAGAGGGGAGAGCGTACGGCAGGTTGAGCAAGTTGCTTTCATGCACATTTTGGATTCTTTGGAATGTGAAGGACTGGTGATGAATACAAGTTGAAGAGGGGAAGAAGAAGGTGATTGAAATAAGGAGGAAGGTGAAGAGGGGGAAATGTCGCCGATTTGATCCCCGAGATCGCCGACCCGATAAGCCGGATTCGTTCTTCAATGGAATAAAATATTATGATTGGTCAATGTACAACACTTGATTGAGCCGCTAGCACATGACTTTGAGGGCCTGGGGCACCAGGAGGACTCAACTCAAAGCCTCAGGCCACAGTGTTAAGAATTCATGCCTTAAGCGTAAGGAATCATGGCAGCAGCCCAATTTCGATTGATGCCTCAGGCACCAGTATCTGGCCTCCTCCTGACGGTTCTTCACCTCAATCACGTCCCAAGCAAAACGACAGCTCCCTAGTTCGTGGACTGTTTGTGAGATTACAATAATAAAAAGGAAAAAATCCCACAGGGTTGAAGATGTATACATACGGCCATCGGGTGGTCAACAGATTAGCCACACACCCCTCCAATCCATGCCAGGATCGAGGTACTTACCGATTACCACCCTGGGAAAAGACTGTTTGCCCACCAGGTGAGAAGAAAGTACCCAAGCAAGTGGTGGTCACGACCCATAGAAAGAAGAGGCGGGTGAGGGAAACAAGGAGGAGCCAGTGCAAGCAAAATAAAGCGAGAGCAAGTGAAAGAAAGTGGGCAATGTTTTGCTACGCGCCGAGGTTGAACCACACAGGCTTGCAAGGGAAGGAGAAAGCAGGTGGAGTGTTCTCCCCTGCAATGGCGTCTCGAGCAGACTGGAACACAGTAGTACAACAAGGGCTGGCGGATGTAGAAAGGACAGTCCTTTCTTTTTCTAGTATAATCAGTGTAAGGGCGACAGGAGTTTACAGAGAAAGTCGAGTCAATAAAAGATGGCGCAATCTATAAATAGCTGGCAAAATTCCTGCCCATGGTATGAAGATGCATTTGACTCGACACTTACCAATCCTCACTACACTTTCGAAAGATTTTACAACATCCAAAATGATATCAGCCGCAATCAAAGTTGCTGAGCGCTTGGTCGGTATCCTAAAGGGCTTTCCCTCCCCGGCGAGGAACACCGTGGCATCTACATCCTGGATAATGCGCCAAAGGGCGAGTTCTATGTCGGCGAGCGGGCGATCCACGCCGTAGTCGAGCCCATTCCCGGCAAGACCGATGGGGTATACGGGTTGTTCGACAGCAACAATAAATCCAATTTACACTATATGCTTGCCCCTGCTTTCGTCGGCGCCCGGACGCATATTGTGGTTTCTAGGGATATTTGTGGTTGCTACAGCGGGGTTTGTATAATAGATCCTGTACTACTTAGACTTCGAGCTTGTAGATACGTGCCCTTCCAGCACTTTCCATGCCATGTGGCGAACTTGTAACGAGCTTTTGTTGAATAAACAGGCTTAAGAGTTGAGTCCGATATATACGCTACTAGGCCGTGCAACAGGGTGGTGAACCTCCGGAATAAGTGACGAAGAGATACGATTGTTAAATTCTACGAACGTCACATTGACTACGGTAATGGGGTCCCATGCCCGCCACAAGATCTAGTTAGATCATTCTAGTATTTGAATGCATCAGATTCCCTGAGCATGGGTTCTAGTTGATAGATATATGGTGAGATGCGACCTTATAACCAGGTCAGTCGGTATATCCAAGACATGAGAGCCCTTCATTCATGCCAGACCACCTCAATAACGCTTGCTAACGCCCCTTCTGTTGTCTGAACACCCTTAAACTCGAAGCGCGGATCAGCCTTGTTGAAAAGCTCCTTCCAGTCGTCAAGCGTGCGTTCCAGGGCATTCAAAATAGCCAGCATATGGAGATCGAAATGTCTACAGTACCGAACCGCATTAGCCACCTGTTTTCTTTGCACGAAAATAAGAAGGATACATGTAACTCACCGAGCCTCCCTCTCAGTCAGATAGTGCACCTCATGGCGCCCCGGTAGAACCCGCTCATTAACCACGATTTTCGCGCCCGGTTTCAGCGCGGGAATCAGCTGCCGCAAGATCTTGATTGCGTATTTATCAGACCAGTCGTGCAGCACATGGCGGATGAGATACACGTCGGCGCCGCGGACCGGCTGTTCCGTGAAGAAGTCATGCGCCTGGTAGGTGATCTGATCCTTGAGATCCTCGGGAAGTGTGGCGGCACCCTGCGCCACCGTATCCTTGGTATCTTGGACGAAGAACCTGGCCGCCGGATCGTGCCGCGCGAGCGAGCGTGAAGCCTGGCCCATCCCGCCGCCGAGGTCCACGACGGTGAATCCCTTGGGCGTCGGTCTGGGGAACGGGAATGATTCGACCAGGTACTTGGTGGCCAGGCCAGGCTGTCCCGCGCCATAAGCCATTGCACGCGCAAAACGAGCTTCGCGTTCAGGGAAGGCTGATATACCGGGGAAGATGGGCTCCTTCAGGTCGTGACCGACGTTCCAGCCCTAGACTTTGTTAGTTCTGTAGTGTAGAAGGAGACGGGGTATATTCGCACGCTGTGTCCTGTCTCTTCTGAACCGGGGTACTTCCGCACTGACTCGGGGATCTAAAATGCAGAATACGTTAACCTACGGAGCCCCTGAAAGTCTGTCAAAATCCCACAAACGTACACTGCACCATGCAGGCGTTCCCTCCTCAATAAAAAACTCAACCAGATCTCTGATCCCCTGGTCCTTTGACAACGCCCTGGATGCTGCAGTGTGCACGAATAAGTCCGGCTCGCTCTCGTAGAAGATGTGGTATGTGGCACTATGCTTTAGCAGGCGCCGGACAATACTCGGACTCAGGTTCGCCGACTTGGCCAAGTCAGTGACAGTAGTTCCCTGGTCGGGGAAGTTCTCTGGAATGCCGAGGCGGATAATGGAGTGTAGACTTAGATTAGGAAGGCGCTGTAAACAAGAGACTTAGCAAGCTGTCCTGTGTATAGACAAGGTAAAAGTGAACGATTGCCAAACCCTGTCTGATGCCAGGTGGAAATGAGGTTCGGTCAGGAGGGCGTTCAACTCATCGACCAGTTCGTGCAGCTGCTGCTTGAGATTCTTTGCCTTGGACGGCCCCGCACTAACGTCAAGGGCAGCAGGGAGACCATGTTCGAAGGAAGGTTCTGCTTGTCCGATCCGCGAGAGTTCGTCGGCGAGGCTGTTGGCCGTGTGGAAGATCGACGATGCGCGCTCTTTGAGGGTGTAGCGGTCCATCTTCTATAGATTGTTTCTAAGAAGGTTCGTGCGTGGAAGATTTGAGATGAATACAGGCGACATAACCCATCCAGGGAATCCCTCCACTTGATAAATGGCTCTGTTGGCAGAAACCGTGTAACATCTCGCTCTGCGAAAATCTGGGATTGTCAGTCTTCTCGCTGTGCGAACCATTCTCGGGAACCGGCATCCCTGCAATTTGTAAAAGACACATCTCAGAGTCTTGCTCCAAGACAATAATATCATTGACGGCATGTTTGCGAGGCCTGATATCTTTGGCCGAGGTTGACCAGTCGTTGGGTCCTTCCACAACGCCACAACCTTCGAGGGAACTACAAAAGTGATACACTCACCTCGCCCTAAATTAGGTAGGACCCCTATTGTAGGTCACACCCTAAACTAGCTTCGGTCAATAAGCACTCAGCTCGCTGTCGGCGAGGGTTGTTCTTAGCTTCCATGTTCATTGTACATAAAGAAGGCAGTTATTCAAGGGTTACATAAATCTCTGCTGCCCGGTTGCTCTAGTATATAAACATGGCACTCATCTCTCCCCCTCCTCATAGTAAGAATGGCAATAATCATAAACTGACAGCGCCTGCGCTTGCAGTTCCCCCTTCAGAACCTTCCTCATAAGCAACGCCTGTCCAATTCCCATACTACTCCCTAAAACCCCCAGCTGCGCCAACGCCCACTCTCTCAACGGCGATCTCGGAGGCTGCACGCTTGCCGCAACGTATAGCGGCCAGGAGATATAGTACCCACCCAAACACCCTCCCGCGCGTCTCCAATTGACTCCACGCTGGAACGAGGCATACTGCGTAGCTATCGCAAACGGGACGCTTAGTAGGACGTCTGCAGAGAGGCGCTCGATGTTTGCCTTTGCTTCTTCCATCAATGGCTTCCATTCGGGATATGGTTGGATAGCAAGGAACGGGAGGAGGCGGTCCCTGATGAGCAGATTGAGCATGATCCGTGCGTTGCGGTAGTACGACCATATGTTACAGGCCCAGAGGTCCCCATAAACGTAATAGTAGTCGTTGTAAGACAGTTCGGAGATCACGTTCCCCTTCTGTCTCGGGGCGTTTCGGAGAGCGCATTGCCATTGCAGAGGGAGGGCAAGGCTCCAGAGGTGCAGCCTTGTATCAATATCGCGGGCGCGACCGATCGCTTCGACGGGGCCGGGTAGTCCGTTATCTTTCACATCGGCGAGGAGGTCGCTTAGCTCCGCTATTAGGTCGACTAGGTCTTCGACTCGGGCATCGTTCGCTGGTCGGCAGGATTGGACGATTTTGGATAATTTGCGAACTGTCCTGGGGACGCGGGTCTGGGTTCTGAGACAGTTTGCCATCTATTCGCAGTTAGACGAAAGTATATCTCACATGCGAGTATAACTAACCAGTTCCGTTCGAAGCTGAGTGAACAGCTGCATGCCTATGGGGCTCCGGATTTGCCGAGAATTCCATAATTCGAGGAACGCTGCGGCGCCACTGATATGATTCTGCCAGTTCTCTAATGACTTTGGTGCTTCGCAAGATATCACCTTTCCCTGTCAGCATCTCCGCAGCCTTGAGTTAGAAGGCTTCGTACCTCAAACATGCCCAGAAGCATCACAGCATTCAAGGTAGTCTCCTCCAGGCAATCGCTCTTGCTCCTCAGTGCAGTGTTGGTAACCTCCAGAGCCCTTGCATAGTCTGCTCGTGCATCTGTGAGCAAACGAGGGTTATTCCTCATATTGGCCATGATCGCCAGGCCGATGGCGGACATCGCAAGCCGAACCGCTTCGTTTGACGACGCATGATGAACAACCTGGGAGGCTATAATATGAACGATACGAGACGTGTCATCGGGCACGTAATTGTGAAGATACACACAGACTGACTGGTCGGCAGGAGAAACAGCCAGCGGCGGGGAGAGCGATGAGGCGCCCCGGGAGCTGTCCACGGAGGAGGACCCGGCTGCGGAATCGGGGTATCGGCGGATGGCCTTTCGACCAGCGCTCCTTTGGCTTCGGTCTGCTCGCTGCGTTCGCGCTCGGATCGGTACCGTCTCTTGATAGCCTTCACACTCATATTCAGCTTGCTGACATCGGAGGCACGCTGGCTTCGTGCGGTCGCACTAGAAGAGAGGGGGTTTAGTTTGCCGAGGTTAATTCGTGTACGAAGCTAGGCAGACACGTACTTTCAGTCTCCTCTTCCGGCAGTTCACGCAAGGACTATTCGACTTCTCGTGGGATTCCATCACGGATGCGATCGAGAGAGAAAGCTGAACGTCATCCCGGGGAAACTGCAGCAATATCAGACGCAGGTCTCGTGTCAGGGCTGAAACACGCGGGGGGTGCCTCGGTACCCCTACCCCACTCCATCTGGGACCCTTGGCCGTACCCGGCCCCGAGGGCAGCCGTTTCGTCAGATCCTGAGACTAGTGCTGTCGCAGCTTGGCCATAATTACGACTCGTCACTTGATCGCAGATTACCCAGAGGTTGTTAAATGAGAGGAGCTTCCAGGAAATCAATTTGAGGAACTTGCGGGTCGATTTTCACAGAAACCTCGGTCACAAGTTGTAGTTTGCGCAATAGAAACAAGGTGGGACTCCATCATTTCTTATTATTTAGCCATGCGCTACGAAAAACCCAAGTACCGAGTATCAGGGTCCATGGTTGGTCGAGGGCCCAATGATCGGGCCGCTTATTCTTTGAAATCGGTACTGCTCCAAACTTCCTCATAATGAGAAGCCGTCTCAGCCAGCTCAGCCGCATGCTGTTTCAAAACTGCCCCTGTATCAGTTCCCAGCGGCAGTCTCAGTAGTTTGTTTTTCCCCTTCAACAACCCCGCATCAGCCACGTACTCCCAAATCCTCGCAGCGCCTTCCTTCGGATTTCCAGGCTGAGCTCCATTGTACTTAGTGAACGCAGCGCGAGCCTCATGTGCCGGTGTGCCCTCGTACACGTCCAGCGCAGGCGCGATATTCGCACCTGATGCGACTGAGGTAAGAAACGAGGTGCGGAAGTATCCAGGTTCAACAATTACGGCGTTGAGTCCGAAGGGCGCGATTTCCGTCGCGAGGGCTTGAGTGATGGCTTCGACGGCGAATTTAGTCGCACAGTAAATGCCGTTAGATGGGTAGGATAGTAGCCCGCCAATAGAGGAGAAGTTGACGACCGTTCCGCTGCCCTGTTTGCGAAGGCCCGGGAGGACTGCCCGGACAAGCCGGAGAAGCGCGAAGACATTGGTATCAAATTGAGCTTTCACTGCGGAATCTCTATTCAAGGTTAATCCAAGTGACGACGAGCAAGTGCTGGTTTATACGTACTCAGACTCCTCAATAGCCCCCATATATGAGTATGCGGCATTGTTCACAAGAATGTCCAGTCTTCCGAATGCTCCAAACGCTTTTTCAGCGTATCCATTCATCTCATCCTGCGACCAGGTGAGATCAAACTGCAGGACTTCGACATCGGGTCGCTTGAGGCTGTCGGGGACTTTAGATGGAGTGCGAACGGCCGCAATGACACGGTCGCCTTCCGCAAGAGCTTTGAGGGCGAGCTCAAGGCCGAAGCCAGTGTTTGCTCCACTGATATGCCAAACCCGGGCCATTCTAACGATCGGAGATTATTTGTTTCCGTTTTCCAGAGATCTCTGAGAGTCGAGGAGTGAATAGCCAACTCCACGCAGAGGAGGGCGTATTTATAATCCGCATTTTCGCACCCGAAGGTTGATGAAATAGTGCTGGGACACATCCAACGACGAGACTTTGGACTGGATGGTGCTATCAGTGCTGACGACAGAGGACCCTTGTCTCATTTGGCTGGGCGGATTACCCCGCTAACGCCACGTTTATCCCAAATAAGAAATATTATAGAAATAATGGCAGCTGTAGGATCTTCCAGCTCGGCCCAGGCCCTGCAATTCGACTGGAACTTTATCCTTCTTCCAACACCGGTCTTGGCTGCGCTTGCCTACTGCAGCCGTTCCCATAATCGTGGTTTGATTGGCACATCGTGGTGGTACGGTCACCCTAGAGTCCAATATATTGCCTACAAGGTTGCTCTTCTTCATCCTTCTCTGCGACAGGTGTCGTATATAGACTTGGCTTTGATGTTCATTCGTCAGGCCCGGATGAGTAAGTCTTCCATAAGATGCTGTTACACGTTCCAGAGGTGCATCTAACTTCTCAGTTGGACACTTATCAAAGGTCAAAGGGATTGCCAGAGGGAGGTATGGGAATAGACGAGCTGACGTTGCGCGTTCTGACAGTCCTAGGAGAAATACTACGGACCAGTACTCATCCACAGCTCAGCCGTGGAGGTATCGTTCTAAAAGCTTGGTAGATCTGACTGGATCATGGCTCGACGAGAATTGCCGTTCAGAAATGATCGCTTGATCGGCAGAGATTTGTTGTATCTAGTAAATGGAACGGCGACATCTAGTGAGCGTAAGAAGCCTATCTAGAGGGTCGCAAGAGGATGGAGTCCATGAATGACTCAATTTGCAAATATTTTGCAGCAACAGGAAAGCGAACTGGAGTCGCAACGCTCAGCGAAATGCACCCTTACAGGCATTGCAGCAGGGTTGATCGGAACCCCGCCACAACCCTTGACGCCCTCAGGGAATTAATTCTCTTGAAACTGCCATAAATCAGACGTCGGAAGAACTCTCATGATGCCCTTCCGGCTGTGCGGAGAATCGTCGGCAGCGACTCATGGACCTGGCGAATGCCTACTCGGTAGACCGGCCCTATTACCTCCTAAGGAATGGTTCGGGATTTGCGCTGCGTGGGGCTCTGCGACGGTCAACATCTCATTGTTAGCTTCTTTAGCAAGAATGGAGCTCAAGAATTACTCGAGTTAGCTTCCAGGCAGCCTAACAGCTTCATCGTAATGACGCGCGTCCGAATCTCCAAAGTCTGGTTCTCCATACCTCTCCGAAGACCATGGCGGAATCCTTGTAAAGCAGCTGAGAGTAATCCAGGAGAAGGACAATTCTCAACACGGTCTTCTCACTCATTAATGAGTGACATAACTGGGGCCGAGTTGAAATGAGAAAACAGAGACTTGAGAGATAACTTCCTGATACCTCACCTCGCACGACTTGGCTTTCTTCTGTTGCTTTCCTTGGCGCAAGCTCATTTCGGACGCTGCCAAGAAGTGAGCTTGACGGATACGAGTTAATCAACGCCTGTTGCCTAGTCAGGTGATGCGGCTCGGTGTTTGGCAACAAAGTTCAGACACAGCTTCAAGAGGGGTTGACGTATGCCACCTCGCTTCCTCACTGGTCTCTCTCACTTTCAACTTTCAACCTTCCCTGCCTCTTCCTTCCTGGCACTAACCGTCTTCAGGCATCCTTGTTTCAGCGTGAAGATTACACTACATAAGCTGCAGCTACCTCCAACATGGCTCCAATCCTCCGTCCACGACCCGAAATGCGTCCAGTAACCCCGCCAAAGAAGAAATCACATCGTACGAAGCCAGTTCTCAAACCCTCCGCCCTTCTAGCACTCCCCGCTGAGTTGCTTGTCACTATCTTCCAATCATGTTTATCATTCAAAGACGGCGCGAGTCTCGCAGCGTCATGCAAACAACTCAACGAAATCTGGACGGAACACCACACATCAATCTACAATCGCATCGCCTTGACAACGACGCCCTGCTATCCAGAATTGCGTCAGTTTCTCGATGACATGGAAGAGCTCCCTTCAGATGCTCAGGTCCTCTCAAAAAAGAACATCGCTCGGATCCTCGAAATCTCAAAGATCGGGGACGACCTCGTCGCGGAATATGAGACAATGCTCAAAGAGCAACCATACCACGACCCACAAGTTTCACGGACCCTCTCCCCCACCGAGAAACTCCGTTTCGTCCGCGCCCAGTATCAACTCCTCGGGCTCCTAAAACTCAAGGCAGATGGAGGACACATCAAGCGAATCGAGTCGATGGACCTGAAGACCTTGTTCCTCCTTTCCGACTTCCTCTGCGTCTTTTCGACTCATACCATTTCGGATCCAGCTCTTCGTCAGATCGCCGACGCCGACAGCATTGCCCCCAGGATATTGCAGCAGGAACTCCGACGGCAACGAAACCACCACTTCCGGAAATTATATACCCACGGATACCGTCCGGTGAGTGTTACACCGTTCGAGTCAGGAGGGCGCTTCGCGTGGTGGTGCGACCGGCAGCAAGAAACGTTTCAGGAGATGGTAACTGGACGAGTGTATAAGGGGGAGGAATCGGAACCGAAGATCAGGGAGGATATCTGGTATGATAGCGCGGAGGAGGAGTGAACGGTGTCATCAAGGCGAACGTTGTGGCGGGCATGCTGGCTGATAGCGGTGGGACGGGCGTTCGAGATTATTGCGCACTAGTAGCAGTGTGGCGGAGGTTTATCAGCGACTGGCGTTCATCAAGGACGAGCTTAAATTGAAGAACAGGAGGAGTTCCGGGTTTGTCATCTATCTCGAGGGGAGTTCTTTTTGCACACAAAATGAATCAGGAAATCACTAGGCGAATGAAATGTTGCGCTCATGAAGAAATTAATGAAATCCATGGGCTGCCAACGTAAGTCCGCCCCACCGCGGTCGGGTTCCTGACCCAAACCTTCGACCACAACAAACACCAACCATAATACGAGTCACGACACTCCATCATCACGAGGTCACTGAAACAAATGAGGCAAGTGTTCTCTCCTCCTGTTCTCTGTCACAATCTTATAGGCCAGCGGTTTCGTCAAGAGGCGCCAACGTTGGATACGACCGCAAGCGAAGAACGCCATTCCCCAAGTTCATTTCCCGCGCCGAGTGCCGATCCACCCTCATCGCGACTAGTCAGGAACACAGCCCAAAAGGGGGAGCACTGACCCGAAGAGGAAGATTTTCGTGTCCAGGAGGGGCCTGACCCTGGTTTTCCCTGGTTTGTGTCCACCGGTCGCAAAGTCGCAATTCCAGACTCAGGGTCCAGACTCCAAACCATATTCCGATCAGCATATGGACACTCGGACTGTGAGCAGGCTCGTAGGACGCTGTGAAATGAACAAGGTAAGGGCGCGTCAGGCTCAAGGGGCAAGAATTTAGCGATTCAGTTTGCTATTAAGAGTCCACCGTTGTCGCTGGACCTGGGGAAGGGCAAGAGACGGTTCCTCAGCCATGTCAGGGGTACTTTCATGCTGCAACAGGGTTCAAGTTGCGGTCACGGTCTTGGATTGGCCTCAGCCGGCGCTGGTTTAATTAACATGTGCCCTAGCCCAAGTCTGGGCGACTAACGATTCGATCTGGGCGCTAGGGACAAGGCCTCAAGTTGCACTGTCGTTCTTGGTGTTGTTTCCCGCGTACCCCGTCCCCCCAGTCCCCACTCGCCCTGCGCTCTCAGCCTCTGTCCCCTTTTATTCGCACGATCCCTCTTTTCCCCTTCTTCTTCTTCCCTTGTGCACTTCAACACCAGTCGCTCTTTTGCCCACCCACACCAGCTGTTTACATTCCTTTCTTCGGACGTTGATGTGAATTGCCTCCATCGCGTACCGACAATGCAGTGGAAGTCATTCGTTTTTACTCTCGCCACTGCCGGGTCGGCTCTGGCCAACACCCACGGCCAGCTCAAGCACCGACACGGCGTTCGCCACCAGCATGAAGAGCGCTCTGTCCAAGGCGCTGTCGAGGAAATCGCCGGACTCTTCGATCAAGAGCCTCTCACCGTGACTGAGACCGTCTGGGAGTGCTGCACCACCAGCACCTTCTCCTTTACCCCTACCACCGCGCCCGCCACATTCGTCGAAATCCCGACTGAGACTCCTGAGCCGGAGCCCACGACGACCAGCACTCCGGTCGTCGAGGAGCCTGAGCCTACCTCTACTCCTACTCCTGAGCCTACTCCCGAGCCAGAGACCACGACGACGACAACGACCACCACCACCAGCACCGTCGCGCCCACGTCTACCGTCAAGCCTCCTGCCTCGTCCACCGCGCCCGACCACTCCGCCTGGACCAACTTCCCATCCAACGGCGAGTTCTGTTCCGATGGCTTCGGAGGCCGCACCGAGCAGAAGATTACCGACAACAAGTTCATCTATCAGGGCAACGTTGGCAACCCATGGGGCAGCAACATCATCGAAGTCGGCGCTGAGGAGGCTGCGAACTACAAGTACGTTGTGCAGTTCCACGGCAGTAAGACCGACAAGTGGACTGTTGTGGTCTGGAACAAGATCGGCCCCGATTTCAAGATGACTGGATGGTACGGAAACTCGGCCGTCTCCTTCACTCTCGAGCCCGAGGAGATCCGCTATGTTGCCTTTGACGAAAACTCCCAGGGCTCATGGGGTGCCGCCCCCGGAGACTCTCTCCCTGTTGACGAGTTCGGTGGCTACTCCTGCACCTGGGGCGAGTTCGACCTTGGCAGCGAGGTCAACGGTGGCTGGTCCGGCTGGGACGTTTCCGCGATCCAGGCCGAGGCTGCCGGCGCGCACATCCAGGGTATGAAGATGTGCTCCCACGAGGGCGACAACTGCTCGATCATCACCACCGGCGCTGCCAAGGTCGTCGATGCCTACCTTGAGAAGGACAAGTGGGTTGACGGCATCGGCGGCAAGGTTGTCCCTGGCCCTGTCCGTATCGTGACTCACCTGGACTACAACGAGTAAATCAATCGATCGATCAATCAATCTATCTATCTACGACCCCCCCCATACCACGTACGCTGTACATATCATAGCGGAAGCGGCTGTCATGTCAATGTATAGTTAATTCTCTAATATGCACATTCTATCGGCCCTGGCCTGTTAATACAAATCTTAATTCTTTTCGTGAGCTTCTTGAGTCTCGGCGCCGTAGACATGCGACTCTGGCGCGTTTCGTGATGTTTCACAAACACAAGCCGAATTCTGATGCTTACCCCTGCCCAAGACAGCCCATGCTCCGGATTCATGGGGGTAACCAGGAGCGTACTCGAGACTTGCCATGTTCTGTCCGGCGATACCCCGGTTTCTCTGTTTTGTATAGAAGTTGTTGATAATTTGCTGCTGTGTGCAGAATATATATCTCAATACGCACTTGGCGAATTCCGGATATATCTGACCGTAGCGTAAAATCGAACGTTCAACATCCTATAACCCGAGCATCTCCTCGAAAATAATGAGCCTTTACACATACCGAGGATGCAATGTCATTTTGTTCAAAGGCGTGAGGTGACATCCATCTCATCATGTCATTTGTAGGGCGAAATGGTAAGGCGTCATTTTCGGTGACCGCCGGGCTGAGGGAGTTGATTGGGCAGGAATAGCGGGTCTGTGCGATATAAAAGCTCCCTCTTAAGTTTGGAGATATCTAAGTTCTTTCCTTCTCGATATTTATATGCATGATTTTCAAGAAAAAAAAAAAAAAAAAAAGGCGCATCGCATTGGATCAAGCATGAAGATGGCCGAACAAAAGAATCCTCAACCTTCGACGATGGCTGTCAGTAGTGTCCCCGAAATCGAGTCTGAGCAGCAACCCGCCGAAAGTAACACGCGTGAGACTCCAGCTGCAATGGAACAACTTGATATCGAAACACCAGAAGCTGAGAGCTCACCGCCACCAACGCGCTCAAAGCGCCGCATTGTAGCAATAATGACTGCCCTCTATGTATTATTACCCCCGCCCCCCACCATGGAACTCAAAAATACAAGCTAACAATATCGACCTCCCAGCTGGTCCTCTTCATCACAGCGCTAGACCAAACCATCATCGCAACCAGCATCCCGACTATCTCCGCCTCGCTAAACTCCGCCGCAGGCTACACCTGGATCGGAAGCGCGTACCTGCTCGCAACGGCAGCAGCCGGCCCCATCTGGGCGCGCATCAGCGACATCTTCGGCCGCAAGCCAGCCCTCCTGCTCTCCGTAACCGCCTTCGCCGTAGCTAGCATCCTCGCCGCGCTAAGCACCAGCATGCGCATGCTGATTGCGGCACGCGCGCTGCAAGGCGCCGGTGGCGGCGGACTCATCCAGATGGTGTACATCACCATCTCAGATCTGTTCAGCGTGCGGCGGCGCGCGCTGTGGTTTGGGCTGCTGGGGCTCATGTGGGCGGTTGCGGGGTCGACGGGCCCATTGGTGGGTGGCGGGCTGACGGAGAAGGTGAGCTGGCGGTGGTGCTTTTGGATTAACCTCCCGGTTTGCGGCGTTGCGCTGGTTTTGCTTGTTCTGGGTCTTGATGTGCATAACCCGCGGACGAAGCTGCGGGAGGGAGTGGTCGCGATCGATTGGTTGGGGACGCTGGCGATTGTGGGCCTCACGCTCATGCTCCTGCTGGGGATGGAGTTCGGCGGTAGCGCCGTGTTCCCCTGGTCGAGTGCCAAGGTGATCTGCCTCCTCGTCTTCGGGGTCGTCATGGTCGCCGTGTTCATCGTGACGGAGAAGAAAGTCGCGCGGTACCCGCTTATCCCGATGAACTTGTTCACGAGTGGGCCGACAAACGCAGCATTTATCCTCGCCTTTGCGCATGGCATGACCTCCTTCGGAACAGAGTACTACCTGCCCCTGTACTTCCAGAGCGTGAAGCAGGCAAGCCCGCTGCGGAGCGGAATCCTCATCCTCCCCATGATGGTCACCGAGGCCGCGACGGACATCCTCACGGGGATCGCCATCCACCGGATCGGACGATACAGAGAAATCACCTGGATGGGAACAGTGCTTATGGCGCTGGGAACAGGCCTATACATCTCGCTCGCGCGGGAAACAAGCATCGGCGCGATATTCGCGTTCCAGATCGTCGCGGGGATCGGAACAGCGATGCTGTTCCAGACGCCCGTGCTCGCCATTCAGAGTTCCGTCACCCGTGCGGCGGATACGGCGTCTGGGACGGCGGCGCTGGCTCTGACACGGAACGTCGCGACGAGTTTCTCGATAGTGCTTGGGGGCGTGGTCTTTTCGGATGGGATGAATCGGCGGCGAGGCGAGCTTGTTGCGGCGGGGCTTGATACGGGGTTGTTGGAAAAGCTGGCAGGCGATCGCGCTGCGGCGAACGTGGATGTGGTCAAGGTTATTGTTGATGAGATGCAGAAGCTTGCTGTGAGGGATGCCTTTGCCTGGAGTATACGGAATATGTTCATCTTCTACACTGGGATTGCTGGGGTGGCGGTTTTGGCGGGGGTGTTTATCAAGCAGGAGGAGATGAAGAGGGAGCATACGGAGACGAAGACTGGGGTTGCCGAGTTGGCGAAGAGGGAGGAGGCTTGAATAGGGTTACAACTATCTCTGCCTTGTCCATACTATGTAGTAATAATGGGGCTTCCACCAGACGGCAATAACTTGAAGTTGATGTTATGCCAGTAAGTTTCGTGCACTGAACTTACCGCTATGCCTCTTTGGACTATCAATACACCGCGGATGGGCGTTCGATACGGTATAAATTACTAGTGCTCTGCCACTTCCCACAACTCGGCCCTCCAGATCCGATCTACCTTTGTGTGTCCAGGAACTGGTATAGAGTAAAATTGGACCTCGGGAGTTCAGAGCTCCTTATCAAGCGGCACCTCAAACCCAAAGACCGAACACCACACCCGAACTCCCACATCTGGCATATCTACCGCCAGCAACATTCCTCCCCGCAGCGATCTCGATAAGAAGTGGAGCGGCAGCGATAAACCTAAACCCAAAACGGCGAATCTTGCGCTGAGCCAATCAGCTCCGCCATATTCCTATCATTTCTCCAACTTGAAAAACGACCTCGGAGATTCTATCATGTCACAAAAGGTCGATCGAAGTGAGGGGCGACACAGGGCGAAACGATAGATATAAGAATGCCCTTGGGCCCCTCTTCACCATCTCCTCGTTCTTTCCTCCTCACTCATAAGCATACATCTGGCAAAATGACATCCCTCCAACCCCACCCCTTCGACCCAATAACACCAAGCGAGATCACCCTCGCGACCAAGATCCTGCAGGCAGCTTTTCCCGGTGTACCACTGCGCTACAAGAAGATCGATATCTTCGAGCCGATCAAGGCTGAGGTTGTCCCCTACATCGAGGCGGAGCGGTTGGGAAAGCCACTGCCGGCGAAACCGACCCGGTTACTGCAGGTCTTGTTCCACCGATTGGATACGGGGGCGTTCTTCAAGGGGTTGCTTAATGCGGATAAGAAAAGCGTGGTTTATGCGAAGGAGTTACCGAAGGGGATTCAGGTACGTTATACTCACATACCAACCAGTCGGTTCTCTCTTCAAGGTCAGAAGCTGATGAGATGGTAGGGCCCCGTTGATACCGACGAACTCATCGCAATCGAGCAACTCTGCCTTTCGCACCCGGCTGTCCAAGCCGAGATCGCGAAGCTCCAACTTCCCCAAGGTATAACTGTCTGCAACGACCCCTGGATCTACGGCACCGACGACCCGAATGAGTCCCGCCGGCTATTCCAATGCTACATGTACATTGTGGAAACCGATCACCCGCAAAACAACCACTACAGCGTGCCCTGCAAATTCTCGCCGGTCTTTGATGGCCTCACCCACGAACTCGTCCGCATGGACTTTCTCCCCTCTACTACGAATGCCTCAACGGAAAGCGCTACACAGCCCTGGAAGCCTGTTAAGACGATCCAGTACGCGCATGATCTGCTTACGGAGCCTTTGCGGGCCGACCTGAAGCCGTATGTTGTGCAGCAGCCGGAGGGTCCGTCGTTCAATGTGCGCGGGAACGAGATCAGCTGGCAGAAGTGGCGGTTCCGCGTTGGTTTTAATTCTCGCGAGGGCATGGTTATTCATAACCTCACATATGATGGAAGGAGTGTGTTTTATCGATTGTCGGTTAGTGAGATGACGGTGCCATATGGTGGTATGTATCCCCTTCTTGTTTCGTTTTCCGACTGATCGGACAAAGAAGGAATCGAAGGACGAGTGCAAAGCTAATGAAAGCTAGACCCCCGCGCTCCCTTCCACCGTAAACAAGCCTTCGATGTCGGTGATGTCGGCTTCGGAATTACAGCAAACCAGCTCTCCCTCGGATGCGACTGCCTTGGCCACATCAAGTACTTCGACGGGTACCGCTGCGATAGCAAGGGAAACCCTGTTTTACTGCAGAATGTCATCTGTCTGCACGAGCAAGACAACGGCCTGCAGCACAAGCACACCAACTACCGCTCGGGCGCAGCAACCGTCGTCCGAAACAGGCAGCTCGTTGTGCAGATGATCTGCACGGTCAGCAACTACGAGTACATCTTTGCGTTTATCTTTGACCAGGCGGCAAATATCGAGCTTGAGGTTCGCGCGACGGGAATTTTGAGCACGGTTCCGTTTGAGAACGAGAAGTTTGGCACCACCGTGCCATGGGGAACGAATGTTGGACCCGGGGTCATGGCACCCTTCCATCAGCATATGTTTTCGTTCCGCATGGACCCTGCGATTGATGGGCACAAGAACACAGTATTTTATCAGGATAGTGTGCCGTTACCTGAGGATGAAAATAATCCGTACCTCGTTGGATACACGGCCGAGGAGACAGTCCTTAAAACAAGCGGCACCGCGGACACAAGTGTCGAACGGCATCGGGTGTTTAAAATCAGAAACGATGCGCATATCAATCCGATTACTTACAAGCCGGTTGCGTACAAGCTGATGGCTTCGCCGAGTCAGATGTTGCTTGCTTCACCCAAGTCCTTCGGGCACAAGCGAGCCGTCTTCGCAACGAAGCCGGTCTGGGTGACCAGGTACCGGGATGATGAGCTGTTTGCTGGTGGAGAGTTCACGAACCAGAGTAAGGAAAGTGTGGGAGTTGAGAAGTGGGTCGCGAGGAACGAAAATGTAGAGAATGAGGATGTTGTCCTCTGGCACAGTATGTCTAGCCTATCCTTTCTGCAGGCTCAACATGCCCACAGGGATAGGAGCCGTAGTATCATTGAATCGGCTAACAAACGCAGCATTCGGTCTTACTCACAACCCGCGTATCGAAGATTTCCCGGTGATGCCCATGGAGCGGGTTAGTGTCATGTTGAAGCCAGATGGGTTCTTCACGAAGAATCCTGCATTGGATGTCCCACCGTCTAGTCAGTCGTTTAACAAGTCAACGCTGCATCCGGAGGCTTCGGCTTGTTGTTCAGGGGTGAAGCTGTAGAGGCGTTAATTTGCGTTACGGACAGGGCCATGTGGCAGTGCATTTTTAGGGCTGACCGGCGGTGTAACATAGTCAACTGCTAGGCATATTGATGGTGCTCCGATACTTGGAAAGAAATTGATACCTGTAAGAACAGTCAAAGAAACATGAAACTGGGGCGAAAGTGCAGTGGGCCAATCAGCCGCTGTGTCAGTTGCCCGACCCTGCGCAGCCCCTCACCGCACCTCGTGGTTATAACTTGACTTCTCCTGTCGCTCCACGTGTGATTCTCCATCGATCACAGAGCACAAAATGGTAAACTCGGACTTGTTCCAGCGCATGTTCCATCGAAGTTCCACCCGGGACTGGTCCGAACCGCAGCCGCCCGGAGAACAGTCGCCACCTCTCCGCTGGCTGCCAAGAAGAGCCGCAACCAGCGCCACAAGGTCCCCCACACCAGACACAACAGAAACAGATCTACCCCATGCGCAAATTCCTTATTGGTACCGTGCCGTCTTAGACTCCCCCGGCATTCGTCCCGAGAGCTGCAAGGTCAAGGGACCACGATATGCCGCCAGCCACCTCCCCGTGTTAGCGGAGGATCACACTGCGCTGTTCACGATGCTCAACGATGATACAGAGCTCAATTTACAGGAACAAAGCCCTTTCTTCACCAAATTACCGCCCGAGATCCGAGAAATGATCTACGTGCATGCTTTTGGCAGCCGGCGTATGCATATGGACTTTGACTTTCACCATGTGTCGACTAAGCGTGGGCGGTGGGGCTGGTGGCATCGGGTGTGCGACGATGCAGAGAACTGTCTTGCGAACAAGACATTCGTTTGTGCAGAGACTGCTGCGGCTGAAGAATCGATGCTTCGACATGGCTCCGGCGCGTGGGTCAAGCAGGGGTTTCAGTATTATGTTGCTGCGGTCAATTGGCTGAGATGTTGCAAACTCGGGTTAGTACAATGCTTATTGTTGACGCCATAGACTGGTCTCGTTGACAAAATGATAGGTTTCTAGAGTCTCTACCCATCCTGTACAGAACAAACACATTTGTGTTCAGCCATGGCATTGATCAGCTGCACCGGCTCAATAAGCTCCTGCCGGCCGCACACCTGGAAATGATCACCTCGTTGTCGGTTGAAATAGATGTTTATCGAGCGTGTAAAGCAATTGTGCCGCCAAGGATGCACGAGGAGTTTCAAGACTTCTACGGGGGTTTTTTTAAGACTTTGGAACAGCGCCTGTCGGGGCTCAAGGAGCTTTCGGTCGCGATTGCCGGACTCCCAAATCCCAGGCAACGACGTGATGCAGAGGAAACTAAATGGGAGGATGAGGATGAGGAAAGATGGATCGGACCATGGGAGCAGTTAGCGGCGAGTAGGCGTTGGAAAAGACTAGATATTGTAGTCCCGGTAGTCTGGTTTGATGAGCTTGAGGCGGTTGCAAAGAGAAGAGGCAAGCTGGAGAAGTGCGGAAGATTTGGATTGAAGAGGGGAGTCGACCCGTTTCGGAAGGGCTGGTGATTGCGCTTGCCTGCTGCTATCATCATCTCGTGTCACCGAGTTCCAATGAATCGAAATCACTGGTGTTGGTCCCCCATAGGAGCTGAATCTTCTCCGCTGAATGAAACAAAAACACGGTATTACGCGCCGACCGGCGGCTGGCTGGTTGTTGAGTTCATTCGCTGGCATGGACAGGGTTCAGATGCGCCACCAACTCAGCCCGAGGGCAGCCTTGCGAGCCTTGCCAACCGTCGCATTTATTATCCCTCCGTCCCCGCGTCATCTCTTGGACTTCTGAAACTTGCATATACGTACACTCGCATCCTTTTCATCGACCGCGAAATATTTGGGTCAAGGTTTGCGACGTGATACTGCTTCTACAGACGAAACCCGCTCATGATGGACGATGATTACGTTGACTTTTCGGAGAATCGGGATGGTCGCGCCTTTGACGGTGGAGGCTTGCAAGAGATTGACCCATATTACGGGCAAGGCATCGCGATGGGGTCCATGGGAACATACATGAGAAGCAATGCTGAACCGGCCAACTCTGAGCTGCCTCCCGCCGAAGCCGAGTTTTATGAGGCTAGGGGCATTGGGGCTCAAACGCTGGAAGACCTACTCGAGCCTCGTGTGCTCCCAAGACCAGAGAGCACTCCCAGGGTTAGGTGTCTGCTTTGTGCAAAGAAGGGCATCAAAGAGTATTTCAGAAGCCATGATCTTGAACGCCACGTGAGTGAAAGCCACTGTCGTAAATTCGACTTCAGCTGCCCATTGGCGGACTTTGTGGGTGGGACAAAAAATGCACTACGACAGCACTGGAGATTGGCACATTCGAACCTGCTTCCGATCAGCGGGGCGATGATTATAAACCGCAGGACACCCCGAGAACTTCCTCCGGAATGTTATATCTGCCACACACCAGTGCATAGTTGGAGAGAATTGTCTCATTGCCTGCTACGTCATTCCAGAGGTGGCAGAGATGATGCGGCCAGCGCTCGATCGCAAATTCCACAGCCCAGCTTTGAATATAAGAGCAGTGTTCTCTCAGAAGATACGCCCATTGACATGTCCGACATAGTCGATTCAGACGATGAAATTACTCACCCTCAAACGGTTCTCGAAGTTAAGAGTGCCCTTGTGGATAGTTATCTCACCAGCTCGTATTTTGTTTCCACGTTTGCGAGTATTCTTGTGTGCGAGGTGGTCCCAGCCACGTTTGATCATGAGAGTATGAGAACCTTCCTCATAACTCTACCGAGCGCGCTTCTGGATTTCGTGGATAAGGTTAGTTGCGAACCAGTTCATGTCTGCACAAGAATTGCGAATACTGTTTGGCAGAAAACAGCGTACGTGCCTTGATAATGGGTTGAGAAATGGGGACACGCAACTGACGAGCTTTTATAGGGAAATTGTCAGTGAGGTTTCTGCGGTTGTCGAGAAGCTGGAGGCAGAAGGCGACATAAGTTTCCGAAAGAGCTTGATGCTAAGGAATCCATTAATTGGGGGCCCAACCGATATCACGACGTGTAAAGACATTATTGAATTGTTTCCCTCGTACACATGGCTAGTGGGCACTCTTCAGAGATTCTTTCTTCTGGACAACATAACGGAGGGCCCAATGGCCGAAATAGCGGTCCTAATCGGGCAATTCATCCCAAGAACCCCGACATATGAATCATCTAGAACTAAGGTGCTTGGGCAGCCGATAATCCATGACGTTAGGTTTCACATTGCCTGGGATCTAAGGTCTTTCTTTGAACGACAGCAATATAATGGGAGGCCTGAGGAGGTCATTGATCGAGTTATTACATTAACTGGCAAGCCCCAAAATGCACAGGCCCTGACTTGTGCAGAGTATCTCCAACAGACATGGCCGTCATGTGGGAATTGTGTCCTGATTCTGGTGAAACAACTGTTGAAGTCACCCTATGCACAGGGTCTAACCTCGCCCATAGAGGTTAGAGAGCGGGATACCGAGATCACCATTTCCGGCTTTATAAGTGGCCCGACACTCACAGTGGACGCCCGAGGTCTCCGAGAGTCGGTTATCAAAATCGGTCAGCAGCTATCCTGGCTTGGAGCCGCGCTGCGGTCATCACACATCGATGGCAGAATTTCATATTGCCGTCCATCTCTAAAAGAGTCTAGACTTTTCGGCGACGGGTCATTGTTCGAACTTGAATTTTACCTTGAAGAATGGCCAAGAGGCCAAGAAGCTAGCGGAGAGTGTTGGCATAAGCTCTTTGAGAACCCCATCGTTGCCAACAGCTTCCCGGTTCGGCGACGACGCATATATAACACGGGCTTGGATGTTCGGCTTAATGTCCTAGGACGCCTCACGCCCTCGCGCTGGGTAACGAAATTTGGCGGCAAGGTTTATATCAAGGGCCATTCCACAGTGCTTATCCCGACAAGGTGGACTGCTGATACAGTGCTGTGGCATTTGATAAGCAACAATGATGGACAGTACATCTCATACGTGGACCCACAGATTGAAGCAACCGCAGGTCTTTATTCTGGAATTGTTAACTGCAACCTCAATTCGTTCCACCACATTCTCGGGTGGTGTGAAATCGTAGAGTCTTTTGCTGGTATGGCCATGAGATCTTCAAATGTAGCATGACTAACCTTTACAGGCTCGCCAAATGCAAACTACGACGTTGAGTGGTCTGGATTAAACAAGGTAGACAAAGGGTGTGCTTTGACGGGTGCGACGATATCTCGAGGCACTCCAATACCGGGTCTCGAAGGCGTTTCTGTAGGTAGAAAGGACAGGACCTTCGATTCCGATTTTGGCGAATACCTCAGCCGTCTACATTCGGTTGCAAAGAACTATGCTGTCTTCTATGACGAGAAGGACAGACGAGCTTGGCTTGTTGACGGAGCAAGTGTTCTCCTCCACCTGGTCCGCGCGTCATTGAGATTCGATTCAATTGAAGATCTATTGGACGAATTTGTCTTTGTTCCCGATCAACTCCAGGAAGCCCCAGACGGGGCGACTGGGCGTTCTGCTTCAATTGCGGTTCTCAAATCTCCACAGAACTGCGACTTGAAACTATATCGAATCATGCATGGGACATTCCGAGACAGGATTGAAATGATGTACCATGTGCTAGAAAAGGTGTTTGCCTACCAACTGCAAGCAGATCTTCTGAAGAATGCGGGGGCGACCACCGGGCGAACCTCTCTGGGACCGCTGGAAGGTTTTGAATTCATGGATATAGCCGGGGATACAAGCCACTTTGGCGCTCGCATGGTCGACCCGTCGAGCAGACCTCCTAGGTGGCTTGCCTTTGTGAGAAGTATAAATGCACCTATTCTGTTTGGCAGGGGATTCGGCAACCTGTTTGAACCATCTAGCATAGTTAATACTTGCAGTTCATGGTCCACCGTCCCCTCGGAGAAGAACTACCTCGCGGTGAGGGTAGAAGATATCGTTCCAATCATGAGAAGAAAAGGGAACCATTCGGGGTCTCCCTGGCGTGTTTCAGAAAACCTCTTCTGGCACATGCCCGACAAAATCTTTGAGGACTGTGGGGACCATGAACATGAGCAGGCGAGAAGATGCAATAATGCTCAATTATTGGTGTCTGACGAGGAGGCGCACGCTCTAGCCGGCACACTTGCCAGTCCCACTTCGCTGAAGCCCCAGGGTGCCATTATCTTCGATGGATGTCTGGTTCGCAGTTTACCGTCATCGATGGAGACACCGTTGCCATCAACAGCCAGCTCACATAGTCCGGCTAATGATAGCGGGATTAGCGTTGGGTATAGTCCTGAAATGAGAAGCGATTCTGGTACCAGTCCGGCCGCCAAAGGGAAGCGACAGATGAATATGTCGGCTAGTTTGCCAGACCACCGCAAAAGACTATGTGATAGAGACTCCAGCATGTCCACCGAAAAATACCATTTGGACGGAGCTCAAGAGGCTGAACCTTTCCACCCAGATGAGCCGCACTTGCAGCTTGGTCCATTTAATCCATATGCCGAGCCATTCACAGGTCCGTCAGCAAATACGCTGAGGGATGGCTGTGCTATCGAGGTCGGAACAGATGCTCTTGGTCTGTCTTCTGACGCAGGCCTAGAAGGCCCCAGTGTAGATCCAGCGAAATACACGGTTGGATGGATCTGCGCGCTGCAAGTTGAGCTCGACGCTGCACGGAGAATGCTTGACCGAGTAGACGCTAGGGGCTTTGGCCACGGTATGGACTGTAATCTGTACATCCTTGGCCAAATCGGAAATCTGAACGTTGTTCTGACATGCTTACCAAAGGGGCAGTGTGGAAACAATATTGCAGCTGTGGTGGCTACGCGAATGATGAACAGGTTTCCCAGGATTGAAATAGGGCTCATGGTGGGCATTGGCGGTGGTCTACCGAGCGAAAAGAATGATATCCGCTTAGGGGACGTGGTGGTTAGTACCCCACATCTGCAATATGGCGGCGTTGTTCAGTACGATATGGGGAAATTCACCAGCGATGGGTTCGTTAGCACCGGATCCCTCAAGGCACCTCCAGAGAAGCTATTGCATGTGCTTAACTATATGCCCCCACATGGCTCACCTATAACAGGGCGGCTGCAAATTGAGTACCCAGGTGCTGAACTAGACCAGCTTTACGAAACAACCTACACACATGTCGGAGGCGACACGTGCGAGGCCTGCGACAGACGGCGAACGGCACCGAGAAGCATTCTCCGAGATAGCACGGCTCCGCGCGTCTTCTACGGCATAATCGCCTCTGGGAACTCGGTGATAAAAGACGCAAAGACTCGAGAGACACTGATCCAGAAACACGAGGTGATGTGCTGTGAAATGGAAGCCGCTGGTCTCATGAACACTCGGTTCCCCTGCCTCGTTATCCGTGGCATCTCCGACTACGCCGATTCACACAAGAATGATATCTGGATTCCATATGCTGCCGCAGCTGCGGCTCAATATGCACGGGGTATGCTGCTCGCTATGCCGGGGCCCTTTGAGTTGCTATCCTGACGCGGTGTGTGGAGCACCCGCGGAGAATACAAGCACTGGAGCTCGGTTAACAATCCGTGTCAATTTGAGATGCTTCTTGGTAAGCACACGGCGCTGGTGGCCTGGGCAAAATGGGGCTGTCAGCCAGCTGAAAAGTTCCCTTCGAACGTGATGCGCCAAGAGTCAGCTCCACGGATATGGCTTGTGCAAACGGGCCATTCAAAATCGAGATACCGTCAATCTCCTCAGTTTCGACCCCGCTAGCGTGCCGCCAAGGGAATACTTTCTTGCGGATAAGATTTGCTGACGGCCTCTCAGCTGAAGAGGGGCTACGGAGGGGTACCTACTATATAACTGACCGGCCTTCAGGGCGACAGATTCACAGAGCATCTATTCAAACTTTGGAGTAGGACTTGAGATTCGCAATTCTTTTCAACTGAGGTCGTTTATCGTGAAGTACACGCAAAATATCAATATGTCACCCACGGTCGGGCTTGTAACGGGGGCGAACTCCTTCCTCACGGAAAGCAGCTTCGGGGGATTCGACGAAATGAAGGAGGCCGTCTCCATCCTCAACGCCGAGGGGGTCAAGAACATTGACTCTGCCGCCATTCACGGTGTTCACGAGGATATCATGGCTAAGCTCGAGATCGCGAAGACATTTGAGATTGACTCCAAATGGTCCGGTGTGGTCATGCCAGCGCCATCAACAAAAGAAGCTATTATTGCAAGCGCAGAGGCGAGCTTGAAAAGGTTGGAAGCCGACCAGGTTAGCACATGAGATACCTCAGCACGATTCGGGAAGCTCACGATACTTCCTGTTAGTTCGACGTCTATTACCTGCATGCTCCAGATCGGCGCGCCCCTTTCGAGATCCAACTCGACGCGATCAACACCCTATACCAAGAAGGAAAAATCAAGCGCTTCGGTATATCGAATGCTTTTGGCCACGAAGTCGAAGAGATGGTCCGCATCGCAAAGGAAAACAACTGGGTCGCGCCCTCCGTCTACCAAGGAAACTACTCCGCTGTCGCACGTCGCCCAGAGAAAGAGCTCTTCCCTATCCTGAGAAAACACGGAATTACATTCTACGCCTACTCACCCATCGCAGGCGGATTCCTCGCCAAGGAGGTCGAGCAATTCGAAAACGGACCAACAGGCACAGGACGCTGGGACCCCACGACTTTCGTCGGAGGAGTATACCACTCCCTATACAACAGACCCGCGATAGTAGAAGGACTGCGCCAGTGGACCGCCATCTCCAAAGAAAGCGGGATTCCGAAGGCCGAGCTGGCGTACCGCTGGGTGGTCCACAACTCGGCGCTGCGTGGCGAGAACGGGGATAAGATCCTCATTGGACCGCAGGATCTGAAGCAGTTGAATGAGATTCTTGCTTTTGTTAAGAAGGGTCCCTTGGATGAGCAGGTGGCCGAGAAAATAGATGAGGTATGGAAGGTCGCTGAGAAGGATGCACCATTGGATACTTGGAATGATGCCATGGCGAAGAATTTCGAGTGAAAAGCCTAGGATGCGAAGAGAGTAAATAATCTTGTCAGACCGATATATCAGTCTTAATCAAGCGAATCAATGGAATAATCACATATTTCATTTTCCTCAGTTCTGCGAAGCCTGCGAGCGACGGGCTTGACATAGCGGCATGAAATCATCATACGACAGACAATATAGCTTATGGCTCGCAAGAAGCGAAGACATAATATACGGCCTATCGCGCCTGCAATTCCCATCACAAGAAAGGGATCACGAGTGCTATTTTTGTCATTGGGAGTGAGAGAGACGTTGATCGACGTTGGGGGTGGGCTGGAGAAAAGAGGTCGAACGTCGGAAAGCTCGGATAGGTATATTAGCGGCGATGCACAACAGCTGGACAAGATTTACACAGAAACCGCAGATCACAAGCTCACAGAAGTCCCTTATTCGCGGTCTGATTACATATTGTGTCTTCTTGGTGATCCGTAGCAAAACGGCAAGATCGCAACATCCCTGCCCAGTGCCCACCCACCATTCCACAAAAGCAGCGACCACCTCGCCATCAAACAAAAACAACCATGACTTCACTCACTCCAACCACACTCTGGCTGACGGAACCTGCCGCCTAACAAGTCGGATCCATGGCCGCGGCCTTCAATCCGTGCTCATTGGTTGCAGAGCGAGGTTGGGGGCCAAAAAGGGTCCTGCTGCCACTCCACCTGCAGGAACTAGGGTCTTTTCTCGGCTCGATTGTAACTCGCTGCTTAGCCTTACTTGGCTCCGAATCATCCAATAGAAACTCCGCGACGGAGCTTGGTTAGGCAGAATCTTTTTCGCTACTGGCTCGAGACGACAGTGGTTGGTGAACTCGTGTCTGCTCCCCAAAGCTCCAACTCGGTGATACATAAACAAAGCTCTGCCAACTGTCGTAGCAACGGAGGGGTTGGGGCTTTTAGGCAAACGCGTTTTTCCTTTTTGGCCTTGGTATATCTTGCGTTGATTGATCCTGGCAACTTTTATTGAGGACACCAACATAACATTTGATTGAGTCGATTGAGAAGAGAAAAATGGTGCGTCAAATCGTTGGCCTCGCGGCCCTCGCGACAGCAGTCCTCGCCAGCACCGGTACGTCGCATCATCAGCCCCCACAGCGATAATCACGCACCTCTAACATTCGATCTACAGATACATCAGTGCAATCAATCGCCGACGAGTGCTCAAACAGCAACTCGCTCTCCATCCCCATCAGCTCGCAATCCGACATCTACACCCTGCTCAACAGCGGGTGCATGACGCTGTACGGGCAGCTGCAGATCCAGAGTTCATTCGAGGGAGAGTTCATCTTGCCCAATGTGACGGCTATCAAGGTGGACGGGATCACTGTCGAAGATGGGGCGTCGTCAAAGCTGACGGCGATTGAACTGCCGGATCTCGTCGAGGTGTCCAATTCGATTGAATTGGGGACGCTGGCAAGGGTGAAGAAGGTGTCGATGCCGAAGCTGAAGAGCATTCCGGGGAATTTGTCGGGGACGTTGTTGGTTAATGCGACCAAGGTGGAGTTCGGTGCGCTGGAGGAGGTCAAGATGTTGGATCTTGTTGGGAATTTCACAAGGTATGCCCATTATTCCCCCAGTTCAATCCCTCTCGTGATACTTTAGACTGATATAGCGATCGCGATGTATAGTCTCGAATTCCCGTCATTGCAGACAGTCAACCAGACAATCTCAATCTGCAACGTCCCGGAATGTGACATGGAGTACAATCTCCCTGAGAGCACGATGGATATCGCGTTCCCTGCGCTCAAGTCTGCGGGTGTGTTCTATATCAAGGGGCAGGCCTCGAGGTTAGTTTCCACTTTCCTCTCTAGTACCCTGGACCTTGGTAGCTTAACAGGATTCGTGTCGCAGGATCTTCGCCCCAAACCTCACGGCCATCGGCATGCTGCCTATAGTCGCCGGAGGAAACAGTACAAACGTGACGAGCACCACGAACGCCACGAATACCACCAGCAATACCCTCAAGGCTCGAGACCCCTTCCCCGGGCCTCAAGACGTCCTCCAGGGCCTGAACCTTAACTTCGACCGCGAAAGCGTACCGCTGAACGTCAGTTTCCCCAACTTGGTGAATGTGACGAAGAGTGTGAACCTGAAAGGTCCCTTCCAGAGGTACGCTTCTCCCGTAGCTAAACGGTTGACGGACGATAGCTAATATTCTCTTCTTCCGTAACCAAATAGCCTCTCCTTCCCAAGCATGACAACCTACCCCGAGAACTTCACCGTGGATTCCACCCAAGAGCTATACCTAAACCTCCCCGTCGTCCACGCGAACAACCTCGAGTTCCTGGGCTCGATCAAAGGGTCCGCCTCCCCTCTCCGCATTCTCATAGCCATAACTAATAAATAAACCAACATAGCCTTAACATGACGAACCTAGCCCTCCCTTTCGACCTGACGGTGTACCCAACAGAAGGATGGCTCGAATGCGAGGATATCATCATCCCCAACTACCGGGGCCGAATCGTCGAGATGAGCAACGTTTACTGCTCGAACTACGACGAAACACAAACCACGTACACACCGTACCACGAACCGGGTCTGAGCACCGTGCAGAAAGTGGTTATTGCCGTTGTGGTGATTGTTGTCGTGGCGCTCGGCCTCGTCGTGGGATTCGTGCTGTGGAAGAGGTGGAAGGCGCGTCGGGGACTGAAGACGGGGCTTGTTTGGAGGCCGGAGTCGATTTATAGCTATGGACGCGGGGGTAGTAGTGATAGTGAGGAGGGTGGCGCGTTCAAGAAGGAGGTGGTGGATGTCGTGGTTGAGAGGAGGGGCTCGCCACCGCCGTATCCGGTCAGACCGCAGGCGTAGACCGGGGCAGTGCGGTGGATGGAGGGTTTTTGTATGGTGGGAAGGAGGCAAAATGTAGCCGTGTATGATGCTACGACTGACAATGATATACCCCGTGTTTGGTTAGCGGTGGACAGGTGAATTGAAGCCTTTCTTCCGGAATTTCTCGAACTGGAATGACGACCCAGTGCTCGGGTTAGGTATGTAGTTAGCATAAAAACGATCTTGGCTAACCGAACGAATATATGCCATGAATCTTAGATCATCACTGAACCCATCATCACCAACACGCCCGAGACGGTCCGAGCACAGACCAATAAGAGGCTATCCCTGTGCTAAGCGAGCTGGGCGCAGCTTTGGGCTGTACATAAAAAGGGCCCCATGAGGCGATCAGGCCGTCGATCGCACCGGCCAAACACCATCACCCCTCGCAGGCCCGGGCGATCGCCGCCATGCCCGTCCTCCTCGATTTTCCCGACGAGATTTTCCTAGAAATAATAAACAAACATTTTGAGTCCGAACGCGACATCTCCGCGCTAATCCGTACAAACCACCGGCTGTACGCTGTCGGAAAGCGCGAGCTCTACCGTTTCAATGCAGCGCACAGCAACTGCAGCGCTCTGCACTTCTCGGCGAATACGGGGACTGTTGAAGCGATAGCATACGCGCTCGAAGAAGCGGGTGCAAACGTTGATGCCGTTAGTATGCACGATGGCTGCGCGACGCCGCTCATGCTCGCCACCAAAGCGGGCCACGCCGACGTTGTCGAGCTCCTGCTCGCCAAGGGGGCGGCGGTGAACTTCCGCAATGCGCAGAACGTTACTCCACTGAGTGTGGCCGTGTCGGCTGGGCAGTTGGCCATCGTCAAGAGGTTACTCGCGGACCAGGGGGTCGATCCCAACATTAAGAACACGTCCCGTTCGTCGCCGCTGTGGCTGGCGTGTTGCGATGTGAATCTGGAGATTGTCCGAGCGCTGCTTGCGCGGGATGATATCGATGTGAACAGCGTGGGCATGCAGAACAGGACTCCGTTATTTATGGCGGCGCTGCAGTCCCACACTGCCATTATGCGAGAACTGCTCGCGGACGAACGAGTCGACCCAAACTTGATCGCCATCGGCGAGGGCCCGCCCTTGATGATGGCTTGCGCAATGGGATATGAGGACGTCGTCGACGTCCTCCTCTCCTCGCCCCGCGTCGATCCTTCGATCGGATACCATCAGGAGGGAGAAGCGCTCTGGCTTGCCGTGAGCGGCTCGCACACGCGGATCGTCGAGATGCTACTCGCCCGCGGCGCGGATCCAAACACACCGGATCGGCAACGACGAACGCTGCTCTGCAGTGCTCTCAGGATGGGAGAGAGCGGGATCGCGCAGCGGCTCCTCGTGCACGGCGCGGACCCTTGCGTCGCAGAGGTTGGCGGGTGGACGCCACTGCATCTGGCAACTGAGTCTGGCGACCGGGCCGTTGTCAAGACCCTCCTTGCACATGCGCTGGTAGATGATCCCAACCAGGCGTCGCGATCGGGGATGCGGCCGATCCATATCGCTGCGCATCAAGAGGATAGCGCTATTCTGGAGCTCTTTGTTGACAGGGACAGTGTCGATGTGAATTTGCCAGATCGAGATGACATGACGCCGCTGATGTGGGCGTCGTACAACGGGTTCCTCGGCCATGTGAAGCTGCTACTGGCGCGAGCCGAGATTGATGTTAATCTTCGATCGAAGAATAGATTCACAGCACTCGTGTGCGCTGTCAAGCAGGGACATGCAGCTGTTGTTACGGCTTTAGTGGGTCATCTGATGACGGATGTTAATATGGATGATGGTGATGGAAGGACCGCTTTATGGTATGCGGAGGAATACGGGTACCAGAAACTGGCAGAGCTTCTGGTTGCAGCGGGCGCGGGAAAGCCTCCTGCTGCTGCACTTGGCAAGGGCTCCTCGAGTTAGGATAGCTTATTAGAGATAGTCTCGGCCATTTGGATTTGTTCGAGTATGTAACGGCAGCCTATCTTCCGCCGGCCATACATTTCCCCAACGTTGATGTTCTCCTGGAGAATTGATGATTGGCTTCTGGATGTATGCCCCGCGGTCGGGAGCCCGTTACCAAATCGGCAATAGCTCTACATAAAGCGAGAGTTTTTCATCCTTCTCCAACATCTCAACTCACTTTTCATCCAGCCTGGACACATCGCAGAAAGCTGCGCCATGGCACACCCTCTAGGTGTCATCTCAATCGTGTCAGAGCCTGTCCCTCCCCCTAGAACGTCTCCCAAGCAGCAGGTGCGGGACGATGATGCTGTTCGAGTCAGTCCTCCAACTCCAACTCCCGCTCTTTCCGGCAGCCCACCACCGACCGCGAGACCGGTCGAGTCGCGCACAGCACCAGCAACACGTATCCAGAAGCTCCGCCTTCTCAGTACCTGCATGATGGGCTTCGGAAACGGGCTTAATGACAGTGTCCCAGGTGCCCTAATTCCATACATAGAAAACCACTATTCGATCAACTATGCTATCGTCTCGCTGATTTTTGTGACCAATGCCATCGGCTTCATCGCTGCCGCCCCGTTGACCGATCTCGTTGAACAGCGCCTCGGACGCGGCAGGGCGTATATCCTCGCGGAAGCTTTGATGGGCGCTGGGTATGTGATTATCATCTGCACGCCTCCATATCCGCTAGTGGTCCTTTCATTCTTGCTTATTGGCCTGGGTGAGGGAATGGATCTTGCCTTTAACAATGTCTACTGCGCCAACTATGGGAACGGGACTACCGCTCTTGGGCTCCAACACGGTAGTTATGGGCTCGGGGGTACAGTTGGCCCCTTGATCGGAACAGCGATTGCCTCAAGCGGCGCGATTTGGTCGCGCTTCTACGCTGTCGCGATCGCGATCGTCGCTATCAATGCGTCCTTTGCCGGGTGGACGTTCTGGAACTACGAAACGCCCCAGCCACGCCATCAAGCTACCGAAAACATCTCTGTCGAAATCGGGGGCGAGCCGAACACCGCAGAAGCACTAGTAACCCAGCCATCGAAACGCCAGCTCCTAAACACGGCATTGAAGAGCCCCGTGACGATCCTCGGCGCTCTCTTCATCTTCGCTTATCAGGGTGCCGAAGTCAGCATCTCCGGCTGGGTGATCAGTTTTCTCGTAAACACGCGCCATGGCGACCTCTCCTCAGTCGGCTACGTAACCGCCGGCTTCTGGGGTGGGATCACAGTCGGCCGGCTCCTAATATCGCCAATCGCCTTCCGCATCGGCGAGCGCATCAGTGTCGCTGCCCTTTCCCTGGGTAGTCTCGCCTTCCAACTCGTCGTCTGGTTCGTGCCCAGCATCGTGGGAAATGCGGTCGCCGTCGCAATCATCGGACTGCTCTTGGGACCAGTATATCCGTGCGCAATGGCCGTGTTTTGTCGCGTGCTTGACCCAAGACTGCAACTTACCAGTCTAGGGTTTGTTAGTGGGGCAGGGAGCTCAGGAGGCGCTGTCGCGCCGCTTGTTACGGGGTTGGTTGCGCAGAAGAAGGGGACGTGGGTGCTGCATCCGATCTGTGTGGGCCTTTATGGCGGGATGATGGGGGCTTGGTGTTTGTTACCCAGGGGGAAGAAGAGGGAGGAATAGGTAAAGTAAAATAGCCAAGTGAGAATGTAGTCTAATAGGGACTGGTTGATGGGCTTTTCCGCACCAATGTGCCACATTTACCTATGCACTCCCCCTCCGAATCCTCAACAAGACAGCCCGGAATAATCTTTCCCTTACCCAATGCTCCATTAAAGAGGTGAGCTCTCGCATTCAAAGATTATGCCTCGATACCTCGGTCCTAACCTTCAACCCGCTGCTGAGTCTCCGCAATCCTCGCACATTGGCTGAAACATTTGTGGTAGGCGGGCGCTTTCTCTAATGACGAGGTAGTCAATCCGTCTGCCTACCTTATGCACACACCTCGTGATTACAAGGGGAGTGGACTGGAGAAGCGCGTAACGCGCGACGGGTGTACGTACGTAGAAAGGAGACTGGATTAGCACTGTGCTTGGGAGCACGCACATTTACTATGCTACTATGCTATCTCGGGGAAGGGACTACATCGCCAACCATAATTCTAAAGAAAGCTCCTGCCCCGCCAGGCGCTGATGGCATGTGACTCTTAGCGGCCGCTGTAGTGCAGTGCTCCTTTGCTTTGCTACCCTGGCTTGAGCCTCCTACAGAGTACTAGCTTTACGCAGGGATTATTGCAAGGCGGCTCCTCATTATTCATGCAAGCTGTCTTTCAAGACGTATCAGGACACTTGATTTGCAGACCTGGGTGATTCATAGAACACCGATTGCGGAATCTTGATCCATGACGAGGAAGTTTCGGCAGTGCCTGCTCCGTACATAGTAAATGCGATCGGACTCGAAAGCCGATCGAGAGCGATTCTCATCTCGGCGTAGGGCCAGTGGCGAGTATCTCGATGGGACTATCACTTAACTCTAAGAATGGGAATGTGCGACGAGGCGGGACTATTGGTGCAGCTTCTGTGGTTTCGTGTCCCAAGGCCTATAATAGATTAAGAGTGCTCTAGAATAACCCTGTCAAGGTACGGGTCCGATTCACAATAAGATCTTATTGACGAGGTTGCTCAATAAGAATCAAAGAAAATAAAGTTCGGGGGAACCAGGCACATGAGCCCATTACACAAAGCCTGGAGACTGCTACTTCCGGCTCGATCCACCACACGCACTTGGTACCTGTAGGCCATGGCCTCATTCGTTATTCTACACAGAGTCTGGGTGCTTCTAAGGGGCCATCTTTGTTGTGCACCGGTCTACGCCAGCTCTTGGACATAGATAAATACAGAGCTGCCCTAGCCTCGCCACTAGAGTCCACTTTACTACGAGCGCCAAATGGTCTTCCCACGTTGGTACTAGTTCACTACTCTTTTTCGGCTCAGTATGGATACGCTGCCCTCCAATCTCGACGGCATCCCGGCCCTTCCGCCGCCACTTGGCCAGGTGTCAAACCTCAACAGCGGGCGCACACCCTCGCAGACTGCCATCATCGCCGTCGCTGGGATATTTCTGCCTTTCATGCTAATGGCGGTGATAACTCGAGTCTACGTCCGTACATGCATTATCAAGCTTTGGGGGGTTGAGGATAGTACGTTGCATTGCCCTGCATTCTTGGAACTGGTGGCTGACGATCTATAGCGACTTGCATCCTCGCAGCGGTGGGTACACAAGACAGGCTCAAGGGAAACCTGTTAACATGCATAGTGTGGTTCAATCGCCAATATGGGGATGTACCTCAAAAGCAGGGCTTACCATCCTCTAACGAGTGCTGTACTGACAGGTCTAGATGTGGCTCTCGGTATAGGCAAGCATTCATGGAACGTCCCCATCACGGTCGTCATGAGTGTTAACAATCTACGAGTGAGCAGCTCCCAGCTCCCAACCCTACACGGTCTATCGAGATTGAATGCTAATAAGGGGCCTTAGATCCTCTCCCCAAACATCACCTACCTCTTCGCCGGCTGCTTCGCCAAACTGTCCATCCTCTTCCTCTACCGGCGCCTCTTCCCCGTCCACCGCGAGAGAATCTTCATCTGGATTGGCATCGTGCTCAACATCGTGCTCTCAACCACCTTCATGGCGCTGTCGATCGCCAATCTTATCGAGTGCATCAAGTTCACATCCGATATCACAGCGTTCTGCAGGTTTATTCACGAGGAGATGGTGCTTTGGGTTGCCGCCGCGAATGTCTTTACAGACTTTTACATCGCGATTCTGCCCATCGCTCGGGTGCTCAACTTGCAGACTTCTAATAGAAGGAAGGTCGGACTGGTTCTTACATTTGCGAGTGGATTTTGGTAAGCACTGTCTCTCTCTCTCTCTCTATCCTATATGGAGTTTTGAACCCTCTCCCTAACGTGCCCCTCTTTGAAAAGCGCCCGTGGTTCCAGCGTCGCCCGACTCGTCCACACATGCCAGAACCTCTATAACCCCGACGCCTTCTGGTCGTCCGCACATCTAGCTATCCTATCGTGAGTATCCCCCTTCCTCGCCTTGCCCCCGCCAAACAATACACAAGGACCAAGCTAACACCCCCACCCTTGTTTCACTCCCAAACAGAATCGTCGAAATAAACATCGGCATAATCGTCGCGTGCGTGTGCACATTCCCCGCCTTCGTGCGCACGCTGCGCGAGTCCCAATTCTCTAAGGCCTTCAGCCAGTCTATGCGTTCCTTGCTTGGAAGCTCGCGCCGCCGCCACAGCAGCTCCAATTCAAGCGACGCTGGTGGTTTGCCGTTGGCTGCCGCCGCCGATGTCGTTGTCGTCAATTCGATCGTCTCCTCGCGCGAGAGCGATGAGGACCGCGAGATGCGCAAGTTTGACCCCCGGGGATCGGTTATTGGGCGTTGAGGTCGGGTATTGGGTTGATGTTGAACATGTCTAGTGGTGGTACTTTTTTTTTTTTTTTTTTTTTTCCTTTTGGGCAGGATGGCGTGTTTGTGTGGTCTAGTTTAGGAGTTGTCTGTGATGGCCGATACATATAGTCTTTGGCTGCCGTTTCTGTAGTTGTTCCGGATGTGATTAGTATGAGATGGGGATGGATATGTAGAGCACGGAGTCAAGGATAAGTTGTTGTTCCACCAAATTCCCTCCTAGCAGCCGTTATTATTGGTTTTAACGGTGGCAGTCTTTTGGGTATGATGCTCCTGCTATGTTAGTTCACGTTGACCTGTTGATGGATCCTCGTTAGGTAGCACTGGCCATTTTCTATTGCTACGTATCCTAAGGAAAGCGCCCAACCGATAAATACCCCTGACTATAATTTGGATAGCCTCTCTCTCGCAGGTAATAAGATACTACTCCCTAATTTATCTTGAGGGGGATGTGCTTGCCATCGATTGTCATGGCCAATAGAATCCAGGCGGGCAGATGTTGGGCCGATGGCGGGGAACGCGGAGAGAGGACAGTCCAACGTCATCTTCCACTTGACATTCAGCGAGGATGACGATCATGTATTGTTCTAAGTTATGGGTACCTATCAGAATTATGTGAACCGGCTTCCAGATGAGCTTGTCTATGCAATCTTTGCGGAGATAGCTCAGATCAGCTATGGATATCCATATTACGATTCCGAGAACAGAATACCCTATTACGATACGAGGCGTATCTTGAGTACTCTCCATGCATTGTCATTGACATCGCAGAGATCCTACAGAATTACTCAGGAAGTCCTGTATCATACAATTCGCCTAGGGCACCATACGCGGCGACGCAAGTTTTTTAGGACAATCGTCGAAACACCCGCTCTTGCCAAATATCTTACAAAGAGCAGCCCCCAACAGACCTACACCCTTTTGGGCCACCCTTCAAAAATTAGCTCCACTGACTTCGGACCTCGCGTGGTAGTGGTATCGCAGAATCGAGAGGTGTGACCCGGCTCTTGAGCTTGCCTGTTTGCTTGTTCGACTTGAGAATCTTCGGCGATTCCAACTAGATACGGGTGATTCGACTTTCAACAAATACTTTCTTATATTTTTGTACCTAATCCGCAGTTATATTGCTCCCGGACCTGGCTGTTACTTCCTGACAAGACTGGAGGAGCTGTGTATCAACCCTCAAGATACGCCCTTTGTGGCTGCGACTCGTGCTTTATTACCCCTTCGGAATCTACGGATGCTTTATCTGGCGGCGCCCTTTATCAACACCTTGGCAAAACCCTACTATCATGACAAAGACTACGTGATTTCAACGATCCGTGTTTTACGGCTACAATCATCGAATATCCCGCTGGACGTGCTGAAGTTTGTACTGCGACAGATTGATGCCCTCGAGGTCTTGCACTATGCCTTGTCTTCAAGCATTGAAGATAGTGATCTTGCAGAATTTAAATCCGCTGTGGATATACACGAGCGGAGTCTGAAAGCCCTCCAGGTCACGGCTCAATTCGACGGGGGGAGGCAAATTGGCCTTCTACTGCAGAACCAGCAGCAGCGATGGTGCTTTCGGGGCTATTCTGCTCTCACTCGTCTCGAGGTGGCCGGACCTTGCGCTAGTGGGGGAAGGAGCAACAGGCATTGACGTGGAAGAACCATTACTCTTGCCGCCTCAACTGGAGGAGCTAGTAGTAACTACTGCCTGTCTAGATGAATGGAGGGCACTGACATTTCTCATTAATCTGGTGTCCGATGGTAACTTGCTCGCAAACCTAATGAGTATTACATTGCGGGGGCAGGGGAGGCATCATGGATATGCACTTGGATAAGATGCTCTCGGCCTGCCCCAAAACCTGTCGGTCAAGGGGTATCGATTTCAGCCACCGACTGATCCATCACCGCGCGAGGAATCGTTTAGAGTGCGGTGGGGCTGGGGGTCCATGCTGTGTGTCTGGAATTGATACACTCTCTGAAGAAGATTGGCCACTGTGGTGGCAGGAAACATGAAGCAATAGCCGTTGTGAATGATGAAGCTGTTCAGACCCTCCGTTGTATCACGGGTCAGCGCGATCGCGCTGGACTCTGTGTTGATGTACCGAACGGGCGGTATGCTGGAATTGGTGTCGCCGCAGGTTGTTTCGTGGCAGCAGCACCATTAGAGAGCGTGGTATCTATTTTGCTGGGCGCCATGTTGGTTGTATTTGTTTTGGATACAGGAGGCTAGCAGTGGATTCTTGAGCATCCGGTGTCAACACTTGGTTATATAGCTCTCTATAGGATATTTCCAGCTGATGTAACCCCAACCTTGTTATAGAGCATGTGAGAGGAATGGAGGTTGAGAACTCCGGCTGTGCTTATCAGAATGAGATTCATAGTATGTATAGGCCGCCGGAGTTCGATCTCCATTGGCCCCACTTGGAGTAGGAAACCTTGATGCAGGAGCACTGTGGATAACCTATAGCGCTCAGAGAATACGGCTGGCCTCCATTAAAGCTGGAAGGGTCGGTAGATACCAAGTCCGATTCATTTCAAGCAAAGTATGAGCCTTGCTTGGGCTGCACGTCCCGAACAGCAAGCAGTCCGGCTTTCTGCTGGCAACTGGCTGCGCAGAAATCTTTAAGTACTTACCCAAGCCCAAATCCCACTTCAACTTATCTTGTCCACTTCGACTTTATCTTGGTGTCTGCGGGCACATTGCGGCAATTATAAGCTCAAATAAGCTCAAAGGGTCTTGCCGCCAGGTTTGGCTATTATTGCGGTGTTGTGTTTATCATTCCTCCATCGGGGAGATGCGAAGGCCGGGAATGTGGTCTGGTCCGCGGCGTGTTGCTTGCAGGAGACTCTTTTCTTTTCCCCGCATCTTACAGCGGTCACGGCCATATTGTTAGTATCGTGCCCAAAAGTTAGAAACATCGATTTCGTCAGTTGGCAGAGAACATACATCATTTCCTAACAAAGAGGGGTCCTGGCAAGGGGGGAAAGGATCAATCATTCTCACAACGAGGTATTCAGTTCTCTTTTCTTGTCGAAGAGTAAGTTGCGTGACACCGGGTTGCCAAAGTTACTCAGGGACAGCCAAATATAACACCGAAGAAGCGACCTTGAGCGGTGGATGTCGGCTCTTGCATGCCCTGATCCTAATTATACCAGCTCAGATGCGGCTCATGGCTAACCCTTAGAAAAGGCCCATATGTTACCAATGAAATATTGCTTCAAGTGCCCGCTACCATCCGATCTAACATGGGACGAAGACGACGGTGCCTGCCTCCCAGGCTTACACGCGGTTTATTCTCCCAAGCAAATTTAGCTATTACTGTATGTTTCGGGATCGGATCATGCTCACCACCTCTGAGAGCAGAGCAAGAAGACGCTTGCTTGTCACCTTCAGCTCAATTGGCAATATGCATCGATGCAATTCTCTACGGCATCTGGAACATTAAATCACAAGCACGACGGTCGATTTGCTTAGTACTATTTGGTATACCCCCGCAAATTTTCTTCTTTTTTTCCCCCCTTACTCATTGACGCGTGAGTTATCAGTAGCAACATGAAGGGAGGAAATCACCATCACTTGCCACACTATATTCAAAATGCTCCCAATTTAGCAAGACAGAAGTTACCGTTTTTGGACTTCCTGGTTTCCTCAGCCATACATCTAGCGTCTATATTGGGGGAGGCGCTCGACAACCGCGCCATGGAGAGCATGGATATGAACCTGCTGACGACGTATCTATCTTGGACGGGTCAGTTCGGTACCTTATTCTACTACTACCACTACTACTACCACTACTACTACGACGGGGAGAAAAACTCATCACGACTACTTGACCCGAACGCAGGGCTTGGGTTTGGACTATGTAGGTGGTACCTACGGATGTGAATTAGGTCTCGGTTTTCGACACCCCGAACATGACAGCCACATCTCAGCCGACATCAGGGCCTTGCCTGTGACCGTCCCAATCCTAGTCTCGAGTCTCGGTCGAGCTCGCTCCGTCTTCTCCTCATCGGGGAAATAGTATGCTTGGGCCACGTAAACCAAGGTCCTTTGCATACGGCACTAACAGCCACCACCTGGAAACAGAAAGGGTAGGGTGGTATATGATGAGGCAAATAGCGCTGAGTATCTATATCCAGGACAGCCTTCCTTATGTAAGTGGTCCATATCCGTGGAGAGAAACTTATATGCCTTCTGTTTCCCCAGTGAGCGAGCGAACATGCTCGACGATCAGGAGGAACAGGCTAGGCCAAGCATTGCAGGCCGCGGGCCGAGCTCGTACTATTCTGTTGTAATGAGTGATCTTGTTCAAGGACCGAAGCCCGAAATCTCGCTCCAGAATCGTACGCATACGCCCCGCCAACGGTTGCTGCTATGAGGTGTAGCCGAGTACCCTCGCAGCATGCTCGGGTTAATATTCACCCCTCGAACAACGAATCAGGATCACGCCTTGCAAAGTACCTTCCCTGTTGGGGAAGCTGAAACCACATGGTTGTTGAGTGGTAGTGGGGGTGGGGGTGGGGGTGGGAACCATCAGTCGCGCGGAAGCAGCAGCAGCTCAGTCGTCTGGGAATCTGGCTCAAGCTGAAAGAAAATGAGCCAAAACCTTGTCGGTCCTGGCGGCGGCGTTCTCGAGCCCCGACTGGATGGTCGCCGCCGCTAGTCTTTAGCGCAAGCGCGAGCAGAACTTCGCGCAAGGCGGGGGGAGCAACACCATTGGCTGGAGTGATTTGCAGGTTCCACGCTTGATGGCACGGCGGGTCATGCTGGTTCTAGATTTCATATGAACATGAGAGGGAAAGGGGAAAAAAAAGAAAACTCAGTTTTGAGTGGCGAGGTCCGGGATATCCGAGCATTCGGTGTATCATTATCTTTCCTACATGATTAACTATGATAATTTGATCACCTACACGAATAAGAATTCACCCGATTGACATCTTCCCATCCATGCTCATGTGAACGCCGCAACTCAACCGCGCAAGCAAGCCTACAACGTGGCAAAGACCATACCCCCAGTCTAAACCCTCTCCGTTCCCTCGTTCCTCCCCTCCCAGTGCGTCGCAGCCTTCTCCTTCTCCATCGCCGCACTCGCCCCCTCGGGATCCTCCAACGCATGCGGGACAAGCTGATCACCGAACAACTCATCGATCTGCTCGAGGGTACGACCTTTCGTCTCCGGGTAGAAGAAGTAGTAGCAAGTAGCCGCAATCAAGTTCAACGCGAAGAACAGGTAGAAGTACTTGAATTCGACGGCGGACAGCGCGTCCGGGGTGAACTGCGCGAAGATGAGGTTGACCGTCCAGTTGGTGAATGTTGTCAGCGCGTTGCCAAGCGCCCGCACTTCGACGGGGAAGATTTCCGCGGGGTAGACCTGTATATGAATAGTTATTGGTTAGTTGTGTTCCATTTCCCTTGTTGAAGGATTTGCGGGTTGCGAGTTGGGGAAAGGTGCGGGGAAGGCCAGCCAGGGGGTCGCGGATTAGTGCACCACTTGCATGTGCAGAATTATCCTGGGTCTGAAGAAACAACGACAAGGTCAACTCACCCAAGAAATAATACCCAGCGGCGTGTAGAACAAGCTAAAGACAAAGTTCATCGCAACCATCGACCGCAGCTGGTTCGCATTGTCCGGGTCCAAATACTGACCCTGAACCGCATTCACCAGCAGGGAGGCACCGAGGAAGAGAGCGGAGACGATGAGCGGCTTGATGCGGCCGACTTTGTCGACAAGAATAAGACCGATCGAGCAGTATACGATCGACAGCGCACCGCTGATTCCGATGATCATGAGCGAGGTCTGGTTGTCGATGCCGAGGATTTCGTAGATGCGGGGGCCGTAGCTACGCACAGTGTTAGTCTCTTCGTATCCTCCCGTCAGAAAAGATGAGAATGAGACATGAACGCACTAGTTGATGACGTTAATCCCACTGAGCGGCCCAAACGCCTGAACACCACAGCCCAGGATCAAGCGCTTCCTCCACGAGGGCTTGGTGATGATCGTCTTCCACGAGGTATTTCCAACAGCGCGATCGGCGGCAATAACATCACGGATTTCGCGGAACTCGAGCTCGACGGTTTCCGGGGACGCTTTGCCACGGATGCGAGTTAGCACTGCCTTTGCCTCCTCATGGCGGTCCTTTTCCATCAGCCAGCGCGGCGACTCGTCGAGGAACCAGATTCCCGCGATCAGAATCAGGCCAGGGATGTTTTGGAAGGCGAGCGGGAAGCGCCCTACACAGGATCAAAAGATATTAGTGCTGCGACAGACATACATTCTGAAGGAAGTCGCGGACGCACAGGAAAACTCAGTCTTCACAAACGAACAGCCATACCCGAGCCACTGCGCGACAAGGAAACCCCAGCTCAACATCCACTGCAAGAGACCGGAGAGCGTAGCGCGCCATTTGGGCTCAGACAGCTCAGCGGCATACATGGGGATCGTAGAGGTGAGCATTCCCACCGCGGCACCAGCAATGAATCGTCCGATGATAATCATGGTCATGTTGACCGCGGCCGCTTGGAGGACACAGCCGATGACTGAGACGATCGAACCAGCGAGGATGGTCTTCTTGCGGCCGGCCCAGTCGGCGCCGATCATGTTGATGATCGTACCGAGGATGGCGCCGCCCTGGAAAGCAGAGACAATTCCACCGGTCACGGTGTCGCTAGGGTTGCCGAAGTAGGCTTTGAAGGTTGGGAGGGAGATTGTCGAGGTGATGATACCGGAGTCATAGCCGAAGAGGAAACCTAGATATGTTAGAAAGGAGAAGACAGCTGGGGTAAAAGAAATGCAACAAACCTCCAGTGGCCAGGAAGATGGACGAAAAGACAGTCTTGAGAGACAGCATGGTGCAGAGATGCCTGTGGCGAAGTATGTCAAGAAACGCGGATGAGGAGCCGTACCAGTCACAGGAAGGAAGTATAGGACGTTATATACCCCAGACAACCCTGCCGGCGAACCTGACCTGACACCCAGCCCCAGAATGCGGGGCCACACGGGGCCTGATACCCCGAGATAAAATTACTCCTTATCCTATCATTCCATGTCTAGAACGCCAGGCGGCGTGGCTAAACTGGCTGCGAGAGTTCGGGACAATAGGTGGAGGAATTGCTGGGGTACATACTGTCGCGGCATTTTCTCGGGACATCCGAAGCGAGGCGACATGACCCAATGCAAGCGGATCTCGGTCGAAACACCGCCGATGGGCTGATTGGGAGTGGATCTGGCCATTCTTATTTCAAGCTAGCCATCGTCGGGTAAATTCGTTGAAACTCAGCTTTCAACGCTGGACTTTTGTTTCCCCCCCCGGTTTGCCCTCTCGGGTGCTAAGCAGGTCAACATGGAGGTTTCTCGCTGTGGAATTCACGGCTTCCATGAAGCCATCGGTATCGATACCGACGAGCTACGCTTCTTTTGGGTTCTCGAGGCTCTCGAGGCGAAAGCAAAACAAGTTGCGTACCGTGTCGTTGTCTCGTCTACAAAGGCCGATCTGGGGCAGCCGCCCGCAACCCCGCGGGCCGACTGTTGGGATTCGGGACGGGTCGAAAGCAACGCACAGCGCAACATCGTCTGCAAAACAGAGACTGGATTTAAGTCGACGACATTCTACTATTGGCAAGTTACAGTCTGGGACCAGAACGGCCACGCCGCGAAAAGCGCTGTCAACGAGTTCTACACCTCGTACACGCGCTCCTCTAGACTTCTGCCTCCGTATAGCATGAACCAGACATACGTATGCCCTTCCTTTCTACGTTCCAAATTTCATGCTTAACCAATTAATAGATGCCACACACATCTTTGATCTTCCGGACATGGTTCGAAAACGAGCCCGACCGGTGGAAAGCTGTCTGGATCGGCAACGGCTCCGACAAGCCCTTCTACCTCCGCAAATCCATCACCCTCCCAGACTCCAAAAAGGTCTCGCGGGTGATCATCTTCGCCTCGGGCCTTGGCCACTTCAACCTATCCGTGAACGGCTCCCCAGCCTCGCCGCACGTCCTCGACCCGGGCTGGACAAACTACCACCGCACTGTGCAGTTCGTAGGCTACGATGTCACGGCGCAGTGGAATCCCTCGAACCAGAACGAGAACGTCATCGGCGCACACGTCGGAAACGGCTTCTACGCCGGCGACCAGGGTGACCGCTTCTTCTGGCCCATGTACGAGGACAACACTTACGTGCGCTACGGGAACGAGCTGTGCTTCTTCGCCGAGGTGCATGTTCACTACGAGAATGGGAGCCACGAGACGATCATCTCGGACCCGAGCTGGAGCGTCCGAAAGAGTGCGACCACTCTTGCTAATATCTATGCATCTGAGGACCATGATCGACGGCTGTATCCGCTCGGATGGGATAGCCCGGGATTCGGTGAAGGTGCTGATGATGCTGCGTCGTGGGCCGCTGCGAAGCCGCTCACGGGCCCCAGGGGCAAATTGAGATACCAGTCTCAGCCGCCGGTGGTTCTGCATAATACCTTTGAACCCGTGCGGACGCAGAAGCTCCGTCCCAACGCAACGATGTTTGATCTCGGCCAGAATTCGAGTATCATGGTCAATATCTCGGTGAGCGGTCCTGCAGGGTCCGAGATTATCATCCGGTACGCGGAGACAGTCGACGACGAGGGCTTCGTGCACATGCCGGACCCGCTCTTCAAGGAATTCGAATACGGTGTCTACGCAAAGTTCATCCTTTCAGGGACGGGCCAACCAGAGACATGGACGCCGGACTTCTCATTCACGAGCGCGCGATACATCCAGATCGAAGGTGCGTCGCTCGATCCTTCCGACAACACCCTCCCAACCATCCACTCGGTCTCAGCGCAGCACGTCTCCTCCGCGGCACGGCATCTGGGCTCCGTAACAACCGACAAAGAAGACGTCAACGCGCTGATAAACGCCTGCTACTGGTCCTTCAGCAGCAACCTCTTCAGCTACCACACCGACTGCCCGCAGATCGAGAAATTCGGCTGGCTCGAGGTGACCTCGCTCCTCTTCCCGGCGACACAATACACCCGCGACATGGAGGCCCTCTACGCGAAGATCCTCGACGACATCATCGACACGCAAGAATCCAACGGCCTCGTGCCCACCATGGCACCCGAGATCCGGTACATGTGCGGCCCACTGCACGACACGATCACCTGGGGCTGCGCGATCGCCTTCCTGCCGGAGATGATCAAGCGGTATTACGGATCAACGCAGGTTTTCGCGAAGATCTACCAGCCCGCGGTGCGGTATATGGAGTATATGCGCACGAAGGAGAGGCACGGTGGGCTTATTGAGCACGGACTCGGCGACTGGGGCAGGGATATCGCGTTCGGGAACCACCAGGCGAATATCGAGACGGCGGTTTATTATCGCTGTCTGCGGAATGTGGCGCTCATGGCGCGCGACCTTGGGTATGTCGAGGATGGGAAGCGCTTCGAGGCGTGGGCGGAGCGCATCTATACCGTGTATAACGAGCACCTCCTCGTCACGGATAAAAATGAGTACCCCTACGCTTTCTACACGTCTCTCGACGAGCCCGGCAAACACGACCGGACGATGGTCGCGCAAGCCCTCGCGCTCCAATTCGAGCTCGTCCCGCCACAACATAGAGACGACATCATCAAAGCCTTCCTGGCCGACTGCGCGGACTCCAACAACACGATGCGCGCGGGCGAGATCGGGCTGAAATACCTCTGGAACACGCTAACCGACATCGACCGACCCGATATCGTGCTCGCGATGGCGCGCCGCGAGGAGCACCCGAGCTACATGCGGTTCCTGCGGCGCGGCGAGACGACGCTGCTGGAGTTCTGGCAGGATGCGTGTCGCAGCAAGTGCCATGATATGCTGGGCACGGTCTATGAGTGGTTCTATGCGGGTGTGCTGGGTGTTAGGCCTGTGGGCGATGCGTATCGGACCTGGACGCTGCGGCCGCCGGTTGACAGTGAGTTTGGGAATGTGAAGGGGAGTGTGGAGTGTCCGTTTGGGGCTATTGAGGTTGGGTTTGAGAGGAGGGATGAGAGCGTTGAGCTTCAAGTGAGGGTTCCGACTAGTACAACTTGTACGTTGCAGTTGGTCGAGGGGTGGAGGGTTGTGGAGGGGTTGGAGGGGGTAAACGGGGAGGGAGAGGTCGTTCTTGAGCAGGGCAGCTATCATTTGGTCCTTAGGGCATAGATTAGGAAGCGTTTCTAGGCTTTAACGATTTGCATGTACTTTGAAGTTCAAAGGGCCAGCAAGCGTAGACTAACACTACCTACGACGATAATATCACTGAGAGTGTAAGACGGAGAATGAGTTACATAGCAGGTGAATTGCAGGGTGAGTCAGCGCGAACAGTGACAGTGTGCGCTGGCGTCAGAGCGGACCGACGGAAGCGGGGAGGATGTGGCCAACTCCGTCTGCAGATCTCATGGACCGCCCATTCCAGTACAGGCACGGGATAAAATTAGTTAGACTACGTATGTTGTAGGCTAAAGCATCCATGATGCACATGAAGGCGGTCATATCCAGTCTTACATTGCTCATACCTTCTGCGTTCGAAGAATCGCATTTATTCTATGCGACGCCTGATTGCCGATCCCAGGTATATCAAGAGCTATGGCTTTCCCATTCCAAGCAACCTCATTCACGCCATTTCTTGGACGGCGGAGCGCTGTATATAGTATGGGAGGTATGGTAGCTTGCTCGCAGCCGCTTGCCGCAACAGCTGGTCAGAGCATCCTGATGAAGGGTGGAAATGCAGCGGCAAGTAGCCTGCTTTGTCTTCTTGGTGAGACCAAATATCTAACGGACTATTAGGACGCGGCTATTGCAGTAGGTACGTTGACAGACAGGCTGGGTTCCTAGACAACCCGATGTTAAAGTAACACTCTCTAGCTGCTGCGCTGAACGTCACAGAACCTGGATCAACGGGTATCGGCGGTGACATGTTCTGTCTTTTCTACGATAATGCAACACGAAAAGTTCACGGATTAAACGGGTCTGGGCGTGCGCCGATGGGTCTTTCACTCGACATTGCAAGAAGCCAGCTGGGTCTTTCTCCTGGTGAGAGTGGGAGTATCCCGCTGAGCAGTGTGCTGGCCGTGACGACTCCCGGCGCAGCGGCTGGCTGGGTGGACACTGTGCAGCGATTTGGTAGTGGGAATCTGTCGCTAGAAGAAACTCTGAACCCCGCGATTCGCCTTGCCGAGGATGGGTTTCCGGTTTCCGAGGTCTCAGCACGTCTAGTACTTCTCAACCTGCCCAAGATCCGTGCAGCTAGACAAAGCTAACATCCTTCAGTGGCAAGAGAACGAAAAGTCCCTTCGTGACGCCTCGCCTAGTTACCGCGAACTACTCAAGCCCAATTCGGCGGCTAAAGACGGTGCTCGTGCGCCTGGAGCTGGAGAAATGATGCGCAATCCTGGTCTCGCACATACTCTCCGTGCACTCACGGCCGAGGGAAAGGTCGGCTTCTACCGTGGCCGGATTGCAGATGCCATCGTTGAAGCTGTGACGGATTGCAGTGGGTTCCTGTCTCATGACGACTTAACATACCATGCAAAGACAGGGAGCACAATGGCCGACCCAGTCCATCTTTGTTTGGGCGCATCCCCCGGACGGACAAGGTCTCGTGGCGCTCATGGCACTGCGGTTGCTGGAGGAGCTCGAACGCAGTAAGAAGATCCCATATTTCTCAAGCCTAGAGCACAATTCTGCAGAGTATATCCACGCTCTGGTCGAGGTCTTCTGCAGTGCGTTTTCCGACAGTACGTGGTGGATCGCGGATTCTGACCACTCTAGAAACCCTCAGCCTCTTATCCAAGGCATACATCACCGAACGAGCTCGCTTCTTTGTCCCGATCAATACCTCGGATACAATTTCCCATGGAAGTCCAGCCTTCAACTCGTCCGACATGGTCTATTTCGCCGTTGTCGACAAAGACGGAATGCCGCGTCTGTCGTGAACAACTACCATTGCTTCGGAACTGGTATTATCCCCAAAGGCTGCGGCTTCACGCTACAAAGCTGCGGGGCAAACTTCTTCTTGACACCCGGTCATCCGAATATCCTCGCTCCGGGGAAGAGGCCATACCACACGATCATCCTGGCTGCCTATACAGCATGTTGCCGTTTCTGGGTATGCTCATTACTGGGGTATCACATGGCGGCTTCGGTTCTACCGGTGGAATTTACTAATTTCAGTCCACTGAGTGAGACGAAAATGCAAGGTCATAGTTGCTCAAGGCAGTGGGGCAAATGGCCTTTATGCTCATAGCAGTCCCATTATACTCCGTTGCATGCACATATCGCAAGGGCTGAGGCAAAAAGCAAACAAGTGCTTTTTTGACCTGAGAGCAATTCCATCCGTGGCAGCAGGCCATTGGTTCTCGCGCGACATTACATTCTCAGCCGCTTTGCAAAGGTACTGGTAAGCGACTCCTCACCTGCCCCGCTTGGCCAAGTCATCCATCCTTCCAGCCTCACTTTCTCAACGCGTTGAGTCGAGGGTCGCCGTCCGCACACGGAGAGTCCTTTCAGCATTTACTACCTTGCAATACGCGGACTCCACCTTCGCTACGAAACCTATAGAGGCATCAGAGCCAAAAGATTACTGTCACACATCATGTCGCTCTCGCTCTCGCGTCTTGATTATGAAGTTGCATGTATCTGCTCCAGGGGAATCGGACTGACCTACGTGGAAACTTTACTCGACACAATCCATTCCAGGGACCACCTGCTCTACAATCAGGACCAATATATTCTAGGAAGTATATGCAGTCATAATATAGTGATCGCAATTATGCACGATGGATATGCGGCAGCCGAAGCGACAAGGAACCTTTTGAGAGATTTCCCAGGTATCCGGTTTGGCCTTCTCGTCGGCATCGGTAGTGGAATACCCCGGGACACCGACTATCAAGGGCGAACTATCAATTTGGGAGATGTCGTTGTTAGTTGGTCCGATGATAGCTTCGGAGGGGTTGTACGGTATGATCTTGACGAGGAGACTGGAAACGGGCTTCTGCAAACCGGCCAGCTGAATGAGCCTCCTGCACTTCTAAGCCAGGGGATGCGCAGCCTGATGGTGCAGCATGAGCTTAACGACAGCCATATTCTAGAGTATTTACTGGAGATAATGCAGGGGGGTCCATCGATGAAAGTGAGTATATTCACAAATCAACTAGCCAGCACGAGCAACACTTCTACGAGCATGAAAGCGAAAGTTCAGGCGCTATTGCTAATGTGGACGAAATTTTATAGACTCCAATACCCCCTTATTACACCCCTTACATACACTATGGGACCATTGCATCCGCCAGCCAACGTGTTATGAGCGTTATAATGGGAAAATATTGGAAGGAGGAGAAAGTTCTCTGCGTGGACACAGAGGCGGCGGGACTAATAACCTCTTTCCCATCCCTCGTAATACGAGGAATCAGCAATTATGAAGACTCCCAGCAGAGGCACGCGTGGTGCAGCTATGCTGCGGCCGGCGCAGCTGCGTTTATGAAAGAATTGCTATCCATCGTCCCACGCGAGGAGGTTAGCCGCCTATTACCCGCTGACACTTTATTGGAACCTCCGGGTGAGTACAGCCTTCCTAGATGAGTTGTCTTTACCTTCTTCATCGAATTGTGGCTACCAGATACTGACGACACACTGTGACCGCTTACAGCCTTTTCCAACCTTCCATTCACGCGGAATACTGGGTTTATAAGCCGCGAGAATCACTTGGTGAGATTAGAAGACGCGATCCTGTCCGGGAAGCATCCTAGGATCACAATCAGTGGCATGTCAGGTATAGGAAAAACACAGGTGGCTCTCGAGCTAGCCTATAGGGTACGAAAGAAAAGGCCTGACTGCTCAATTATCTGGGTTTCGGCAACGAGCGCGGGGAGTATTCGAGAGGCATGCACCGAGGTGGCTCGGCTAGCCAACATACATCACAATATGAGCAAGCGCGCGGATTCGCCGAGTCTTGTTAGGCAACACTTCAGCCGCAAATCCGTAGGGCAGTGGTTGATGATAGTCGACGGAGCAGATGATCGCAAACTCTGGTTGGAGGGTCCTATAGGCGCTTATCCGCATGACCCGAGAGATTTTCTACCGCAGAGCTCGCGTGGGTGCATATTATTTACCACCTGCAATAGCCGGATAGCCGAGGAGCTTTGCCCGGGACAGTTGAGGGAAGAAATCCCCGAGATGCAGGCGGACGCGGCAATCAAGCTACTAAGCGCGCTCTCCCGGGATAAGCCACCAGAAGAGGACCTCAGGCGAATAGCAAAAGAGCTATGCTTCCATCCCTTGGCTCTCGCTCTGGCCGCAGCATACATGGAGAAAAGGGTAGTAACTACGACGACCTACCTGATGTTTTTACGATCACAACAATGGGATAATGCTTTCTTCTTGAGAAATAGCGCCGAGGACCATGGACTACCTCCAGCTACAAGGAACGCCGTCATTGTGGCATTCCTCATCCCTTTCGAAGAAATCAGAAGTACTGAAACCCAAACGATGGAGTACTTGTTGTTAATGAGCTGTGTCCAACCCGGATACTTTCTTAGTGACCTGTTTCCTCACAAGTATTCTTGGGACTCGGTCGTCGCATTCAGGACGCTCAATGCGTATGCATTAATCAACAGCCATATAGACAGCGAGCTTCTAAGCATCCACCGACTGGTAAATATCTGCATCCGGAACTGGCTGGAAATGAAAAGTCTTTTGATACCATGGACGATGTCCATGTGCCATAAGTTGACTGAAGCTATCATGAATTCTGGACATCCAAATCAAAAAAGCTGGAGATGGTGCATGGCTCATGCCCAATACGTACTAGAATCCAATGTCTTGGATGATAGTAACGAGTCAAAGGGCAGACTACGATTGGCGTTCGCAATTAGACTTCAGAAAGATAACCGGTATCGGGAGGCTGAAATATTTCTCCTTGAGGAATTAAATGCACGGGAGCAAGCCTGGAACCCAAAACTCGCCGAAATCGCGGAAGTCAAGGATGTGTTGGCGATAAATTACGTATACCGGGAAATGGTTGAGGAAGCAGCAAAGTCTTACAAGGAGGTGGCGAGCCTGCGCACTGCGGCTGAGGGTCCAAATAGCCCATGGGCTTTGAAAGCTAGGGTTGAACTTGCTACACTCCAAGTGCAGTTGTCAAACCTTGATGAGGCAGAGTTGGAATATCTGGAGCTGATCGAAAACCACAGCGAGCAATTAGACTCCACCTATAGCTTCCGGATAATGACTGACTTGGCTCATATTTACTCGAGGAAGGGAACATGGGAAAAGACTGAGCAGCTTCTAAGGCAGATGACCAATCTGGAAGAACGAGGACGAGGCGTTATGAGGGTGGACAGCGAATGCAGAAATAAAGTTAACCTCGCGACGGCCATAATGCACCAGGGCCGGCCACAAGAAGCTCTCCAAGTTTTGGCCGAGGTCCTGAGTAAACGCCTGAGCTTACGAGACGATCTCAAATTGGAAATCGATGTGAATACCACTATGTCTCTGGCGCACAGGTTCGCTGGGAACCTTAACCAGGCGAAGGAACTGATCCTAAAGGCCCTAACGTTATCTTCAACAAACTTTGGAGATACTTCTCAAGTCACTCTGACATGTCAGAGAGTGTTCGCGCAGATTCTTCTTGATCTAAGACAGTTTGCGGAGGCAGAGAAGGTGATATTAAATGTTTTCCACATCTCGCAACTGCAAACCGGTGGTAGCAGCCTTGAAACGCTTTCCCATGGAGCTGTCCTTGTGTCTGCATATATTGCCCGTGGAAGGCCTCAACATGCTACGAAACTCGGTGAATTGGTTCTATCTAGAAGAATACAAGCGCTTGGTACGGACCATCCTGATACCCTCAGCAGCATGGCGGATCTAGACCTGGCAAAAATAATGAGCAGGCAAGGCCAACAGATGGCGGCCTTGAGCTTGGGATTTGAGACTGTTCAGAGACGGAGGGCTATCATGGGAGAAAGGCATCCCGAAACACTTACGTCAATGTACAGCTTTTGTCTATTGCTCGTCCAAGAGTTTGCAGCTGTGCTATGCGAAGATGCTACAGTCACATCCCTCATTTTACTTGGCTTATCCGAGCCATGGATCGGACCTACAATGATGCGCGACAAGCTCAAGCGGTTCTTGAGGCACTATGGGAATAGAATAAAGGAGGAGACGTACGGAGAATGCCACCATACCTTCGGATGTTTTGTCACTGCATACTCAGGAATGCTCACAGACATGCTCCTCGCCTCTATCAACCCGCAGCAACACAACTCGACTACCCATCCTGAGGGCAGTCTCAAAGGTGAATTGGCAAGGGGAGGCCCGTCTTATGGAACGACCGTGGATGATGATCTCCATGCCCAAGCTGCTCGCTCTATGTCTCGCTCTATGTCTCACAGCGCAATGTTTGTGCTACCCAAGCCTGTGGTCGAACTGGGCGAGGAGGCCTTGGAAAACATTAATCCCAGATACCACTTCCTCCCTAAAGAGTTTGCGTACCAGAATTTCTGCCGTCAGCTAGAAGACTTTGTCAGGCCTTCGATGCCCTCGCGACTTCGAGGTTTGATAAGAAAGTGGTCAGTTCCTGGACACAAATATCATGGTTACGTCTCACAGTATAATCTGTGTAATCTTTTTGCAGATCTGCAGCATATGGATCCGAAAGACATCCAATTTGTGTCCCAGGACGACGACCACTATATATGTCGTGTTATCGGACGCTACCAGTACTTGATCGAGGAGTGGACGGGAAAGTCTTGGGATTGGTTCCCTTTTTCTCGTCGCCCTAGACCTCTAGAGGACTCAGAGATGCGTCTTCGCTGGAAATGTGTAAGTCTGAGTTTACTTATCCGTAACGGTCTAGGAACATCTGCTCTAATCCATAGCGTAGGTATGTGGTGAAGATCGATGGGCAGAAGTGCCAACTGCTTTTGCCAACCGGCTCCACGGCATAATCAGATCTCTTCCCATACACACTTTGGCAACCCAGAATGCAATCACTCCACAAACTGCACTCATACGACCTAATGCAATGTCTAGTGGGCTGTCGAACAACCAACAACCGGCGAACACAGTATCGCCCGCAGGCTTCGGGAGCCATCCAGCCCATCATATATCATCACAGCTGACGCGGTTGAGTCCGCCCTCGTATCCCGGAACTGCTGCGTTGCAGGCACCTAAAACTCGATACTATGTGCTTTTCGCCGCAAAACAGGGCGGCACGTACAGACTAGCGCAAATCCGCGTGGATACACTAAATGACTCGAGATTCTTTGTGCAACTGAATAAACAATATTTCGGTCTTAGAGGTAGGCTACGGGGCTGGTTCAGTATCTGGCAGTTCTCTCACTGTGACTATTACAAGGTTCGTTCGCCGATATTGGCCGTCACGTATCTTCGCTAACGATAGAATTCCAGTTCCAGAAGTTCGGTAACCACAGATTTGCACCAACGCTCAAGGACGCATTCCCCGATCATGGTAACTTTGGCTACGAATATGACCCTCGACCAATGAACAATATTCCCCCTATTTCCAAACATGAATTTGAGGTGGGCTTTTACGCTTGTCACAATCCGCGCCCTCTACTCCATCTACATCACAAATGCGAACCGTTGGGGACCCATTCCTCCGATGTTCTGAAGTCCCTCCCTAAGAAGAAGTCAGAACTAGAAGAAGCAGGTGATACACGAGAGGAGTTTTGGGGCATCTATGCTCGTGAGAAAGCGAGTGCCCTCCGGGTTATTTTATGGCATTTGGTCTGTCTCACACCCTTTTTAAGCTTTTTCGGAAGTCGCAACACCGACCTACAAAACCAAGCTGTACCAGTCACGCTAGCGCTAGCGATAGTCAGCCTATCCTGGAGCCTTTATTTATCCTTTAGAAGCCCTCATTAAGATGGGCACTTTATGCTAAATGGGAAGCTTGTTCGCGAATCTTGACTATCTATCAGAACAAGCCTTAAGAGTGTTCCGCCGTAGCACAATTAGGTCATTGAGTACCAGCGTCGTCTCTTTGATCCGCATACCCGATAGCAAAGCTTGAATCTCTTTAGGTAGATGTAAGACCACTTCTATGGCAGGGGATGAATGTGTATCTGGCTTGATCTAACTTGGAGTTTATTCAGGCTGGACCGAACATGCGAGTATCCAACAGCATCGCCGGCCGAACGTGGGGATCCGCGGATGCATTTGAGAGACATAACGCATAGTCTCTCCTAATGCATGTACGCGATGTAGAGTGAATAAACGTAAATAAGATCGGATTGTCCAACTGCTCTCGGTGTCTCAGTAGGGTACACCCGAGTTCCGGGTTACACGGCACAAATTGGCCATCATTGGGCAGCGTGAACCCAGTTAATGCTCCCTTGATCTAGAATCAGCGCCAACTGTACATATCAAACGACCGCCACGAATGCTAGTGCTAGTTCCCCGCTTGGTGCGGGAGCGGGCACCGATGAAGCGCAATTGGGGCTGGATTTCGGCCTCTTTAGGGGCGTGGACGCAGTATTGGGTCACGACCCTCCTATCGCATACCGCCCACACATGTCCCAATTGCTACAGTTCTGTAAGCCGCATGAAGCCCCCTCCTTAAATAGACTAACTCTTGCTCCCCGAAAGTCCTCACATCCATAGCGCTGCCCTCAGACACCGTACAGCCTCGCATACCACCTACGCTCGCAGTGGGTGCAACACGCCATGTCCGATCCCTGCTAGTTTCACGCTAAGCTTTTTAATGCTCCCGCTTCGATTAATATGCTGCGGAGTCAACCGGATAACATAATGACGCTTTACCACCAGACCTTGGCAACTGGGCCTGGCCTGACCCGCTGGTGGGGGTGCGGATGCGGATGTGAGCGCGGAGCGTACGTAGATCTCTAGAATTCACCAGGGGTATGTAGCCGGGCCTTGGAATTTGACAATTCACTCGTGGTTTAGTATTTTCGAACTATCTAAGGCTCTACAACTTCTAGCCGAAGCAAATACAATGAAGACTGTTAGAAGACATCAGGGGGAATACCATATAGTGTGATGGTTGCGAGTCATGCTGTCCACGCTCCCTCAAGCTCACTTCGACGTCCCTCCTAGTGTTGAAATATCATTTTGATAATAACATTTTTTTGACTAACATTGCACTCTGATTAAATAAAAGCACAAACCAAGGAAACCAACTAGTCAGCACACACCCTACGGCTTCAGCACAACATGCCCACCCCACCCACTCAACCTCCCCGCCGCCTCAAGCGCCTCCTCGATCCCCTCAAGCCCAAACTCCTCCGTGTGCGTCACACCCGCCTTGTCCCCGAGCTGAAGTAACCCCGACTCTAGAATCTGAATCATCTGTAGCACATGCTTCCGATCATACATGAACCGGCCCTGGATGCGAATACTCTTAAACATGATCTCGAGATAGGGGAACTCGATGTTGCCCGAGTTCCCGCCCATTGCCACGCACCGACCGAATGCGCGGAGCGCGCGGATGCCAGAGGCGAGCAGCGAGGAGCCTGCAATGGCTGGCGGTGACAGGTCCAGGTAGACGTCTGCTCCGTCTGGTTTCCCGGCCGCTACGCGGAAGAGCTCTGTGTTTGCTGCCGCATCGTCGGTTAGCTGGACTGTGCGCAGTCGTTTTCCTGAGCCCGTGCTATGGATCTGCTCGAGTCTCTTGAGCGCAGCCGCATTGCGGCCGGCTGCGATAACAGTCGCGCCCAGCGCCAGTGCGATTGCAACAGCTGCGCCGCCATACCGGCCCGTCGCCGGCGCAATAATCACCACCTCGCCGGGCTTAACATCGACCTCAGCCAACCCGCCAAACGGGACAAGACACACAGGCATCAAACACAAGTCATTGATAGTGTAGCCCAATTTTCCCAGCAGGAGGTCCTCGTTCAGCGGATACAAATTCTCCAACGGGAACCGCGCATACTCCGCATACGTCGCGTTCCGCCAAACGCCATCCATCAGTTTCTGCGCAGCAGGGTACCCTCCGCCGTGGATCCCGTACAGGATCGAGACCGAGGGGTTATCCCGCGCACGGATCGTAATGTCGCAGAAGACGAGCTGCCCGGGTACGAGTGCCACCGCGTCCGGACCGACTTCGTGGATCCGGCCGATGGCTGTGTTCCCGGGTGTCATCGGCAGGGATAGTGGATAGGGCCGTGTGTTCGTTAGGACCTCCTTCATGTAGGGCACGATGTCGGCTGCGAGAATCCGCACGATTGCATCGCCGGGTGAGGCACGCGGCAGCGGCACGGATTCGAGGGCGAGCGGGGCGTCGCGCGCGTGGAGGACTAGGGCTTTGTGGGTGGACATTTCGGTTGACTTTCTTCTTTGGGTGATGGAAATACCTCTTCCTTTTCGTTTATATCAGATTTATATTGAGATATATTCCCAGAGCGAGCTGGTAGGGTTATATATAGACAGCTCTTGGGCAGGCGGCGCTCGGGCGTGGCTCCAAGCGGCGTAGAGGCGTAAATGGTTCTTAAACCCGTAAAGTCCGGATGCTCAATGATGGGCAGGATACCAACGTCATACCGGCAATAAGATATATCGCCGAGAGCAGAACTTTCTCTTAAATGATCCATCTAGGTAGATAGCAGTGATTAATCGCTTCGACCGAGACACGCGTGCGGCCGCGCGTGCGGCCACCGTCCACCAGGGTATTAGAGACTGTGACGGGTATGTAGACCTGAAGCGTCCGATACGGGATAGATAGACGATGGCTAGTGACGTGACAATTTATGTAGGTATCATCGCTTAGATTCGGACGGTGCACTTCCAGGTTTGGCTATTGTAGACAATCGGTAAACGAGCACCTCCTCTGGCTTTACCTTTCCCTCGCACAGTCGATCCCATCCACCTTCAATCCCCTCCCCGCCCGCAACACCGTCTCCCCAGACTAGCTTTAGGTCCGGTGCAGCACATTCACGATGCCCAAGCCACTGGTTCCATCTTTTGATGAACTCGGCAAAATACGGACCCGCGCCTTGGAGTTCGATCGCCGTTTCCTGGATGGCGGAGGTATTCGTTCGAACCTTCCCCATGACATCGACCGCCGCTTGGGCGGCCTGAGCCTCACCCGATGTGTATATCTAGCATTTATTAGCATCAATTCAATTATGGAGACGCTAAACATACCTTCTGCTGACTGCCAATATGCAGGATCGTCACCTTCAATCCTTTCAACGCATCGCTGTTTCCGATAAGGGTTAGTAATTTGTCGAGTGTTCCATCTCTTGCTCCAAAATCCGCAATTACGATTTTGTTTGCCTTTATACAACCGAGCCACGCGTCTACCGATTCAACGTCTTCATAGCTAACCGCCCTCACGGGAAACTGGGGTATGAATTTCTGTGCGGCTTCCGCGAGTGCACCCGGCGAAGACGTAACTTGCAAGAAACCAGACGGACCAGATCTTGCAGGCCGGCAATAGAAGTAATAGGCAAGTGACCTTGCTGTCTTTGTGGATGCTGATAGACTGACAACTATCGACTTCGAAATGTCCGCGACATCAGGACCCCATCCCTCAGGCCCGCCAAATGGATGTACTGGAGGATTGACCTTCGGATCAGGTGTTAAGACATACTGGCTGAGAACGTATCCAGCAAGGAGTACAGGCTTGATTCCCACTTCCCATCCCAGGCTCTCAGCATCGCGGCCAGCTACATCAAGGACGTTGTACCGATTGTACAACGATAGTAACACCGCACGATGCACGGAAGTCTCACGCCAATGGCCCTTCACCTCGCCAGGGACTAATTCCAGATCAACTGCATGTTGAGAGGTCGGCCAGAATCCATATAGCGCTGTTCCAGGTTCGATGTCGGAGATGGTCGACTCAAGAACCGTTGCAAGACCCCAGGCCGGAACAATCCCCCATGCGGAATTGTCATTGTACGGTGCTGGAACACTTGCCGGAATGGGGTATGCATCCCACCAGCGCAGCCGAGTCCCTCCACGAGCGTAACTCAGGTTATTCGAGGAAAGGGTGATCAAGGACGCACGGACTCGGACAGACGATGGTTTCAGAGTCTGCGCCTGTTCTGGTAGTTGGAACGTCGCGTGCTGTCGATTATCCGACTTGGAGACGACGTGGAGGGACATTTTTGTTGGTGATTGTTGTTGAGGGGATGGGTGGGACCGGAGCTATGAGAGGCGCTTTGTGGCGTCCGAGAAAGCACGGATGACTCAGCAACTGAAAGTCTTGGTATGTTTGTCCACGAGGAACAGGATCCACCCAGTGTCGTTATAGTTGAGTACTGTATCTGAGCGGATGTTGAGTGATTTGCATCGCCTTGTATCGCCCGAAAATCTCGCCAAAGACCGAGCATCTTCATTTCTGCCGGCCCATAAGACCAACAAATCCTTTGTGCGAAATAGAGTGCGGGTGGTTTTGTTCCTCGGTGGTTTGAGCCAGAAAAGTCATTCATTGCAAAAGACAAACTATGATGACAAGCGTAAAGCGAACTGAATGATCGCCTGCGATGATCCAGGAAAGGACATTGAGGAGGTAGGCAGACCCTGTACCCTCGTACCTTCCTTGCTCACAGGATAGCCCTCGCCTTCCCTCTTAGCCTCTCCCCAAACACCCAAAGAACCCAGGGACCTGCCACCCCAATCAAAATAGTAATGAATGCAATTGTACTATTTCCCCACCCATATCCCATAACATCATACATACTTGGCGCGAACAAAGGAAACAGGAACGCCGTCAGACTCCGCATGAACTGTGACGCAGCCATGGCGCTGCTCACATGTTCTGGGTACGCCTCCATCACGTAGGCGGTAAGCGGCATATCCTTAATCTGCATACCGAGGAGTGCGACCATAATACCAAGGTCAACAACTGCCCAGTGTAAGCGGTATTGTGCGGTCCAGCCATAGAAAAATAGTCCCAGAGGCGCAAGAATGGTGCCGGGGATAATAGAAGGCAGGCGGTGTTCTGGGATATGGGTCCTCTCTGAGCGGACAGTCATGCGGTGGTAGAGTCTGTCCATAACTTTTGCACAGATTTGGCTTCCCAATATTTCTCCTAATGCGCAAGCTATGTAATGCAGGCCGCTGATTTCGACGGATTGGCCGTAGTGTTTGGTCCAGAGATCTGAAAAGGTTGACAGGACGATGTAGAGGACACCATAGCCGAATCCGGAGATAACTGAGGCGATCTGGATGATGGGATGGAATGCCAACAAGCGTAGAGGCCTGATTAGAGCGCGGGATAGCACTCGCAAAGGCGAACTATTTGTATGTTGGCGCTCGTCCGCGGTGTAGTAGCGCGTATCCCCGGTTTCGCGACGGATTCGCTTCGCTCGCGACTGGAGGATTGATGGTGCGTACGTTTCGTGGAAGGCCGTAAATGAGACGAGAATCATTAAGGCTTGGAAAATTGAGGTCGACCAAAACATCCACCTCCAAGTGGTTCGGCCAGCCATGAAGCCACCGATAATAGGACCTACATGGTGATTAATTGAACCAACTGGTAGTTTAAGGCTCACGACTCACCGACCGCAGCACCGAGCAAAGGTATGAGCATGTAGACTCCCAGAGAGCGACCACGCTGTTCAGGCCGCCAGATATCACCGAGGACTCCGTTCGCCAGCGCATAAATTGCGCTCGCACCGAAACCAGCGAGAAAACGCGACGCGATGAGAACTTCCTTGCTATTCGCAAACCCACAGACGAGATTCCAAATAAGGAACCATATATTTGACGCGTGCAGGATTGGTTTCCGACCGTAGACCTCGGAGAGTGGTCCAATAATAAGTGGGCCAAACGCGGTAGCGAGAAGGTAGATAGAGAGTGCCATCGCGGATTCTGCTGAGTTCATGTCGAATTCTTTCGCAATTAATGATAGCGCCGGCGCCATGATGGTTGAAACCATGATGCGATTGAAGCCGGTCGCGGAGAGAACGTCAGTAACTGCCCACTTGCGGCCGGTCGGCCAGTCCTTGGGATTGTCTGCATCGTGTGGCTCCGCAAACGCGACAAGAAACGGATCGGTTTCTTTGCTTTGTTGAGGTTGAATTGGTGCGAGTTCGACATCAGAAAGGGCGGCGGGAGTGATGGTGTCAGGAGACACCTCAGACTGGGGTGTTGGGGTCATGGCTTTGGCGGGAAGCAAGACGATGGAAGATGGGGGCGGAGGGATCGTTTCAACCTGTCCCGGTAAGCACTACTTATACCCCAGAGCGAAACTAACGGGTCTCCGAAAAGCCGAATCTTATCAGATGGCGCCGCATATTATGCGAAGGATCTGATAAGATTCGGCTTGATGTGACCTTGCGATCTTAGGCAAATTGGAGTCGAGATGACGAATCCTTCAATCATTGGCCCAGCTCTTGACTGATTATGATGGCGCGACGCGGAACCTCCAGGCCCGGTACCTAGGATTACTAGATAGGTGCCTAGTTTAAGTGCACGAAACCTCTGCCCAGCGTAGATGCCGCATGCCTGCTGCTCCAAACGCTATATTGGTCAGAGTAGCTACCTGCTCAATTAACATCAGGTTCTCTTAGCGTCTGCACACAAATATCCGCATGTTCATAACATAGTCTTGTTCCCGCGCTCTTTAAGTGACAGTATGCACCTGAGACTTGGCGATGCCGACTAAACCATTCCCAGATTCTATATCACTCCTCACCAAACAATGCCATATAATTCAGCAGAATGTATCGTGGGAACAGCCTTGAAGCTCCATATCCCAGAATCCACTTTTTCAAGGACTAGGTTTTGCCGGAGTGTCATAGCAGCTGGAAAGAACGGGCTTTAGAGGCTAGACTGTAGTAGGTCAATGCCCAGGCGTCTGATCTTGCTCATCTATTAGGCATCAACAGGTAGTAAAGGCTGGCTGACGTATTATCGTACCTGAAATTTAAAAACTCCGGGATGTGGTCTCATTAGAATTGCTAGGTTCGATACATTTAAACGCAGACAACGTTTCCTTATAGATCTTACCTAGATTTCGGATCAACAGCTGGGCCCAACCGGGCAGAAAGAGGCAAGTAGACCATTTTGCCCAGCTCCCGATGATAGCCTCAGAGCCCTGCACAGGACGTTCGTTTCTCCTGTCCTCAGTTATATTGACCTTTTGGACCTTGCGCATAGGGTGGCGTGGACATACCACGGTTTCATATGAGGTAAACTAAACCGAGGAGCTGCTGTCACTGTAAAATACATATCAGGGGCCTTTTTCTTCTGATTTCTGAGTCTGTGCTTTCGCGCATCGAGTAAGGTAGTGACGAGATTAGTAGGGTGATGTCTGTAGGGCCTGAGGCATGAGCGACTAGGGACTCCTTGGCGTTTGCTCTCAGTGTTAGTCCCCATCCTCTCACCTTCCTTCTCGCCGCAGAAAAAGTATCATCACCACGGCAGCAGCTTCATCATCCGTTCCTTACACAGATACTGCTGTCCATGATGTTGACCGACCTTCCCAATGAGATCCTCCTTCTCGTGGCAAGGCATTTGCCCGACACCACGGATGTCCTTCACTTCGCAAGCTGCTCCCGTGGGATGAAAGACCTCCTCCTTCCCCACGCTTACACTTGCGTGACTATCACTTCAGATTGCATTTCGTCGCTCAGTCGCCTGACCACTGTCCTGTCCTGCAAGCCCTCACTTGGATCCCGCGTCCGTTGTCTGCATATTGGCCCTCCTGCCCGCCCATGCAAACACAAATGCAATGCCCGATACAATCCAAGTGGTATCAATTCGATTCTCAGCAAACTGGCATACACCGAAGAGGAGAAACACGAATGGAATAATTCCCTCATAGGGCGTGGTAACAGCGATTGGGAGCAGGAGGATGCGTGGTGGGCCATCCTCTGGACCTTGATGCCGAACATCGAAGAGCTGGATGTCACATGGCAGTATGGTACGGACTACCGAGAGAGAATACTGGAACGGGTAGGCGCCCTGAGCGACCGGTTCAATGTTGGATCAACCTTCGTGAAGTTGCGCGAAGTCAATCTCAAATTATGGAGCAAAGATGTTATCATAAGCAGCGAAGAGGCATTGCTCTTTTTCCGACTCCCCGCTCTTCGGAAATTCCTAGGATACTACATCCTTGAACTAGGTGCCAATCGCGACGATACTAATGAGGAAGAGTTGCAGGGGTTCTCCACTGTTACCGATATTGAGCTCCACTCGAGCAATTCTAGCACAGGCTTCAGGAAGCTCACCCGTGCTTGTGCAAGCCTAAAGTCAGTTGTTTACCATCATGCATCTATTCGTGGCAACAGTCGACTACTGGCACCTCCAGCCTTCTATAAGTCTTTGTCCCGACACAAGAGGACCCTGGAATCAATCTCGATGAATGGAGACCCTGGGTTTGGAATGGGAATGGGCTCTCCATACTTTGGATCTCTATTCAACTTCACCACCCTGAAGACCCTATCTATTCCAGCTATGTGCATACTCGATTGGACTGAAGTTGGCAACCGACCTCTGAACCATGTCTTCGACGTTCTGCCAGTTAGTTTGGAGCGTCTCGCCATCGAAGACTTCCATTACTGTGTGAACAAGCGGACACTCGGCAAGCAGATGGAGGATCTTCTCAAAGCGACTCCCGAGCGCTATCCGAGCCTCCATTACATGAACATCGTGGGTCACTTCTGCGATAAAACCCGATGCCACACGAAGATTGACCCCGAAGATCCGCCCTTAGACCCAAAGATTATGCGCATCGCTGCGAGACTGGCATTGATCTGCATGACCAAGAGTCTTGTCCATTTCGGTGTTTATGACACCATCTATGGCTGGGTTGACCCAGAAAACTTTTGTCCGTGCTGCCTATCTAGCCACATTCAGGAGTCCGACAACCCCGTCGGTTTGGAACATGTTGAGGTCGACTTCGATGACGGTGATGAGGAGGAAGAGAGTGATAGTGAAGACGACGAGGAGGAGGAGGAGGAGGAGGATGATGATGAAGACGATGACGAGCCGACCTCCTTGAGTGGTGGTGAGATAAGTCCAGCCGAGAATGATTGATGATGTTTTACGCTTCCCTTGATATTTGCGATGAGTTTTTATTTTTTTTTTTCAACGAACGGAGGCACAACATGATTGCACAATGTCGGAGTAATTTCCATTGAGGTTCATTTGCCATGGCGTTTCCCAGGCAGGGGGAAATGGGAACATCAGATCAGCTACTGGGATGAGCGACTGTTTTACTGGATTTACGAAAGGGATCAAAAATGTATCAGGCTTAGATTAATAGTACATGTTGATAATACCCGCCCATATATCTATCTTTTAGATGTTCATCCGACGAGAGGACCGCACCGGTCGCCTCAGACATCCCTGAGAGTTTGGATGATCTGCCGAGTGAGCTGCCGCTGTAAGTGTCCTAGGTTCACCCAGCTGCGGTTCGAGAGACTAACCACCGCACAGTCGCGGCGAACTTCAAGGAGTGGATGGTGAATGAGTCAGTATTTTGCGCGCTTGCTCTGAGCCAAATCTCTATTAATTCTGCCATGTCTCTTCTCGGATTGTTTGATTCTGTCTGAAGGAAGAAATGATATTACATTCGTGAGTGACGAGCTTCAGCCCCGCCGGTTATGCTAGGTTCACATTCAAGTATTTCATTGGCCTACACCCCGCCGATTAACTATTGCTAGCAGCTCGCGGAGTTCCAACGCCGACATCTGTGGCCGACAACGGTACCACCATAGGAACCAGCGCCTTCCCTAGGTAGGCATCTCAGCCTCGCTTATCTGTATTCCGTTTTTCCACAATCATCTTTTCATCATTGCCCCAAGGTTCCAATGTTGTCGGCTGCGCCTTGACTACCGGCGGAGACGGTGCCTGTCCACGCTCTCCATGGATACAATATGCATTCCCGGCTCTTAGGTTCGAGCACTGCGGATTGAGGCTCGGGTTCCAGAGTCTAAACTCTTCGAGTGTGATACCGTACAGAGACCCGATACGATTGCAGCTATCTCCCGAGCGAACGACGTACCACTATCTCACAGTTAGCACGATGCAGCCGATGAATGGTTCGTAAGACACAGACCGCGTAGCAGTGTGATGTAGTGCCACTGGGAGTGGGCGCCGGAGCAGCCGTATAGGTTGGAACTGCTGTCGTAGTTGTCGTCTCATTCCAGTCCCTTGTGGGTGAAACGCAATAGTACAGCCCTGGCACAAGGTTGGTACAGTCGGAATTAATAGAAGGGTTGATGGCCTGGAACAACGGCAGATCAATGCTAAAGTTATCTGCGATCAACTCGCAGTAGTCGTCTGATCTGACCTGATAGTATGCGCCACATCTGCGAGTGGTTCCGCGGGGTGTTTGGCCGGGTGGGGAAACTGTTGCGGTGGCGTAGCCGCTTGTCCTGGCCGTCGTTGCCGTCACAAAGGTGGTAGTGGTAGTTGTTGGGCGGACACCTGTGCCCGGACGGCTGATGCATACCTCGTCTCCTGCTATCAGGTTCGTGCATTCTGAGTTGAGGTAGGGGTTCCATTCGTATAGCTGATCGACGGAGATCCTGTTTATATCACAGATAGCCTGGCAAGTGCTTCCCATGTTCACGGGGAAAAGCTGGCATGATGGTGGTACGCAGAGTACTTGGCCGCCTACGCCCTGTTAGTGAGGGAAACTGTGACACTGTTGATGACTTACTCCACAGGTTGGCACAGTCCGGGCGGAGCTCGTTGGCCGAGATCAAGGATGCCATTAGAACACCATGCGCTCTGGCAATTGACCCGCAGTCATCTCCAGCAACGACCGTATAGGTTATGTTTGACGCACATTGAGCTTGAGCACTACTCAATGGAACAAACAGTCCACAGACGATCAGGTTGATAACGAGTGTGAGCAACATTGTGAAGGCGAGGAACGAATTCTTTGAAAACGAATGACTTGGATTTGAAACTGCAGAAAGATAAAATCGCTGGTTTTATGCTCAGGGGAAATGGCAAGCTTCTCCAGACATGGCCTGCCTTGCGATACTCATTTGGCCTATCGCGGTTGCTTCATGGAGATCTTGTAGGACGATCGGGAAAGGCGGGCACCGTCTTCCGGTATGTCCAACCTCGTACCACCGTCCACACCCGGCAGCAACCACGGGGTGTCCATCCGACAGTCCGTGTGGAACAGTTCCAAATCTATGTTAGGCCCTAGGTCCGGCTCATATTGATCAGCTGAACGTTGGCAGGACTTCTGTTCCGGATCCAGAGTTGGGAAGGCTGGAACCCCTATCCGTGCTACGGATTGAGCGCTTTATGAAGCAACAGTTATGTTAGAACACAACTTGTAGCACCTATGGAGAGGTGCAAATCTTCAGACACCCGGACCACGCCCGTGTGTTCCCTTGTGTCACCCGCCCACCGACGGGAGCCTCTCCCAGCAGCCAGTTGTGGACCACCTAAACGTCGCATCGCATGTACCTTGGCACAAGCAAATCAGGCTGGAAGCAGTGAAGGAGGAAGAGTCAGGCAGTTTTCCACCGAGCCTTGTCGGAGGCCGAAAGTCAGGAAGGGGATATCCAGCATTGCGGTTGGAAAGGCGAGCCTTGGCGGCGCGGAAATAGAAGCGGCGTGCACGGACCAATGTAGAATCTAATGCCTCAGGCATCCAGCGCATGAGCATCTTTGATCTACGCCGTGCTCCGTGCTACTACGACAGACTAGATGGGCACGGAGTAATACCGGTGCTTTAATTATTCCAAGGAATGGATTCTGAAATGAGCCCTGTCCTACGGTCACATCTAATAACACACGCAGAAGAGCGTTCCTGTCTAGACTCCAACTGAGGAGTGAGGGAAATATATAACGGGTTTCGCAACGCCTTTGTCATTCACTGTAGGTAGAAAGAAGATGTCGATTGAACTAAAAAAATGATACCAGAAAGAAGGAGCCATACTGCCAACTGCTCTTTCCTAAACTAAAACCAAGTAAAGTGTGCGACCCGCGCAGAGTACTAGATAAGCGGTGCTCTCTCACTGCTCTCGCACTGCGTCATCCGGTGAGCTGGGCCAGTCTACCCAAATCTCATCATCACCCGGCGCAATTTCCCAGACGGTGTCACAGTTAGCGAGAGCTGGGTAGAACCTTGCCAGCAAGGAAGAAATCGCCACTTTAATAACATGCGGGAAGGCAGATTCCGTGTCCGCGCCAAGGACAACGTCAACGGCCTTGACGAACGGCACCGACTGAGAGTCTTCCAGTTCAATCGATTCCATACTCTCCTTATCAACGATCAAGCACATTTTCGTTTTGAGCCCCGGCTCAATATCGCTGAATATGCGATAGGCCAAGGCGATGTGCGCAGGGATTTTGTTCGCCATGCAGTCGTCAGACACAATCTCCATCCGGACTTTTCGAAACAGATCATCCGTATCACTTCTTGACTGTCCGGAGCCAAGTTCCTCCCGAAGGATCACGTTGTATCGCTCGACGAACCGCTCCCATAGCGGCTCAGCTTTGTAGTATGTCCGGAAGAGAACGAAGCCGAATTTGTCCCACCCTTCGTGATCCAAGATGAACTTTAACGCTTCTGTTCCCGTGAGAGGTGAGTTTTGCCTGTCTATCGCTGCTCCGTCCGTCCATGTTCTTCGGTTTGGCGGGTCGTTGCTTGGTGGGCTGATGGGGCCGAGCTCGGCTACACTGTGTAACGTATGGGATTTCGATTGCGTCGGCTCGCTGGCGATGGGGTTTGGTGCTTCCTGAAGATGTAGTTTAGGACCGTTCTGTGCTGGGCGGGGCAAGATAAGCAAGCATTGGGACTCCGCAACTCTACCTCATCTGAAAGGGCTCCCTCGCGGTCCATTCTTGCAATGTGGGATACCAGGAGTGGCAGGATCAACCAGAAGCCGAGATGCCAGCGGTAGACGTTGAATAGAGGAAAGGGAGTCCATGATTTGAGGGGCAAGGGAAGCTGGGATGGCGTGGTCGGCATCAGCTGCGGCGGCAGACAAGAGCTGGCCGTTTTGGGCTAGACCAAACAATGCCTCTTCGGGACTAGCGCCAGTTAGAGGTACTTTTTTCGCAACAAGCGTCCCTCGGTCTGACTTCTTCTCCACCAACTTCCCTGGTTCGAGCTTTTTCTGACTCGTAACACCATTAAGATTGGACGCTCTTGGTTAGGACTATCTTGACTTTAGGTTATACGGATGGGGCCTTTCAAGCGAATCAATACCTCTATGCTAAGGTTTTCCGTTTGTCGCCAATCCAGCTTGACCGGTACTTCTAAGATCTAGACCTTTGCCACGCGATTTTCAACCAACCATATGCCAATCGGCAAAATCCGCCAGCTTCCGGGTCGCCTGATATGGGAGGTCGAACATGATACAATTGGTCTGGTAAATTTGGTCTAATCTGCTTCATTTCTCCTACAGATCAAGCGCCTGTGCCTGACACTGCTTTCATTAGCGAAGCACATTATCTAGGTCATGAAAGGCTTACCATTTGAAAATAGAACCCCTTCCTCTGTAAGAGCTCCTGGTGTGTTCCCTGCTCCACGATCCGGGAACCTTCCTTTCCAGTGCCTTCGCCGAAGACATAAATGCAGTCCGCTTTCTGGATGGTGGCAAGTCGATGCGCAACCGCGATGATGATCATATTCTGCTTGCCCGCAAGGCGCTCAAGGGAGTTTTGAATAAGGAGTTCGGACTCAGAGTCCAAACTTGAGGTTGCCTCGTCCAACAACAGCAACAATGGATTCCGCATCAATGCCCGCGCAATGCAGAGTCGCTGCTTTTGTCCACCGCTCAAAGATACCTGCGCGTTGACCCCCAGCTCCGTGCTGTAGCTGTCGGGTAGCGAGAGAATAAAACCGTGAATCTCAGCGTCGCGACATGCCCGTATCATCTGCGCTTCGGCATCTTCCGCGGAAAGGTCAAGACCGAGGAGAAGATTGTCGCGAATACTGCCTTCGAAGAGCTTGGGCTCCTGACTGACCAAGGCGACCCTCCGGCGGTAGGAAGACACATCTATTGAGCGGAGGTCCCGATTCCCGAAAACGATCTTGCCGTACGTTGGCTCATAAAATCTCTGAAGGAGGGATATGAGGGTAGATTTCCCACACCCAGACGCTCCAACGAACGCTCCAAACTGGCCGCCCCCGATCCGCAGATTCAAATCTTCCAGAGTCGGAGATTTACGTGAGGCGTACTGGAAGGACACGTGGGAGAGCTTAAGATTGACTGGACCATCGGGTGCAGATACTTCGTCTTCCTTCTCCTCGCGCTGCGTGGTGTTCGAAGCTTCCATAAGGATCCGCTCCATCGAAGTTCGTGTTTGTGCGATGTCTGGACTGAAGCTGAAAAAGATACCTGCGGACGCAGCAGCCTGGATGATCGCGATAAACGCCACGAAGAAGTCGACGGGGTCATATTCTCGTGACGCCAGCAGACGACCTCCATACCTACAGCGCGGCCCCGCGTTAGCACCTTTTCCTTGGGTTGCCTTGGAATACGTACCAGAACGCAAGCGCCATCGCCAGAAATTCCATACTTTCGGAGAACGCAAAAATACCACTCGACAACCAGGACTTTTGGGTGGCCTTGGTCCTTTGCTCGCTCAAAAGGTTGGTGTACCGGTTTATGATAAAGTCTTCCATTGTGAGCGCGCTAACTGTGCGAAACGATCTCACAGCTTCACTGATGAACCTAGAGCTGTCAGCATAGACCTGTGCGTTAAGCGACTCGAGCTGTAGCTCATGTTGAACACGGAGGTACGCAGCAGTGGCAAGGATAGGCATGACGGCGACAACTCCAACTGCGGATAGCTTCCAGCCGTAAATGAAAGCAATGATCATGCACCCGGTAACATTGAGGACGGAAATCATCGGGAAAGCGCTCGGGATGCCACAAAACTCCTGCAGCTGCTTGGTGTCGGAAGACAGACGGGAGGCGACACTACCGGACGCATTCTCTTCTTTATCAAAATACGGAACAGAGTTCCGGAGAATGTTTTTGAAATAGTCTTTCCGTGCCGCGGATCCAACGTGCTGCTTGGCTGTTAGTATCTGCCCTTGTGCCGACCAGAGACACCGAACCCACCATCGATATAGAGTTGGAGGAGTATCCTATCATTGAGTAGCAGGCTCCCATGCTTAGCGCGAGGATGAAGAATCTCAAGGCCCAGAGATCAGCAGCATCTAGAAGATCTTGCCCAATATACCGGAACGTGTCGATGAGTTTAGCGAACAACCAACTCTGTATAGAAAAGCCCACTTCTCGACAATCAGCACAAGCCCACACGGTCCAACATGGCTTACCTACCACCAGCGCCAAGAGCTCCAATAACTGCAGTCACGAAAAGGAACCAATGTTGCTTTTGTGCACTAAGAATCGTCACGACGCCTCGAAGCAGGCTGTACCTCTTTTTGCCTTGGTCAAGTATGGGACTAGCTTTTGGCTGGCCGGTTCCATTGAGTAACGACCCAAATTGTGGCTCTTCTCCATGTTCCAGCGGACTGGTACCACCACAGTCGGCACCAGAGTCCCTATCAATGCGCTGTGCATCGACGAGCTGTTTGTATAAGCCACTCTTGGCCATCAACTCACCATGTGTTCCTTCCTCAACGTTGGCTCCCTGTTTCATGACGACTATATGATCGGCTTTGCGGATGGTGGATAAGCGATGTGCGATGACGATTGTGGTGCAATTCCGGGCTACCCGGTCCAATGCAGCTTGGACTATCCGCTCGCTATGAATGTCGATCGAACTTGTTGCTTCGTCTAGGATCAAAACTGATGGCTTGCTGACGATACTGCGGGCGATCGCTAACCTCTGCCGCTGGCCACCGCTTAACGTAATACCCCCTTCGCCCACAATAGTGTCGTATCCCGATGGAAGCTTCTGAATGAAGTCGTGCGCGTAGGCCTCCTTGCATGCCGCCACCACCAGATTCCATTTGACCAGGTTAGCTTTGTCTTCCCAGCGGGAACCCAGAAGTCCCAAGCAGATATTATTATAGATAGTATCATTGAATAGGAAAGGCTCCTGCTGCACCAATCCGACCTGTGATCTCCACCACCTGAGGTCGATTTGGTCGAGATTCTGACCACCGACAAATACCCCACTGCCACTCTGCTTCGGTAGCCCGTACCAACCTTCAATAAGGGCCATGGCCGTACTCTTCCCGGACCCGGACGGACCAACAAGAGCCGTCGTCTTGCCCTTCCGGAACCGGGCGCTGAAATTGCTCAGGACTGGCACGGTCGGTCTGCTGGGATATGCAAAGGTCACATTTTCGAGCACAATATCCTCCTCACTTGATACCTGGGGATCCTTCAAACCGGTGTGTGGTCGCTCACCGGAATCAATGATGTCGAAGAAGGAACCTGTGGAGCCGACCGCTTTGGAGATTATCATCAACGGTGCGGCGATCTGACCCATCACCATGACAGCAATGAGGACCGAGAAGAAGACACTCCAATAAGTCAGCACAGCCGACAATACAACGTGGATCGAGCGAGGAGACGTACGTTATTATTGTGTTCACATCATCGATACGTCCATAATAGAACTGCCTCAGCCCATACCAGAAGGCCAGAGAAAAACTGCAATACACCCCAAAGAATATCAAGCCTAGGTGAATCGCGCCGACAATACTTATTTTCAGTCCTCTCTTCTTCGCCTCATTCACCCAACTTAGGTACCTCGCCGTCAATGCTTCCTCGGCATTGAGCGAGAACACGGTTCGGATCGAGCTAAACACATCCGTCGCGATGGACATATGCTTGTCCTCTGCCTCATTAATCCCATGCAGAAGGCGAACAAGTATAGGTGTTGTGATCGATATGCAAATGGCGATGAACAGGATGGCCGAACTTACTACCATCGTCAAGTGCCATGAGTAGTGGAATGCAATGGCGTACGCGGTGATCAAGAGAGTCACTGTCTGAAAGAGTGTAGCTAGTCGATCGGAGATACTCTGCTGGATCGTATTGGACGAGCTTATGATTGCGTTCACGACAGTTCCTGGAGCTATCTCGTCTAGTCTGCTCACGGGCTGATCGAGGAGGGCGTGGATGTACTTGAGTCGAAGCATGCTCGAGGCTTTCAGACCGACGTATCTGAAACAGACCTACTTGTCAAATGAGCCACCAGACAGTGTCTACAAACTAGGACAGGCGGTCATCTCATACCTTGTACACGTAGGTGAATGCGAATTTGAGCGCGAAGAGATACAGAATAAACGCCCTGGAACCAGTAAGTAAGTCTCACACGATAGAGCAGTTACGGGGGGCTTGCGTGTTCCTTGCTACGGCGGCCAGGAATTTCTCCTTCGTCATCCCGGTCCCTGGGATAAAGTATTGCGTGAAGTCGCCCACCAACCGCCCGAACACGATGTTCATTAGGGGTAGCGCCTGTTTTTATGAGCCTGCGACCTGGATACCGAACTTTATCTCACGGCAAGCCTACCACTCCGGATCCCATAGCAGTGATCAACCCAAGGATGATTGCTAATAGTCCACCATTCTGCGCTCCGTACGAAATGATCCTCTACGGCTATGTCAGGCTAGACAATAAACAACGCTAGTAAGGAGACGCACCAAGTAGCTCCTGAATAGACGCGGCTTCGAGTGACTAGCACCATCACCCTTCACCTCCTCAGTGATATCTATTGCCTCCGGAACCGGACTCAAATGTTCGAGCGATCTATTAACCGACAAGCTCATCGGTGAGCCCGTCTGTAAGTGTGCTGAGGAACTCATCGTTACGAAATGTGGTGCGATGTCCACAGGACGTGTCGCCAGACGCAGGAGTTTCTGGTCACATAGAAAAGGAGGATAGCCCTTCGATAATATGAACATATGATCTCACGGCCTGTGACAGCGATGAAGCGCAGCTCCACCCTGCCAGGGACCTGCGCAAGACCAATCGGGAGGCAGTCGGGTGAAGGTCGCGTACTAACGCACGGCATCTCGGGTCCGGCATGGGCTTTCCGAGGTAGCGAATCGCCTACCGAGCGCTGGTTTGCTTTCCATGCGAGCCCCTGAAATGTAGCGCGAGGTTTGTTTTCATTGCTCATATACCGTGGAGATTGATTCCGCCGATGTCGCTGGTAAGCTTACATTAGATGGGCGGGGGAAAGGTTGTCTCAATCCTTTCGCGCATCCGTTTTTTTCGGCAACCAGGAACTAACAGGAGCCCTTTTGTTCTAGGTCTATCATGCAGGATTCGGTGTCTCACAGAGATAGGCTCATGCTTATTGATCGTTTCTCCATACCGCGGTTTCTTAGACTCTAGCTTTACTATAATCTAGTGACATTGTAGCACATGATAAATCGATCCCACTTTTCCCCCAAGTCGCTATAGCAAATCTCACCCCCCCAAAAAAAGAAAACACCAACGCTCCCAGCCAAAGGTGCGGCAAAATATTAACTCGAAACTCGCAACCCTTTTTCCTCTGTTCTGAAAGCCTAGCCCGAAGTGCATCTTTCGATGGCTTAGATCGTCTCAGCCACGAACAATTAACCGAAACCCAATGCGGATCACCAACCTCAGTCCTAATATTAATCATGACGTCCCGTCGCTGTGGATCTGGCCCATGGCATGCGGAGAATATCGTATAGAAGATGGCCTGATCGGGATGCCTCGATGTCTCTTCCGGCGGCAACCCAGGCTCGTAGTTGCGATCAATCGCCATGGATCTGTACACCTTCACTGCGTGCTGGTATTACCCAGTTGTTAGCTGAGGAAATACATGGAGTAGGTAAGAAGAGGATAACGCACCCGGACACATTCCGGACTCCAGGCCTCGTATGTTTCAGGGTTGCATCCAAGTGCCTGAACGTCATTTGGCTAGCAAAGCCCTCCGTCTCCTCCCGGTACTTCTGTCGTAGTCTGGCATTGGAATACCCATGGTGGGTTCTTTTGGGCTGGGTACAACGTCGTATTGCTGCGAAAAGTGAAGGGGTTATACCACCTGGACAATATTGGCAGATTCAAAAAAATTTGTCTTCACCATGCTGGGTTTTTTCATATAAAACTTTGGTAGCTGTTACCCATATCTAGGTTTTACTCTCTACGCGGCATCCGTCCTTGTCGCAAAGCTTGATTAGAACAATAGGTGTGGGATAGACGCCCGATGGAACTATAAAGAAAGATGCTGCCGCCGGCGTGGCTACTAGACCATGGAAGCACGAATGTAGTCCATGATTCACAAACCGCTGGTGTAAAAATAAAAAGCTTTTATAGCGGCGTGGACTTAATCTTGCTCACAATAAGGTTGTGGTCCGTGTTTTAGGGGATACCAGGTCAGCCACAGGGCGAAGCTTGTTTTGTACAAAGTAAGGGTCCGTCGATCCGAGTCTAGCTAATCAGGTGCAATTATGCAGACAACGAAGAGTCGCCTCTAATAATGATGTCAAAAAAGAGAGACACCTCGTTTTGCAAACTACCGCAAGTTCTAGGTTGCCTTCCACCTCGAGATACTACTTGTAACCTGAAATGTCGGTTCGCTCCAATTGGCCTTCGATAGAGATCTCGCCTGGAGCTTTACTTGTTTAGGCAGGCGTAACTCTTGGCGCTCTGATTTAGGCACGGAGCCAGTCCGAAATGGGATTAGCGCGCCGGACCCGTGGACCCCGTGAATGACACTGGTCGCCGTTGCCTCTGGTCAACATCTTCACAACTTTCTCTCCTCGAGCTCGCAATCTAACGGTCTGGAGTCTGCTCAAATATTCATCTCAACATGGGACGGTTTAAACTACACTTTATAACAACTGGACCTGATTTAGCCGACTCCTCCGCCCGATCAGAACTCCAAAAGGACATCGCTCGCTCCCATGCGGCTCGCGCGACCCACGCCAAGGCAAGACGCCAACAGACCATTCGATACCAGGCACAAAAGGCTTCTCAAAGAAGCCATCAAGAAGGAACCCTGGATGCCCAATCACACCAACCACCTTCGCCTGCGAGCGTACTCGCAGCTGATTGGGCCTCTCTATGTACCAGCTACTCAAGGCAGTTGAATCCCGTAGAGCGGATGCTACTTAATCACTGTACGTCCTCACGCTTGATTCCACTACACTTAGCGCACTGCTAAAATTGGACTATGGTCTGGAAGACATGATAGTCATTATCCCACTATTCACGTGCAACACCATTGATGCGGAGTTTTACCAGCGAATCAATACGACCTGGGTTCCATTTTCTCTCGCACACAGGACACTAGTCAATCTCTTATTACTATCGTCATGTCGCCACTTATTGCACCTATACGAAGCACCGGAGCATAAGGATAATTTCTTGCAGCTTGCGTACCGGTTCAAATTAGACATCTTGAGATCTCTCCGAGAAGCAATCTCTTTAGAAGCACCCGGGTTCAGTGACGCCACAATAGCAGCAACGATTATGTTGGCATATGACGAGGTTCTTCCCTGCATATTTCTGCTTTGGGTATCCTTTCTAATCGTATGGTATCTAGCTATCTGTGGAAGAAACAACGTCGTCTAAATACCATGTCGAGGGAGCGGTCAAAATGGTAGCGCTCAGAGGGGGGCCACAGACGCTGGGCCTGGATGGTCTACTCGAGCGCCTTCTTTTTACTGTTCGGGCTCGGATCGATGACACCGTCGCTGCTCTGATCAAATCGCCGTACGATCCTCGGATAGCGAGTTTTGAAATTGCAGATGGATGTCATCAATCTCTGCAAGGAAATGATACACTGCCTGCGAATACCCCAATTGTCGCATAGCCGGTGATCGTCTATAGCAGCCCGTTAATCTTTCGATACTACATCGCACTGGATATCACAACGTTCGACTTGCCATCGGACCCCGCATGGTCGGCAATAGTCGAGTTCTGACGGAGGCAGCATAGTAACGGACTACGGATGATGTCTATTCTCGGTAGATCACTCCCATCACACCTTATCCCAGAAAGGCCAATACTGAAAGTGAATGCTAAATATGCTTCCTTGTTAGAGCCTTCCCTTCAAATACATTGCGCTTGTCCAACACAGCTCCACTTCGCTCGCATTTGCACGATCTGGCCTATCCATGCAAAACGCTTACCCCTGATACTTTTCTTCATTCCTCCTCTCTTGGCCCGCGTTCCTGCTGGCACTCTCCGTAGATTCCCACGTCCTATCCTTAAATATTGTACAACATGGCAGAGAGATTCCCGCCTTCGTATATCGAGTGCGCCAATCCGGACCTCGAATTGCTAATACCATTAGTCTGACCACATGGCCTAGCTTCCTCCACCCCCTACCCTTTCCCTCCTGGCAACACAATCAGATCGGCCTTTCCATATACATCGCGATATCCATGCTAGCAAGTGGAGAACTATCATTGCAGCGCTCGAACGTGGTTTCCAGGAAGACCTAAAGGGTGTTTACAATTTCTAGGATACATCAGAGGGTACACTTGCTCGGTTCATCGAGTGAACGTACACCGGGGATTATCTAGCCGTTACGGTTTCGCCCAACTGACCGGATTACCCGCGAAGAACGAGGAAAATGATGAGACCCAGCGTATTGGCAGCTCTCGGGGCACAGCCACCACCAAAATCCACGCCAGCTAACCATCCACTCCCCGCACACGTGCGAGTCTACATCTTCAGTACCATCTACCTAATCCTGCCCTCCGAAATCTCGCGTTTCACCGCGTGACAGGGTGTATCACCGAAATCGACAATCCCAATGGCCTGGATAGTCAGCTCACCGTCATTTCTGCTCTGCGACTTGCCTTTCGGAAACTTCTACATGATGATCTCCCCCTGGATTGGCTCGGGCAGTATGCAGCTTTTAGTATCGAGAACCTTCGTATGAAAAGAGATTTCCATGATTTACTGCTTGAGTCCCCTGAGCTCAGCTCTCGCATAGTTTTATCGTTGATCCCAGGCCAGAAGCCGCCGTGGACGTTTCCGCTTCCAATTGGGAAGTATGGTCCTGGAACCAAGTATGAGGAGGAAGAGGAGGAGGAGTATTAAGGTTGTGGATTACGCTACGCGTAGCTAATCCATTTACCTGAACCTGCATCTTTCACTATTTTGCCGAGAGGCAAGGGATATGGCGAGAGAATTTCTACCATTTGTGTTTTGGAATTTGACTATACAAAATAAGCTACCCAAATAGCCGCTGACTGGCTGGAATGTCAACGATCGGCCGGGTCGTCTCTATAAGCGTATTATGAAATTCTTCGGCACACTCCAAGCCTTGTAGAGGAATTCCTCCCGGTAGGCTTAAGCCATCGCGACGGCCGCACCGCGTCGCTGGATCTAAATAGCTGGGCTTGCGCCATTCCCGAGTCTCTCTTCTGCTTCTGGTCACTCAATGGTAGAGGTGCTGCGTAGCTTGCTTGTAATCATGCCGTCGCTCAAAGACCTTGCTATTCTCTCGGGGCTGTTGCTGCAGGCGTTCCCAATCGGCGCTGCCCCGGCCCCAGCTGATAGTTATCGCGCCTTGGCCGATCATACACCTCTTCGTCTGTCGAACATCAAGCCTTGCGCCTGGCACGAAGACTGCGGTAACGTCGACGAGGGCCACTGGGAGGGCAATGACAAGGATGAGAGCGGTCATGGCCAAGACCATGGGGACGAGGATGGCAATGAGGATGGTCGAGAGCCGACCTCCTCCATGCCTGACTGGTAAGTTCCAATCCCCGCTACAGTGCCCGACTATTGCAGCAAAGCTGATATGGGGGATTTAGCCCCGATATCTCGACAACAACGATCACAATAACCACCGACAACACTGACGGCATCGCAACCGCGACCATCACCTCAACCACAACCGTCACCAAGACCGAAACCGAGACAGACGGCGGTACTAGCGATTTGAAGCCAACAGAGACTGACACGATCATCGAGACCATCACCGATTGCACTGCGACTACGACGGACTACACGACCGTCACCGCCGATGGCTCGACTATTACTACAACCGTCACAACTGCAGGCCCAACGGTAACCAGCACGACGACCACAACCGAGGGAGCCGAAACGGTGACTGAACCAGGTGTCACCACAACTGAAACGCTGGTTATCACAGATACCGAGACCATTACGGACACGACAACGCTCACAAACCACCAAATCGAGACGGAGACGACCACCCAAACCGAGACACACACCGTCACACTGAACCATACAATCACCTCGACCTCGACCTCGACAACCACATCCATCTCCACAACCACAGTCACAACCGAAACCTGCTCAACCACCTCAGACGTCGACCCAGGCCCAACCCCCGATCCCGAGCCCGGCGTCTACGGGACCTGCACCGACCCAACAATCAACTACGTCCCTAGCGCGGATGTCCCCGGCGCGTACATCTACACGACGAACAATCAGGAGGACTTCCCCTTCAACGAGTCGCCGACGATCCAGAGTCCCGCGGCGCTGATCTGCAATCGCCTTGAGAGTCCCTGCGGTGCGCCCGCGGAGACAGTCGCGCTGTGTCGGGCGACTATCGATGCGGTTTCGGGGCTTCAGGGGCAGGCGGCGGCGGACGCGTGGAATGCTGCGTTACTTTCTATCGTTGGGTAGGCTTCGATCGTTCTTCAACAGGGAGAGGGTTTTCAGTGGATCGGGGACGAGATCCAATTAGGACGAGAAAGGGAGACATACAGTATTCAGTATTCAGTAATCTATAACAATCTAATACATTTTTGCTTTTTGAAAGAACCGCTCGCTCAGTATCTAGACATCTTTTTTCGAAAGTCGCTTGCTCTAAAAGATAGACATAACGACGTGTATCCGAGGTTCTCTTCGAACCAACCCAGTTCCTCCTTCAATCATCACCCTTCATCCACCCCGATCACCCACCGACTTCGATCATAAAACCACCCCAAGAACAACCCCCAACCCAACACTCCACCCTACCACCACCTCGACGACGCCATACCCTCCCACACCCGGTAAACGCAGTCCCACCGCCCCACCCTCCTGACCACCCTCTCCCCGACTCGCATTCGGAAACACCCTCTCGCGACATGTCTCCGGCAGATCCCCCGCAAACGCCCACTGTTCGCTGGGCTCGCAGTCCCCGATACACCGAATCATCGGTAGCCCGTCCAGCCCGCGACACACGCACTCTTCCATCGTGCGGCCCGTTTCCTCGCCGCTGCACCAAGAATTGCTCGGGTGGGAGGCTATGCATGATTGCACGCAGGTTGGGTAGCTTGTTGCTGTGGCGGGTGATGCGAAAAGCGTGGTTAGGAGGAGGAGGAGGAGAGGGATTATTGTTATTAACATCGAGGCGGCGGTTGGTAGTGGTGGTTGGGATATACGTGGTGGCATATGTATTGTGTTCCCTCTCTAATCCAACTTTTTGCTACTCTAGCAATGGCAAGATTCGGATTCGTGGCCGTGGTCGTAGACGGTGGATGAATGACCTCGCAAACGAACCCCAGAAGATAGAGATGAGGTCAAGATAAAGCCCGCGTGGCAACCGTGGTTATTAAATTATCACATGTCCACCCAGAGGGCAAAAAACAAACCTTCCCTCCTGCAAAACCAGCTTGATTCGGCTTCCTTGCGGGTGGTGGATGATCTGGTTGGGTGGATGATTCGATAGTGCGTCATTTGTACGGGGGATCGACGGGCCCCTGTGGAGAGGCGCTGTCCTGCCAGCGAATCCGGTGGTTCCGGTCAGGGTCGCGATCGAACGGGCCCGACTGTTGGGTTGACCGGGGGCTAGTTTGGGGATTTGTGAGTCAGCAGGGTTTGTTTTTTTTTTTTTTTTTTTACCAGAGGATGCAGATGGGAATTGTTTGTTAGCGAATATTTTTGATAAAGGGAGGATCTTTGTATTGTCAAGATCATCTTTATTGTATGGTCTAGGTCTTCTAGTCTTCTAGCTCGTATATCATAACTCAACCCATCACCCAGATTTTGTAGAACCCAATAGTCGTAACGAGACATCCATCCCCAATCCACCATCTCTGTCTATATTTAAAGAATTTAGTGCGCAAATCTGAAATCCAACCTCTTATTCCCCTCGTCCGTCGTGGTACGCAGATAATGATCCCTCTCCTCCTGGCTCATGGCATTCCATTTGGCGTCGCGTGTCTTGTTGCGCCAGATATAGTAGACCTTGATAAGGACGGTCATGACCATGTTCCACCCGACGAGCGCGAGCAGGATCTTGTTGCCGCGTCGGTAGTAGGGCTTGTCGTCTGCGCGGTAGATCTACATTGGGGGTCAGTCACTGTACTGGTATTACGGAGGTTGTAGTGGGAAAGGGGAATGGTCACTTACATTGGACGCGATGATCGAGCTCGCTTGGCAGATCATGTTGTAGACAGCTGCGCCGACGGTGCGTGTGCGGACTGTGCCGGCGTTGCGAGACGTGAGACTCACTACACCATATTAGTTAAATACCTGCATCACAAGTCATTCCGAGGCGCATCTATCTTACCGTTGATCGAGTGAATATACGGGAACCCGATCATCATAATGGTACAGGTATACCAGCTCCAGGGGCTCGCTGAGGACGGGAGCAGCTCGAGCGCGAGAAGCAGGGCCAGGCACCAGAAGGAGTAGAAGAGCACGACCCCCATGCGGTTATTCACGCGCTCCGAGAACCACGACCAGAAGATGAGCTGGATGAGGAAGAGCACGTAGGCCGGGATGGTGAGCAGGTTCGTCTCGAAGGTGTCGAAGCCAAGACCCTTCAGAGTGAGTGTCAGGTAGGCGGAGACCGGGTTTGTTGGGATCAGCAGCGTCCAGCTGATCAGGTACAGCGGCCATAGGTCGTAATCTGTTAGCGAGGCCCAGAGGAGCTTCAAGGTGAGACCTTGGCGGTTGTGCATTCCCCCCTAGAATCCTTGATTAGTATCTGTCCCACCATCTAGAGTTGGGGTAAATATGTGTGTACCTTTCCGGGATCGTCTCTCAGCACACGATTCACCATGATAACCTCCTCACGCTCCGAAAACCAGCCATCCTTACCGCGGAACCAACTGGCGGTCTGCGTCGGACTCGGCGGGAGATAGAACCAGGAAATAACACCGATAATCGCTGTCAGCGCACCTTCCAGCGCAAACAGCCATCGCCACCCTTCCCAACCGCCAATGCTGCGCATATGCAGAATCCCAAACGCAAGGAACGCGGCGATGATGTACGTGAAATGCGACGAGCAGTAGAAGAGCGCAACGCGCATCGGCAGTTCACGATTCGTGTAGAAATACGAGAGATAAAGAAGCGCGTCGGGGATGAACCCGCCCTCGACGAGACCTAGCAGGGCACGCGTCGCGTAGAAGCTCTTCTCCCCTGTGATCAGGCACTGCAAGATGCCGATTACGCTCCAGACGACCATCTGGATCGGGATCCAGACGTCCGGGCCGAGTTTCTTCGAGACCATCTGCGAGGGTACTTCGGCGGAGAGGAAGCACAGGTAGAAGATCATCATGCCGTAGTTGTACTGGTTTGTTGAGAGGCCGAGGTCGTCGAGCATCCCGTCTGAGAGCGCCTGTGAGATGTTGCCGCGGTCGAGCTGCAGGGCGAAGAACATTAGACACACCCAGGAGCAGATCCGGTAGTCGAGCTAGACAGAAGATAAATGTGTTAGTGAGGGAACAAAGAGTGGCGGGGGGGAGCCAGGTTAGGTTATGGATGAGAAACTCACTCTCCGGACAAGCCTCTTCTCCTCATCCTTCGTCCACTCCGCTGAGGGATCGTACCGATGTCTCCCTTCATACTCGGGGATTGGCTCGTACAGCTCGACGGCACCGCCGCCGACATACGCATCGCCTTCCCTGTAGCGCTGCTGCTTGGACGGGTACGGCTCGGCGATGGTCTCCTGCGACGGAGTCCGAGTCTCCGAGACAGTGGGGATCTTCTTTTCCGACATGGCGCCGACCAACAATTTGCAGTCTTTCTAGGTCTTGATCTTCATCTTACAGTTGGGCAGAATGGAATACCTTTTATCCTCGGGCTTCGTGCTACGTGCAAATGGGTACAAATGGTGCAATGTACATTGCGTGCGATGAGGCAAGACTGTGCCATACAAAGGCTCGTATATCTCCGCGGAGCCGGTGGTGAGGCCTGCGGTTGAGGAGAGGATCGGCACATGGGAGTGCACCAGTTGAAACATGTGGCTAGACCCGCACAAACGTGGTTGGCAGGGTTGTGCATTGACAGCATAAAAGCTATCTGAACGGGATACATACCCGGCTTCGAGTAGTGTTTGCCACATTGGACAGAGTCCTCATACAATCATATCCAAGGCAGTCGTTTCCTCGAAGACCTCTCTGCATACGCAGCGGAGGCGCCGAGCAATCTTGATCCCGCTAAGCCGCGGGCGAGTGGGGGTGCCCAGCAACACCCAAGATTCCGTCCACATGCTTAACCGTCCGCGATGAGCCAAAATAATCCTCCGATGCTCTCTTGAATGTAGGGGGAAAAAGCAATTCTAAACATCGAAAATCGCCGACTCAAGAAATCCTATATCGGCGTTAAGTCAACGCTCGCCACCCCTCAACCCCGCGTCAAAACAACCTTGTTTCCATTAGGTAAATGTTCGGAACTAGACCGTTGACGCTTGACAGGGTCTCGAAGACGCCATCGCCGCTCTTGATGGGATAAGATTAGAGATTAGGTTACATAGCCTTTTCTCGGCCGGGATTGCATAGCATTTTTGCGTGTGGCCTGTGCTTTCGTCAAGTCGGCGCCCCTGCAGATGTTGTGAATTACCCTGCTGCGAATTGACTTGGTTTCTGCAAAAAAAAGTCGATCGGATTACTATCGCTTGTTCCAGGGAACCTGACGCAGATCTGATTAAGCATAGTTAGTGGACACTGGATGATGGGTCTCGTTCGCGGGCCCCGCGGCCGCTACTACGTACTACTGCTTCCTTTGCGGGACTGGTCTATCGATTGCGCCATAGATAGATTACATATAGGCTATGACATATGGAAAGGAGGGAAACGGAACGATGGATAATCAATAATAATAATCAGTACTTCCCCTCTTCTTGGCTTCAGCCCACGTTTCTCCAACGCGTATGCGTGTTCAGCAGAGACGGGCATGCCCAACGAAAATCATCCGAGTTGCATCCGTCCTCTATGTAGGATGATGCGCAAATGGGGAGCTAGCGAAGGGGCCCATAAGGTCGGTCATCGCACTACTCCGTGAACATATGTACCACTGTTTTGCCGAGATAGTAGTAGAAGAAAGCGCCTGCGATCCGGATTTAGGCTCGTCCCTTTTTGTTAAGGCCGATCGTCTATTATTCGTCCTTCTCTATATTCTTGTCTGCTGGGAGGCCGAGTGAATAGCATTGATGTTATCATTCTGGCATCTGGTCCCGTAGTGAGGCTAGGTGGCAGGTAACTCGACTCTCGATCTACCGGCGTGATCTGACATCATCTCTAAATAAATGAAACTTAGAAACATACATCACGTTCGCTAGTCTTGCAGCCATGCTAGCCATCTCATGAATGGTGTAGATTATGTTACGATTCTAGATCAAAGCATGGGTGCAGGTGGCGAGCATGCTTCGGTAGGTCCCGCGCGCCGGTTCGCCGCAGTTATTGTCATCATGATCCAGATTTTGCGAGTAGCGCAATCCGAGGAAGTCATATGCTATGGGCATGCGCGTTTGAATCAGAGAACAAAGAGGGAATTTATCAATGAAAGAGGATATATCGGTATATATGCGACGCAAAATGAGGGGATTATATACTAAAAGTCAAATAATTGGAAGCAAGCCGGTCTATCCCAACTCCAAGAGTAATGATGATGATAACGATGAGTGTCGAACGTACTGGTGTCTCTCAGCGGCCTCAAAACAGTGTAATCTATCAAGCCTTCTTCCCCTCCAGATCCACAGGCCATCTCTCACGAATAGTCTTTCCGTAACGAGTGAAGAAGATCGGGACTGGAACAAATGCAAGAGCCAAGAAACCCAAGAGCGAATTCCCCCACCCTAAACCAAGGGCCTCGAACATCCTAGGCCCCGCAAGTGGCAGGAGTGCACCAACCAGCGACCTCGAAGCGGTCAAGGCGGCGTTGGCAGAGGCTGCATACTTGGGGTAGCAATCAATAACATATGTTTGAATGGGCATGTACACGCCCATCATGGCGACTCCGAAAGGAAACATTCCAATAATGGGCACAATCCAATGCACGTGCTTTTCTACTGTCCAACCGTACCAGAAGAATGATATCGGGAGGATGCTTGAGAAGACGATCATGAACGGCAAGCGCATCTCGGGTTCAAACTTGCCGCCGTTCTTCGCTGTTGCCTTGACGAGAATGCGATCGTTGGTGAAGCCCATAAAGGCAAGGCCGACGATGAAGCCCATGCCGATGCCTAAGTAGGCGAGCCCGGACAACCCGGTGGAGAAGCCGTAGCGTGAGGTAAAGACCGATGAAATGGTCGTGAAGAACAAATACAGAAGACCATAAACAAATGCCTGTATCCGAGTAGGAAGTTATTAGCAAACTCGGACGAAATTAGGTCGATAGGGCCTGAAGCTCACCATGTAAGTTGCAAGAAGCAAGATAATAGCTGACTTGCCGAGGAGAAGCAGCGGTCGTAAGAGCCCGAGTTTCAAAGCCTGTTCTACAGGAACCGGTCCAGAGTCCTCCTTCCCACTCTGGTAATCGTACGCACTGCACAAGTCAGTCCGGCCAGTCTCTTTTGCCATCTTCCCAACCTTCCATCTCATAAGCACCGGTGCGCATGTCTCCCGGTTAAGCACTTCGATGGCTGCGGCCAATACTCCACCGGCAATAAGCAAGACCCAGAAAGCCCAACGCCAGCCTGCATTCTGGCCAATAAAGCCTCCTGCGATTGGACCAATCACTGGTCCCATAAGAGGACCAAGCCCCCAGAGAGCAGTTGCCTTGCCTCTTTCCTCGACTGGGAACAGGTCCGCAATGACTCCGGCCCCTAGAGTAACGCAGCCTGCTCCTCCAATGCCTGCGAAGAAACGGCAAATAATTTCAGTCTCAATGTTTTGCGCAAGCGCACAGCCGATCTGCCACACAACAAAGAACCAATTTGCCGAGCTTAAGACGACGCGGCGTCCGTATATCTCACTCAGCGGCGCGAGAAGGCAGGGGCCAAACTGCGAATCAACTTGTCGTCAGCCACAATAATGCTTTCACAATCCTCTGCAAGCCTGTGCGGCAGAATTAATCGAAGTGGATAAACGCACCGTATAGCCTAGCAGGAAGACACTGACTGTGAAGGAAAGGATTGTCTCGTTTGTTTCGCGAAAATCGGCGGCCATGTACGGGACCGCAGGCGCGAACATGCTCGATGCGAGGGGTGATATGAGGGTGAATGCACTGATCAGGCCGAGCAGTCCCCATTTCTTACGAGGGGCGAAGTTCTGAGGATTGTTGGGGTCGTCTTGTCCCTCCCATCCGACAATGCCGCGATCAAGGTCAGTTACGGGGAACAACTGTTTTTTGGTATGCAAATCAGTAGCAGGCTTGTCGGCATCGGCTTGCTTCTCAACGTCGCGCTCCTCTGGCACGGGACGACTGCTAGGCCCGCTAGCATCGGCTTGCTTTTCAATATCGCGCTCATGGGGTGATGAGCTATCGTTAACGACTATGGTTGACATGCTGCCGTCCGGAGTATGCCTCGGCTTGTCCATAGGGCTGTGGGATATTAAGAGGTTGTACAAAAAAAAAAAAAGAAAAGATTCGCTGACAAGCAAGATGTGGCGGAATTGGCAACGAAGATCTATTGCTAGGAGGGGATCAAAAGAGGGATAATCATGATTCGGAAGAGAGAAGAAAAAAATTAAGATACAGGACAGGCTGACATTTTATGTAGGGGGCGTCCGTGGCCAAGATGGCACTCCATGTGGTGTAGTGGTGGCCGGACCGGGTCGATGGCCAAGAACCGATAACACCGGTTGCAAGTGCACAAGTGCCCGAAATCTACCCCAGAAACGATCAGTCGACGCTCCACTGGATGGTCGAGTTATGCACAGCCTTGTACGGTGTCCAGCAATCCTGCATTACGGTGTTGTGCAGTGCTTGTCCGGATAAATGCCGGCAGGTGGGGACAGCAATTTAAGATCCAGCCAATAGAAAGCATTGAATGGGCTGATTTCTGCTCCACTGTTGATTCAGCTCTGCTCCACTATTGATTCAGCACTGCTCATCTTTTTAAGGCGAAAGGCGGCACAACTTGCGCTCGGTCGGGATCCCGGTGCTGATTCTTTCCTCTCTGTTCCGCGCGTTCGGGTTATCTCTTGACTTGCATTATTGCCAACAAATATCGATGGAGTCATCCCTAACCGCCGATAGACCAAAATGGTCTCGGATTCGAATGCGAAAAGTGCGTGCTCCGAGTGTGATGGTCCGATACATCTGCTGACATGTTCTCCAGGCATGTGATCATTGCAGACGGGGCAAGAACAGGTGCGAGAAGACCGACGGCTCGCCGTCGTGCATTGCCTGCGAAGTGCGAGGTATCGCCTGCATCATCACACCTCGAGCGACAACGAAGCACTCAACACCACGACAACAACCACACGTCTCTCTACTTCCGCTTGAATCAGACGCTTCAACATTCATTTCCGCCAGGCAGTGGTCTAAGACCGTCTTATATGACTGGATATACGGTAACAGTAGGCGCCCAAGGTCCCTTCCCTCTACGTAGAAACCCCACTCATCCAGACAGCGCGGGCCAGCGAGCTGCTTAACGACCATCGCCTGATGTCAAACTTCGGCGACAATGATTTCCGCAACAACGTCGAGTTTGCCATCTCCTGTATTGCCAAAGTCGACACCGGCCCCTGTGAAAATGACATTCTTGGAACTACAGCTCTACCGCGAGAGTTCGTGCCGTTACCAAGTGAGGGAGAAATCTTGCAGATGATTCTCATGTTTTCCGACTCCATCCATGTCGCCTTTCCCCTCTTTCGAGAATTTATTGACGACTGGCTAACGGAACGAACGTATCTCGATCCGCGAATCCGTGAGAACCTACCAGCTTGGGCGTCCTTAAATATTGTCCTGGCGCTAGGCTATAAGTACCAGATTTTGCAGTCTCCACAGTTGGAGGAGAATAAACGAAAATGCGACGGATACCTCAAGAACGCCCTTGACACGATCCCAAGACTGATTTTCAAGTCCCCAACACTGGCCGACGTGGAAGCTTTATTGGGCATGGTTTGTACCAAGGATCTTTGCCTTGCGGGGGGGCGTGGTTAACGAATTCAGGTACTTCTTATTACCTGCAGCCTTGAGTATCCGTTATCTCACGGTCTGCTCGGCGTTGCTATCCGAAAAGCCCGAACACTCGGGGTCGAACCCGCGCAGCCATTTCGAGGTGGAGGTGTAGTTCAAGAACGAAGAGCGCGTGTTTTCTGGATTGGCTATGTGCTGGACAAGATGTATATGATGCCTCAATCTGCTTGCTCACCTATCTGACGCATTTAGGACCTCCTTTATCCAAGGCCTCGCGCCCTGCGAGGATGATAGCTGCTTTGACATTGACATGCCGCAGTCTGGAACCGACCAGGCAGGAACCATCAGACTACCGAATGGGTTCCGGCTTCCCTTCGGTCAACACCTCTGCCAGCTTTCTGTCATTAGAGCCCGCATCTTCAAATTGCTCTATTCAACCAATGCACGCTACGAGCCGTCTATAGTCGAAGATCTCTCATCACAACTCCGGGCCTGGCGGAGGTCCGTCCATCCAGAATGCGAAGCTTCGCTGGATGTTATGGGAGAGTCCTCTTTCTCCAGACTCTCAATAGCCCTGCTTCTCCTTAATTATCACCATACTATCATTGCCTTATACAGAGCAGAATATCTCGCTCACGCGGATTCTCCAAGTTCTCAAATAATACCCCTCGCAGCTTGCGCACGTTCCGCTCGAAAAGCGCTTCGCCTCATGCGTTATGTCCCAGTCTATACGCCAGTCGGTATTCGGTAAGCTCCATTCAGGCTCCCGTTTCCTCTAATCCCAGTGCTGACAACGTATAGAAGTGTCCTAAACTCCGTATTTGCCTCCTTCGTCACGCTTACAATGCACGTTCTGAACGAACCACGGGGCGCAAGCGCTCGGGCCGATCTAAGAATACTGCACGACTCATTCAAATTCATTTCGGATTTAGTACAATTCAATAGCAGCTTACCAGGGCAGCAGGCAAGTCAATTGGCATCGATGTTGACGATCTGTCGCTGGCATTTAGACTCAGCTGAGCGAGCAATTCGGTCGAGTGACGGCAAGGCGTAGACCTGGGGCACTTGTGTCGAGGTTATTTGGCGATCATATTCATTCAATCTTCTACTTGAACATTGCAGGGTTATTTCGTGGCACAGTAAGTGGCGAACATGGTCTAGGCGTACATGGACTGAGCGGAAACTAGTGGGAACATGGGTATATATCGCTTTTAATAATAAATCATGAATATTGGATTTTACGACTTTTCATTGATTAGCCATAGATTTGGTTGGGTACATGGATTATTATAATGCTACTTCGGTCTCTCACACAGGCGTATTCTGCGCGCGCATTTCCATGGCCAGAGCCAAGTCGTGCAGATGTCTGCTCTCGTCCGGTTGACCACCCACGATCCCGAAAATATGCAGTTCTGACCAAGGTGGGGAGCAGTGGTGGACGACCCCTTCTCCCGTACCACCAAGCTGCCCATTCAGTTTGCCCATATGGAACGGACGGATGCGGATTTGAGAATCTGAGCTCGTATAGGTACCAGCCACTGGTTCAAGAACCCCACAAAAAGACACGCGTGGCAGGAAGATTGGACATTCTATCAGTATATATATTCGGGTAGTTGTATTGATGGGCCTAATCAGCGACTTGCATAAGTCGAATGTTCGGGCGGAGTAGTCGTACATATATTTGATAAACCCCAGGATTTCCTCTCGCAGTCTACCCATAGTCAGCATCAGACGCGTCTGGCGGTGTCGCGCCCTGTTCTCTAAGTGTATGATCCATACACAAGTCCCCTGCACGTTGTGCCTTCTCGTCGCACCCTCCGTAAACACATTTATAAGCTCGGGCCTGGTGCAAACTTATCCAATGATATCTACACTGCGCAAATGTGTTGAAAATCAACCCTGCCGCGCAGTCCGGGCACCTCATCATTCTCTCAAAGAAGAACCATCCGTCCTGGTCGAGCTTTTTGGTCATACTGCTGTTTGTGCAGATGGTCAGTCTTATAGAAGCTGGAGGATGAAACAATTAGGGCTCATGCTGAGCCTTGAAGGCTTACATAGTAGGGTCGGGCGCGGGGTAGAGGCTGAGGAACTGGCGAGGCTGAGGGGCCGGTGGGGATTGCCTCGAGGGCGGCCCGATGAGCGCAGTTATGGTGAGATCTCTTGGAGCTTTAAGGGCTGGTGGTGGAGTAGGACGTGCTCGGGGGGTAGATTTGTCGGTGCTGCCATCAGGCGCGTCAGAGAACGGTTCGAGATCGTCTGCGGGTAATGCGAACATGGGGAGCATGAGCGTCACGATGGATAATAGTTGCGGTGGAAGAATGAGTGGCAATGTGAGATATGGGGCATACCTGACCTTAGAATATGGAATATTAGTATATTTTACTGATCTTGGGATCGAGGAAGGCGCACGGGGGCTGCTATACTCCTCTTCCCAAACGGGAAGGTCTATAGATCGGTCCAGCTCTGAACCAGGCACGGCAAGACGAGTCAAGTTGTTGCTAAACGCGTATCACTGGATGAATAAGTGCTTCCCCGATCCATGCAGCAAATCGTACGAACGCTGTAACAAATTGGGCGTCTGTGTTGCTGTACATTTGGGGACAGTCTAAATCACGTGCGCTCTCCGGGACTTGCGTCTCACGCGTCTTGTGTTTTGCTCTCCACGCTACACCTCCATCAACAAGCAACACGGAAATCACATCCACGCTCCAGCCAGTACTCGCTAATTCACACTGCCTGGGTGAGAATGGCTGTTTACACAATTCCCGTGGAGATTATGTATGATATTCTCGAGCGAGTCACCCCCAGCTGGCGATGGGGCTCATCTTGGAAAGCGCAAGGAAAACTGAAATTGGCACGTGTTGATCTAGCATGGTTTCTCAGCCTCCGTCTGGTTAACAGTAGAATTAGCCACCAGCCCTGGGAAATCCAACTTGGAAAGGCTGACACCATGCTGCAGGACTCTTTGACGATTTTGTGATTGCCCAGTTTCGCGCCGCTATCAAAATAGACGAGGTTGACCAGTTAATACCTATATGTTATGGAACACCAACTGCATCGACTATGGCGATGGGAAGACGACTACTCATGCCTCTGGTCCAGGGCGAAGAGAGTCCATTTCTCCTCATCAACACAATTATCAAGGGTGGATCGTGTGCGGCGGAAGTCCTCTGTACTAGTGATTCCGAGGGCAGTGCAGACGAGCTACAGAAATCGTACTCCAATGCCCTGGTAGCGGTCTATGTAGCACTTGCTGGAGAAGATATCGCTTTCGATTACCTGTATGATTTCCTAGAAGAACCTCATGATGCCTTCGACGAGAATGACATTGGCGATCAAGATTGGCAATATGCTGCACTGATGGCAGCTGCCTATCTTGGGCGAATCAATGACATGAAAAAATTCATTGCTCTCGGTCTCGATATAAATCGACATCATAACGATAAGGGGAAATGGCTCTGTCCTCCGCTTATTACCGGCGCACTGAACGGAGAGGAAGCCGCTGTCAGGTTCTTGATTGAACAGGGAGCCGACCCACACATTGTGGCTCCGGAAACCGGCGGGAATGCCATTCACTGTGCCGCTCTCGGTGGCCATGCTCGCTTGGTGCAATACCTTGTTGACCTCGGTGTTGATGTCGATCGCGAGGACGACGGCTCTAATACTGCGGTCTCCCTGGCGGCTGGCGCGGGACATGCTGATGTTGTTCGTATACTCGTCGCCAAAGGTGTGAAGACTTATCAGTTTGATTGCTGGGATAGGACACCGATGCTAGCGGCTGCGGGTAGGGGGTATGGCGATGTGGTTAGGGAACTGCTAAAGAGCAAAAATCTGGACCTTGCTTTACGCACGGACGAGCCAAGACTTATTGAGCAAACCGCCCTCGACGTGGCTGCTGTGATGGGCCGGGAAAACATCGTTGAAATGCTTATGGCGCACCCGGACGTGAGAGGCAAGGGGCCCATGGTCTTTCGACACGCACTGATACGCGGGCGAGTTTCTGATGTGGAAGAAATCTTAGCGTTGAAATCAACAATGCTAGTTGAGTACCAGAGAGAATACGGCGAGACAGCCTTACATACTGCTGCGGGGCTGGGAAGGGAAAAAATGACCCGATTTCTGCTCGCTCGCAAGGTTGTTCATATAGACGAGGAAGATTATGACGGCGATACCGCGCTTCACCGAGCGGTCCGATCAGGAAGTCTAGGAACAGTACAGGCCATTTTGCATGCTGTCTTCCTCGATGATCACAACGTCCATGAGTATCACAACTCGGCGAGTGCTCTTAGGGTTGCAGCTAGCATCCCAAAATTAACACCCGGTATATTTGAAGCTTTAGCCAGGCATCCCAGCATCCACCCAAACGTCACTGATGGTTCTGGGCGGACACCGTTGGCGATAGCGGTTGCCACCGGCCGTCTCGATTGCGCAAATCTGCTTCTAGCGCGAGAGGGTGTGATTATTGGCATCCTGGATCATGCCCGTAACACTCTCTTCCACCATGCAGTCAGGTCAGGTAAACAAGAGGTCGTTGCTCGTGTACTTGAAATTCTGGACATCGACAACTTACGCAAAAGAAACCGGGACGGGGAAACGGTCTTGTCGCTTGCTGCCGAGCTGGGTCACTGGGAGATCGGCCACATGTTGTTCAATGCTAGCTACAAACTCGAAGGCCGCCAAAAGTCCCTCATACGCCACTCAGTTGCCCACCTCAATGCTACACTCGCCGAGTTGCAAGAAGAATATCCATGGCCTCAAGGGCCGTCGAGTGATGAGGTCAGGTCTGCTCGCGCAAGCACATTGCAGCAGGCCATTAGTTATTTGCAATACTATCTCGACTAACCAAATCGCACTCCTATTTCATGTCTGCGCCTCATTCCCAAATGTGCCGTCGATCCAACACGAGATCTAATGAAGGTATGCCTTGCATTGTCATGTCACCACCCGAAACACCAGATACAGTGGAACCTGTGGGTACCAGGACACCTTCTGTCACCCGTATTGATCAATACTTTGATTTCAGTTCTACCTACAAATACCTCGGAGTTCAACGATAACTTGGCACCCAACCCTCCCACAACAACTATAAATTTCAGGAGAATCAAACAAATTTATCCTTGGCGAAGCGACCCGTAAACCTACGAATCTTCTTCCCCCAAAAATAAACCGGAATCCCACACAGCCCCATAGCAGCTGTGAGCCCCGCAAACGTCCCAAACGCCCCATCATACCCATGGCTCTCAACAAAGGGCGCAGTCCCATAGCTCGTGCCGAATGAGATAATCCCACGGAAGGCGCAGATAATAACGAGCAGCGGGCCAGCACGAGCCGGGTACGAATCCAAGAGATAGGTAATCGCAACAATATTCGCACCGACAAAGCAGAAATAATACGCGGCCACAGCCCACGCATACACGAACCAGTGGTAATTCTCCGGATTTGCGGCGCCGACACCGTATAGCGCCGCGGTGAATGTCCCCACGATGATAGGGAATATCAAGCTGATGATTCTCGTCTCGGGCTCGTGGACTCCATTATTTCGCTTTGCAAAGTACTTTGCCAAGTAATCGGATCCGTGGCCTAGCAACGGCAGAGCAACTAGGGCGACAATGATCTGGCCGCAATTTACGTATGATGCAGACTTGTTCGGCCAGTTGTATGGTGGTGCCTGCAGGATGTTGGCATAGGTTGTCCCGATCGCGATGTTCACGCCGATTGTTAGGCCGTTCAGGCAGAGGGCCCAGAAGACGTTGGGGAAGAGGAGGAGTTCAAATGTTTGCTGTGAACCACTTTGTCAGTGGAGGATAAAAATCGACCAGGTGCGACCAGGAAAAGAAATATACCCGAAGAACCTCCCAAACCTTCTTCCAGTCTGGCTCGCCAACCCAGAGACGCATATCCGATTTCCATGTCCGAGGCGCATACCGTTCGAAATCGAGCGGTGGCCGTTCCGTGCACATCGCTACCCCTACGTCGCGCTTCATCTGGGAAGCAGCATCCATGTCTTCATCGCCCGAGTCGGCTTCCTGGAATGACGCAATAGTTCTCTCGTACTTTGTCTCAGGGAGGAAGAAGAATGCAAGAACGAGCTGGGCACCCGCGAGTGCAGCCCCAAGACCGTACCACCATTGGGGTGTGATCGAGTCCGCGATCGGCCCAGCGAAGAGGACCCATACGGCTGTGAGACTGACCTGGATTGCCTGCTGGCCCATGAGACCCTTGCTACGTTCGTGGAGGAAGAATATCTCCTACGGTGGCTCGTCAATCTGGGGCCTCTTGTTGTCCTGAGAGAGAGGAGAGCGAGTGTAGGGCACATACCTGTGTGATCATGGGCACCAAAGCCTCGCTTTGTCCAGCAGCCAGCCCCACGACGCATCGTGCCCACAGGTGCCATTCATAGTTCTCTTCCAACGCACAGACAATTGCGCCAACGACAAGGACAACGGTAGAGCCTAGAAGGACAATTCGACGACCGATGCCGATGGCGAGAGGCATGCCGATGAGGTTTCCAATACCCCTATTGATAGTCAGCGATGGTGACAAGGATGCAGAACCTAACACTCTAGACATACATAAACAATGTGGGATAAGTCATCAGATGCGTGATATCCGCATACCCTTTCCCCTCCGCCTCATAACCCGGGATATAGAACCCTAGCAGCCCACCGAACCCGCTGACGAGGGCAAGGCCGAGGGTTGAAACTGCCATCGTCAGCTAACATTACGACACCCGTTGAACATTTGAAGATAGTCCCACAGATTGAAATCACCACAAGAACAATCCACTTCTGCCACACTGGCATATTCAGGGGATCCTGAGGATCCGCGGTGGGAGTCGGAATATACACGATCTTGCCCTCGGTGAGCTTGACGGTACCCATCACCTTGTCCTTCGCAGGGGTGATTCTGCCATCTTCGAGGTCTTCGACGTGCGCAATGTCGTTCTTTGCGTCTGTCATTGTGGCTGTGGTTGTGTCTTCGCTGCTGAATGAGCTTGACCGTGCTCGTGTCGTGGCGAATCTCATCGTGGTGGACAGGGGTAGAGCCCGCTCTATATCGCGACGCCTAGAAACGCCAATGATAGCACCAAGATTTCAAACCCCCCCGGGGAGGTGAGTATCGACCTAAGCCCCAGGTTTACTCCACCATCCCGATGGTTATGTTGGTGGAAGGAGGGTTGGTTTCTGGCTTGAGTGGCTTGAGTGGAAAAGCGTAAGGAGGCCTCCGCGTCCCCGAAGAACCCAAGGTTTGGCCAAGTCTCGGGGCACCGCCGAGGTTAGCCCTCCGAAGTCCTTCACGCCACATTTCGGTGGGTATTCGGGCTGCAGAGATTCGGTCAGATAGCCTGAACATGACTGCGAACAATCAGATCGAGGTTGATTTTGCGGGGTAAGCTGGGGAGGTCCTCGATTTCCTCCCCAGCGAGACCCCAACCTCAATGTCCTCTGCTCTAGCTCTACGGCCCTCGGTCGACGCGCGTCTATGGATATGAAGAAGAGTCCGTTCGAAATAATATTTCATCAAAACCATGATTGTATTGACTACCTAACTCTGCATTGTATCTAACTAGTAGGGCTTGACTCCCGCAAGCTTCAGCACCGCATCCGTCAACTCCGGCTTCTCGAAAGGTTCCGTGCGATACTTCGGACACACTTCTCCGTTCCTCATGGGCTTCTCAGTAGCGGGACGAATATTACTAGTGCCACAGTCAGTATCAAGCACACCTTACAATCGAAGTCTAGAGAGGTTCACATACCAGTGAGGCCAGTGCGTCGTCCCCATGTAATTTTCAAAGCAGTATTTCTTCAACTCCAGTGCCTTCTCTGTCGCGAAGCGTCTCGGTGTCATACAGACATACTGCACGTGGCGGATCTGGTCGCCCTCGGGGAGGGAAGCGTAGTGCATCGTCCGAGAATCCCAGAGGACAAAATCACCGGGGTCCATGTTTACTTTGATCATCTCACAGCCTCGGTCCTCGAACCATTTTAGGTCCTTTTGATGGAAGAGGAAGAGGTCCATGTACTTGAGCTCCGGGGGTGGGGCGTCTTCGTGATCGTAGGCGTCTCGCTTCTGCGCGAAGAACTCGTCGAAGAGCTTTGCGGAGCCCTTCATTAGCATCAGCCCACCATCGCGGGAGCCATTAGGGGCAAAGTTCAATAGGCCTTGGACGGCTTGCATTCTGCGCTAGTTAGCCCATCAGAGATTCTAGGCAGGAGAAGGGAAGAGCGCACCCCTTCCGGTTCGGGTTCTGGTCGCAGTGCGGCCACGGACTCCAATTCAGGTCCTTTCGGCGCGGAGGTGAGATGTTGAGGCCGTCGAAGGAGCAGAGTAGCTCCTTGGTCTCCCATAGTTTCTCGAAAATTTCGATGACGGCGGGCTCGGTGCGGGCTTCCCACGCCATCTTCTCGTGCGTTGAGCCATACGCATAGTACATACTAGGTACGTTAGGTCATTCTCTCGAGAATATAGATACCGTAAGATAGCCTACCCGCCCTTGAAGTTGACTGGCAGGTGATCGGCAGTCCATGTACTCTCGTCTTTTTCATTAAACCCAAGGTCGAAGTTCTTCAGCCATTGAATCTGCTTCTCGCAGTAGTACTTGGCGCGCTCAGGACTAATCACGTTCTTCAGCACGACACAGCCGTTCTTGTGGAATTCATCGCGCCAGTCGCCGTAGTGACGGTCACTGAAGTCAACAAGGTCCTTGATAGTGTAGGACTCAGTGGTCGCTTCGACGATTTCTTGAACAGTGGTAGTGGACATGGTGTCAGAGTTTCAATAGGATGTTTGGTTTGATAGCAGCTGGTGACTTGGTTGTCTTGATCTTTGTCGGCGATTCTAGGGGTGTTCGAAAAACACTTAAGTAAACGCTCCGGACTTTTCCTCAATCTCAAGATCTGCCCTCTTCCGGCCCTCGGTGGGTGATATCGCCCTTCGGGGCCCTCCGAGCCCCAACTCTGGGGCCGAAACTGGGGCCGACGACTCTTTCGGGCGCTAAAGCCCCGAGCACTCAAAGGGTTAGAGTGCACACGGGGTACGGAGTACATCACCGACGAAAATGGAGGCTCTTCATGTTTTATAAACGAAACAGAAGCTGGTGTGATACCAGCAATAGATTAAGCAACTCCTTACAGACCATCAACATGCCACCTCCCGTTCAAGCCGCCTACAAACGCATCAAGCCCCCGAAAGAGGGTGAGAACGGCTACGCAGGCTTACAACCTGGCAAAACCGAAGTTCTGCCGGCAGGATGGAACGGGTTCAATGCGAAGCCATTGACAAGCTCAATTCAGATCGACCACGATGTCGAGATTGTCGTACGTGACGGCTGCAGGCTCTATGTCGACATCTACCGCCCCGCGGACACGAACGAGAAGATCCCCGCCGTCCTGAGTTGGTCCTTCTACGGAAAGAAGTATTCCGCGCTCGATATGCTTCCCATGTGCGTCTGGAATTGTTGTGTCCCGCGCTCAGACCTTAGTGGTTTAGAAAAATTCGAAGGCCTTGATCCCGCAACATGGTGCCCAAAGGGATATGCGATTGTCAGTGTCGACACACGCGGCGCCGGGAATAGTGATGGGTTGATCGGTGTTATGGGCCAGCAAGATGGGGAGGATGGATACGATGTGGTCGAAGCAATCGCAAAAATGGACTGGTGCAATGGAGCCATTGGAATGGCTGGAAATTCGGCACTAGCTATTTCCCAATGGTTCGTTGCGTCGCAGCAGCCACCGTCGCTAAAGGCAATCGCGCCCTGGGAGGGATCTGGCGATATCTACCGCGAGCAGTTTTGCCGTGGTGGGTGGTTCTCCATGAGTAATTTTGACCTCATTACCAACGAGATTGTGCGTGGGCCCGCGAACTCCGGGATTGAGGATTTCGAAGAGATGTATCGTCGATCTCCAGTTTCAAGCCCATTCTGGGAGGACAAGAGGGCAGATCTGACCAAGGTCAAATGTCCGGTTTATATCAGGGGCTCCGATGTGAGCTCAATCCATACTATGGGCTCTGTACGTGGCTGGTTGGAAGTGCCTCATGACAAGAAATGGATCCAGTGGGGTAGCAAACAGGAGTGGTACGAGCTTTACAGCTGTCCGGAGTCGCTAGATGAGCTGTTCTCGTTCTTCGATCGCTACCTCAAAGGGATTGAAAACAACTGGGAGAGCACGCCGAAGGTACGCTGGTCCGCGTTGCAGTTTGGTGACCGTGAGGCTATTGATGATATCGTCTTGGAGGACTTTCCCGCGCCAAACACCGAGTATCGCGAGTTCTTCCTATCATCACAGAAGCTCAACTCGGCCCCCGTTTCCGGGTACGAGAAAATCTCATACGCTTCCGAGGTCGCGTCCAGCTTCGCCGAATTTTCATACACCTTCAACAAACCGACCCGACTAATTGGTCTACCGAAAGCGATCCTATACATGTCCTGCGAGGACGGCGACGATTTCATCACATTCGTTATCATTCGCAAGAAAGACAAGAACGGCAAGCCCTTGATGCATCTGAACTTCCCAATCCACGCGACACCAGTCAAATCAATCGATGAGATTCCGCAGAAAGAGCAGGCCAGCCTGAACCTTCACCTGGGCTCTGTCGGTGTTCTGAGGGCCTCGCATCGCGCGATCGATGAGGAGAAGAGTATTCATCCCCAGTTCCCATTCCACCCGCACAAGATTCAGCAGAAGGTCCGCCCTGGGGAGATCGTGAAGCTTGAAATTGGCATCTGGGCTATGGGGGTTGATTTTGAGGCAGAGGAGACGATCAGTGTTCGGGTAAGTGATCTCTGCGCTTTCGTCTGTTGTACGGGACCTAACATACTGCAGGTATCGGGCCAGTATCCAAGCATAGCGGAATACAAGACATGGTCGAAGCCTCGCCCAGAAGACGAGTTGAATCGTGGAAAGCACTTCATACACTGCGGTGGGGACTACCCAAGCTCGGTCATTCTACCTTTCATATAGTCGTTTCATAGTACCGAGTAGAGGATAGACAATGCAAACATGGTTGGCTTGGGACGATTCTGCCATTTATTAGCTGAAACAAGGAACAGCGAAAACCGATGCTTTCTCCCTGGTTCACGTCAACTTACAGAGTACGGTCCATACCTCGAAATGGCGTAACAAGCTCGAAATGAACAAGCTAGATCCCGTACATGATAGGTGAATCCATCTGTTTTGTTATAAGCCAGTAATAAAAACGCGATAATGTACATTGTCCAGGATACAGGCAAACTACAACTTATAAGAAAGCTCATGAATCGGCCTTGGACGACATAATAGGGGTGAGGATGGAAGGGTGCCTTTAGTACCGCCAGGCGTCGCGGGATTCTCGCAGAGTGGAAAGGTCAGTGGTCGAGGTAAACAGCAGCGCACCACGAGTCCCTTCCCGCACTGCTCTAATTGCCTTTGTCGCGCTTCCTTCATTTGGAAAGTCAAACAGAGATGGAAGGGTATCGCCAATGGGCCCCCAACCGGCAGTCTCTGAAGCCTTGATGTCGCTGCCTGCCCAGTCGTGAAGTGACCACCACATATCCAGCAATGCAAAGGGATTATATATCAATACAGATGGAAAAATGGGCCTATTGCTGGATATTTCCGTGACCTAAAGACCATTAGCGAGAGTCTAAAGGGACCGACCGTCTCTGTTTTTGATGCGCACCTTCCTGACCCGGAGTTGCTCCGGTGGTGCGGACGCCCCATCCTCGATCCAGTTCTGGACCTTGCGTATGGAACGAAGAATGGAGCACAAACACCGGCTGCCAACGACGCTGAAACGACGAGTTTGGTGAACATCACGCTGAAGTAAATCGTCCTAGCATGTTTCTCGAGAGACTGACGCGCCGTTTGGCATTTGGGATAAAACCCCTCCCACAAGATTTTATCCAGCGCACTTGAATAAGCCGTTTGTACCGAACTGGCTCGAGGTCTTCCGGTAGGATTATTGAGAAGTACCGACCGAACGAAAAGTCTGAAACAGAAAAGGCTCTCTCATCAAAAGTTATTTGGAGCAATTCTCCCACCTCGGCGACTGGAATTACCCCAACACCTTGGCCTTCGGCCGCGTGATCAATAATGTCTCTGCGCCGATTGGACCCGAGGAACTTCAGGCTAGCCATCAAGGAGCAAGGTGTGGGTATCCCTGTAGGTTCCAGCCAGTCGCGAAGGTCATATTTCGGGAATGAGTCGTGAGAATCGAGCATATCAGCGCCGCTGACCTCTCGCTTGTCATTTCGACAGGTGCCCCCCACTTGCCGACCCCGTAATCTGCTGTTGCGTTTCCCCGTGGGGGACCACAGAGCTCCGATGGAGTCATGGGATATGTCGCGATGCCCACCGATGAACATGGCCTGATTCAACTCTGCTCCGCAGTTGACCGAGCATAGCATGTCATCTTACCACCGAAATGGATCGTCCCGCCAAGCGTCCGCGCTTGTCAATGGCATGCAATATATGCCGCCAGCGCAAAGTCAAGTGTGATGCAGAATATCCGAAATGTCGAAATTGTCGAGTGCGGAATCAGGTTTGCGTCACGACCGATCCTCAACGTCCTGGCTGCCCTGGCCTGAGGGAGTGGCTGGATGTCCCAGAGAAGCAGTCCCAGGACACAGCAGTTCGTACGGAAGTTCAAAGTGCCAATTATTCACAAGATTTTTCAGCCAAGCAGGGTAAGCTACAAGAAGCCGTTGCTGCAGAGAAAAACGGCGAAACTAGCCCAGACAGCGAGGTTTCCCCTGTCCGCCAGCCGTTTGACACCTCGGTGAATACGGAATATGGAACAAAGCGAACAAAGATTCTCGGGGGCAGCAGTTCTCAGTGCCTTGCCAAGTCTCTAGATGTCTACTTCAAAGCCGCTCGCATGCAACCCGTCTCGGGGTTCTTTCGGCACGGGATGAGACATGCCGAAGAGCTCGATCTTGTGCTTGCATTGCTGCTCCCCGAGCTGCCCGATGCCGACAAGCGGGCAAAGTACATGTCGGTATACCGTTCACGCATCTATCCACTATACCCTCTATGGGACTTGATTCGACTGGAAGCAGGCATCGAGGAGCTTGCGGCGATGTCAGACTTCAAGTCTCTTCCTCGAGATGACATTCCACTTCTTGTTGGTGCGTACCTAGTCATGAGCATCGGTGTGGACGAGTGCGCCCAGTGTCCGACTGAAGAAGGGGAGCGTTACCTCCATGCCGCAGCAAGCCTCCTCGCCCATATCATTGTTGTACCATACCTACATACCGTTCAAGCACTCCTGAACTTCACCATCGCGTATCGGGGGCATAACCAAGAAGGCCTCGCATGGCAAACATTGGGAATGGCCATCCGTATCACTTATACTCTCGGCCTCCACCATGCCCAACAATCCAAGTGTTCCACCGGTGGTGCAGAGAAACTCGGAATCCGCGTTCGAGTATGGGCGACGTGCTGCGCCCTCGAAAAGCTTATGCATCTCGCGTCTGGTTGGCCGACACTCATCCCAGCCGATCTCATGGCTCGCCCTGCTAGGTTCAAGGGAACGGAGTACCGGCTTTTAGAATGGCACCTTGGTTTAGGAGAGTACCAAGGCATCATAAGTGACCACTTGTACAGCCACCGCGATGGTCCCAAAACTCGAACTGTCCGACAAATCCTGGTCGATACCGCCCGACTAGATCGCGCACTACTCTCGTGGGCTAATGACATACCAGCTGAACTTCGCCCAGGAAATGATATAATGTGCGGCAGCGACGAGTTTCATATCGTGGCATTCCTATCCATTGAATATCATGCCACAATGATAGCTCTCCATCGGGCGGCACTTATCGCACCGAGAGCCAAGATGGAGGATGAAGTCATGAAACACTGCTCTGATGACCCTTCACGCTTCCGCTTAGCGAACGGCGAGTCGATATGCGTGAATAGTGCGCGCGCCATTGCGAAGGTCAGTATCGAGTTACAAGATCGCGGGTCCGACTCTTGTCTTATTCCTGCTGGAACTGCGGTACTTGCGTGTATAGTTCTCGCGATATATCTGATGAAGCATACAACATCTCGGCTCCAGGCAATGGACATGCAGCTATTGAAGGCATGCTTGGTGTACTCAAGTACCCGAATGGCACAGAGCAATATTGATCCAAGATTTATCGAAGGTCTGGCGAAAATTTTTGAGCAAATTCAAGTCCGACTGGATGCTCACATGGAAGCTGCAGACTCAGCGGTACCAAGTCCGTTGCGGCAACATCAAACTGGTTACACTGGGTATGTCTCTTCTCCGAAGGCTCTCAATCACGGTAGAAGTGCACACGCGCAGGCTCAACTACCGACTCCGTCGACTTACGAACCAGCCAGTCCAGCTCACGAACGTAATCTCGCGGGCCAGAAGGCCATCAATGGCCAGCGCCCTTCCCAGCCGACTATTGCCCGAAGGACCCAGTCCGTTTCGCATCCGTTGTCCAACTCCGAGAAAACTGGTTTCGGAGTGCCCCATGAATGGGACCAACCAGGTCACGAGCATCTGGCTTCTCACGTTCCTTTGAACCCTTCTGCTAACCCATACCTTGATGGGCCGGTGGCTGGCGTTGGTGATTTCCCCAATGAACTTGACCAAGTATTTCCGTTTGAGGGATTCAATGTGGAAGAGCTGTGGAATTGGATGATGTACTTCGATAGCCCTCCTAGTACAGAAGTACTGTGATACAATCTTTGGTCTTTACCGCGCTTCGCCCTGGAACATTGGCAACGTAGACTCTAAGCTTGTTCATGTACCCAGAGTGCAAGAAGACCGAGTTTCACGCAATAAACGAACGACAACAGCTAGTACATGACGGCAACCAGCTCGGATACCAGACCTATTAGCCATAGTTGCAACCTAGAATAAGTGAGAGTGAGTTCGATTGCTTTAAGGAGGAAAACGGGCTCATTGTGTGTCTAGACCTTGAACAAATATCAGGGCCGAGCAGGTTCGGAAAGCATATACACCAAACTATTGAAAGACCAGGCCGTACGAAGCAGAGGTGACCGATCGCAATGGGTCAATCAAGACTTGGCAAAGGGGTCGTGGCTCGGCTATTCGGTTCCTCTGATGTTGGCAGGCGATTATTAACTGGCATTTTCTCCTATCAAATAGTCAATATCACTTACGCTTGACGAATTTGAATTTGAAGTCCTGATATTCCGCTCTGAAGCCAGGCCCGTTCACTGCGATGTTCTTGAACCTCTTCACTGAGGGCAATCCAAGGTTCACTGTTGTTTCGCCAATCATGGGCTGCGCTCAGAGGCTCATCCGCGTCTGAAGAATGTTGTCGTGCCATGAGCCTATGAATGTCGTCGTCTGTATACTCATGGCCGAGTTTCTTAATCAGGTCAAGACACTGGTAGATGTTAGACATTCTCGCTTAGTATCAAATGGCCTGGATAATAATCCAGTGAATAAACTAGTGGTAATTATGATTGTCTGGATGGGGCAATGGATACAGAGTGTGTGCTCCTAGTATATTTGTACAGGTCTGCGCAAGCCTTGCCCGCGTTAGAACTGTTTGGGGCGGCCTGCCTCCCCAGCCAACAACAACACCAGGTCCGGCATGCATCATCCAAAGCTTGCGAGACAAAAGATCACTTCCAGCCCATTGCTCATACAGCTCAGTCATGCCTCTGAGACAACAACAATCAATATCTCAGAAGAGGTATCTGGCATAGTACAGCGGTCGGCATCTCCGGTGGAGCTAGGATGTAGCCTTGGTTGATCGCAACTCCGGTGGAGGAGTCAGGAGCGCCTCTCCAAAGACGAGAACATGATGCAATCTCTAATTATCCGCAGGCTACCTCGATACAATTTTCCGGCCCTATCGCACATTGGTGGATTGAAGAGATGCTATAGCCTCCCGCCTATATAATTCACAAACGTTCCTCCCTCCGTGGCTGGTAGTAGACCGACAACTCACAATCTCGTACATTAGAAATGCACCTCCCCGCGTTCATCTCGGCAACAGGCCTTCTATCGATGGCTGCTGCCGCTGTTCTACCACGTCAGAATGACCCATATGTCGGGTATTTACTCTCAACATTCACTGACGCAGACCCTCGAGTGTTCTGGTACCTCTCGACAGCCGACAGTCCGTTGGCTTTCACCCCGGTTAATGGCGGAGATCCGGTACTTGGTTCGACCGTTGGGACAGAAGCAGTCAGAGACATCTTCCTGAAAACAAACGAGCAGAGGTCGGAATATTTTGTGATTGCGACCGGTTTGTCCTAAATCCTGTCCCGACCGTTGTGCGGGAAATGGCTATGGAACTGACATGTGCTTCATCCAGACCTCGATATCAACGCGGACGGATTCTCCTGGGACGAAGCAACACGCCGTGGAAGTCGTGGACTGACAATCTGGAGATCAGAGAATCTGGTTGATTGGTCTGAGCCTACACTGGCCATGTGAATTTCCCTCCTCTTCTATCTTCCGTCATTCACACAGAAAGTCCCTAACCACGAACATGCAGCATCGAAGACGAAACCGCTGGGATGGCCTGGGCGCCTTCAGTCATCTACAACAGCACGGAGAGCCAATACTATCTATTCTGGGCCTCTCGCCTTTACGACACAGCCGACACAAACCACAACGGAACCGCAACCCTGGATCGAATTCGCTACACAACGACTACCGACTTTGTCACCTTCGCTCCACCTGCCGACTACGTCGCCCTCGACAGCGAGAACATCCCTCTAATCGACCAGGAATTCCTCTCCCTCGGCGAAGAGGGACACTATGTGCGGTTCCTCAAAGACGAGAACGTCCTCCACGTCTACCAGGAAACAACCACTGGTGGAATATTCGGCGAGTGGACGAGGTCCTCTGGGTACATTGAGGATGGAGTCGTGTACGAAGGCCCCGCTGCATTCCCAGATATCAACGAGGCCAGAAAATATCATTTGCTGCTGGATAATTACGTCGAGTACGTGCCGTTCGAGACCACCGATGTTACGGGTGCGGCGTGGACAGCGTCGGATCGAACGGGATTCCCGGCGGGGTTGAAGCATGGAAACGTGGTTTTGGTTACGCAGAGTGAGTATGATGCCATTGTTGAGCGCTACGGCAGTTAGATGCCTTTGACATCCGGTCTGGCATGGGCTGCTATTGGCAGTAGGACAGGCTAGGGTCTTGGTCAATGGGGGAGTGGGCGGGGGATCGACAGGCCCCGTCGGGATATTTCCGATTGAAGATAGGCTGCTAGGTACAATACTATGCGATCGGTTGCAAAAACACGGACACACGAAGCCAAGGCCGCACGAATTACCCGCCGAAGAAAATCTTCCGTCAGGGCCTAGCAGCGAATTAAGAGAGAGCTACGGAGGAAAATGCTGTACTTCTCTCTAATCATTGACATGTTCGAAATGCTCGGCCTCTAAAGCAGAATGGTCGACGCAAGACATAAGTTCTAAACCGGTATCTCCTGCTTCCTCGCCCACTCGAGTGCCCCGGGATAGTTGCAATTGTAATCCATAAACTCCGCGGGGTTCATATTCACCTTCCGATCCCCTGGCTCCGTGGCTGGCTTCGCGGCCTGGCGACTGTAGGCCTGGATAGTAGACGCCCGCTCATGCCGGCACCTTAAGACCGCCTCGTTTATCTGTCCCACACTCTCAAGCGAGTAGAAAGACCTAACGATGCCGTCTTCCAAATCCTTGAAAAACGCCCCTAATGCCTCCGCATCCTCAATTGCTTGGCTCGCTCCTTGTCCCTGCGTCGGCAACATGGCATGCGCAGCATCCCCGATAAGGATAGCTCTCCCACGATACCATGTAGGCAACGGATCCAGGTCACGTAGCTGCCAGAGACCGAGTCCAGATTCAGACGCAGCTGTCTTTGCGAGCTGAAGTGGTTTCTGGGCCCATGACGGGAAGTCTGCGAATGTCGCCATCATCTTGTCATGGTTACCTTTTGCCGTCCAGCTGGTCTTCGTAGAGTCCTCGTTCATATTCTCGTCGGGAACTAGGGCGACAATGCTGTAAATCGTACCGTTCCTTGCTGGCCCCATAATCAGTCGGCGGTCGCGACCGACTACCATTGTTGTGCAACTCCGACGGGGATCGATCACCTTTGTGAAGTCTTCTTGGTGCCCGAGCTCTTCTGTCGGAATCATCATTCTATATGCGGAGAAGCCTGTTGGCTGAGCTAGAACCTCCTCACCCAGGACATACTCCCGGATGGCACTCTTAATGCCATCTGCTCCAACAATCAAATCCGCCGATAACGTCTCCCCACCAGCCAGCTCTACAATGCCTTTCTCAGGATCACATCGCTCCACGCGGCTCGATGTCCTTAGCACTGCGGGCTGACCGAGGTACGCTGCGCCCGTCGCCCGCTCCTTCAACGCGGCGTGTAGGTCTGCACGGTGATACATCATCCGCTCTGCGCCATACTTCTCCTTCGTTGCTAGCGGAATCCGCATCTGCAGCTCGCCGTCCAGGTTATATACCTCAAATGCTTCATCAACCATGGAGCCTCGGTCCTTCAGAGCAGACTCGAGACCCCATTGCTGCTCGACGATCTTTGACGCGTTTGGCTGAAGCGAGATGGTCGCACCGATTTCTGCGCTCACGGCTGATTGTTCGAGGATGGTTACCTCTCGATGCTCCTTGCGGAGGGCGATGGCCTGTGAGAGTATGTCAGTTGGTGTTGCCGCGAGGTGCGACCAGATTCGACCCACAGCTGCGAGCCCCGCGATTCCGCCGCCCACGATGATAATTCTCAAGCCCATCGTCAAGTGTTCTGTGTCACTCTGATACATCAAGTGTCAGACGAGGTCAATCACTGAAGGGATGCTAGATGTGGGGCCGAAAAGGCCTTATCTTCTTGCCGACCTAGAACTCCCGTAGATACTGTTGTTCGGCGGCCACTCGGTCAGGATCGGCGGGCCCCGAGCCCTCCGAACCCCAACCCTTCGGAGCCTCTCGAGTATCAGTCCATTGAATCGAAGACCAGGATCCATTACACAACGAGATAAAACCACTTCAACCGGAACCGAGATTGAGTCGACCGCATCACCATATATACCCTTTCGAACTTCAGATCAACACAGAAGTATTGCGCTGCAAAAAAGACCAAAATGTCCGCCACAACAACTGAGACTGCTGCCACAGGCCTGACTTTCCGCGCTGGGCTACCAAAGGGACGGATGATCCTAGACGGGTCTCCCACAAACTATGGTGACTTCCGCGATGCCCTGAACCGTGACGGATACGCCGTCGTCAAGGGCGCGATTCCGCTCGAGCGTGCAAAGAAATACGCTGATGAGTTATATTCATATCTGGAGGGATTGTACGTCTTCACTTCGAATTCCCAGCAATTGGGGGCCTTGGAGGAGTAACTAACACGGATGAAAAGCGAGCTCGGCTACAAGCGTGACGACCCTTCCACAGTTAAGAGAGCAAACTTGCCCGTTATCAATGAAAAAGGCATGATTCTAGCCTATGGCGTGACACACGAGAAGTGGGTCTGGGATATTCGTGGAGAGCCGGGGGTTATCGATGCCTTTGAGAAGGTTTACGATGATGAGGACCTTATCGTGTCCTTTGACGTTGTGAATGTCCAGTTTGCGAAGTAACTCTCCCCGTTCTCATGCGCCGTTCGAACTTTTTTATTTCTTTACCCCTTGTCATTAGACGGAGGGACGATTGCTGACAATTATTTCCATCGCAGTCGTGAGGATATGCCAGAGAAGTACGCATAATATCCCGGGACCATTCTGTGGGATATGATAACTGACTGGAAATAGCAAGCCCTGGCCACATCAAGACCAGGATCCTTCTCAGCCCGGGTTCAGATGTGAGTTCCCTCCATCCTTTCCTCTATTTCCTTCAGCAGCTCTGATGTATGTCGATCAGGCCTGCAAGGTCTCGTGAATCTCAACCCCGCCGGGCCCAATGACGGCGGCCTAATCGTCTGCCCAGGCGGACACAAACTCTCCAAGCAGTTCCACGCGGAGATGGCTGACGAGCCACGTATCCCAGCCTGGACACCTGAGTGGTTCGGATACACCGAAAAAGGAATGAAGTGGCTCGCTGACCATGGGCTGGAGTGGGTGAAGGTTTGCTGTGAGCCTGGCGACTTGATCGTTTGGGATAGCAGGACGCCGCATTATAACGTGCCGCCTGCAGGAAAGCAGGATCGGCTGGCGATCTACACCTGTTATATGCCGGTTTCCGAGGCCAGCCAGGAGGATCTTATCAGAAAGCAGGACGCTTTCGAGAGTTAGTCTTTCTATGTGGTTGAACCCCGGTTTAGAGGGTGAATTGGGCTAACAGTGTATAGAGCGGTTGGGAACCACGCATTGGCCAAATGCGGTACATGTTGCGGGTTCGAACATTGCGACGCGGGATGGGGAGCCTTGCCCGAAGAGTCGGGAGCGGCCAATTCAGGAGCCCGCGCTCAATGAGCGCACGTTCAAGCTGACAGGAATCCCGTACATCAAGACAGAGACCTGAACTTCATCAGAATAGTCCTTGGTTGGTAGTGCACAGACACCGGGGACATAGGAATGCAATCTATCTCGTAAAATACCCTTTTTCATGTTAAAATGCCATGGCCGTCTTTTCTGTCAATACCATTGTATGGCACACCCCATTCCTCGCAGAGGTCCTTGATGCGATCATCAGTAAAGAGTCCAAAGTCGTCCGCCATGTTCCGGAGAATTTGTAATAGACTCTTTCGCTCTCTTTTATCCGTCAAACACCTTCCGGCGACGTATAGTGGCTGAAGCATATATTTTTGGACTGTTTCGCTCGGCATTGCGTGCATGATCGGAATGATTTCCATTGCGTGTTGGCGCAGCTCCTGCTGGAGGGTATTGTAAGCCGCTAGCAGATCTTCTCGGTTTCCCGTTTGGTTCATGAATAAGCTCATTGGACGGTTGACAAGCAAAATCATGCGGGACATGTGGTAAAACGCGAGGGTTATAGCCGATATGTCACTAGCGAACCATATCTCGCGGGTGAATGCGTCAACATTTTGGGCCTTGCTGGGCTCAGTCACGGGAGGCCATGTAATCGGGATGTAGAAGGACTGGGGTACTGTGTTCTGCCACCGGTCAAACTTTCCCTTGAGCTTTGTCCACTGGGTAGTGTCACTTAAATCACAGTTGACGAGCTGACACATAATTCGAAGCAAGCCTTTGAATAGATTGATCTCCCGTTGGCTTTCGGGACATTCTGTGATTAAGTTCCCCTCCTTATCAAGAGGGAGACCCATCTTACACCAAAGCATAAGGTCTTCAGGATCAACGCGAGTCTTTCTTCGCATTACGACTGTGGGACATCAGCATATACATGAGAAGAGGCTTGATATAATCTTACAGGCATTTAACATGTCGTGAAGAACGAAGAACCAGAATACTGCATCAATTGCTCTTTCTGGCTGATGGATATGCTTCGCTTTCTGGAATGATACCAGATCAGGCAGATGAGGACGGAGGAGGCGATGGATTCCATCAAGATGCCCAGACCAGGCGCGAAACGTAGCGTTCACATCCTCATACTGGCATAATATGCAGGCTGCCAGTATCTGAAACGGTGCAGCGGTGTCATCGTGATCCCGTGGAAATTCGAAATCGCCATTCTGCGGAGTTACCCCGGTTCCGTAAATATAGTTGGGTGATAAAGAACATGACAGATTGTCCTTCGGTGAAATCTGGTGCGCGAGTAATTGAATAGCTTTCTCGTAGTATTTGGCCCCGTACCATGTGAACCCAACCCTGGTATCGATAAGAGCCTTGAGCATCAACTTTTGGGTGTTCGTCTGCCGAATTTGTGCCTCAGGATGCCTTGTCTGGCCGAGTTGCTTTGCGCCAAGCGCGCATGCAGCATATCGTATCAGTGGACTCCAGTGAGACAGCTGTATCACCTTTAGACTAAAGTACGATCGGTCTCCACACAGATCCATCCACTGCCCCGGCCCTTCCGAAAAATGCCGCAGGAAGAAGGCTATCTCGCAGCGGTCTTGATAGTTATCTTCGATTTGGTCAAGGGGAGCAGCGTACGTTCGTGTGGTTGACTCGATGTAACGATGAGAGACGACCGAGGCGGAGTCATTCCCTGGACTAAGGCCGACACCCGTATTCAGGGTCGATCTTGGAAGTAAACAGTCGGCACGCCGGTCAAGGGTCGTATTAATGGTGGACACATTCGAGATCCTTCTGCCATGGCTTTTTGATGACGATGTACCGGGTGAGTGCGCAGGATTCGTGGGTTGCATGGGGGACGCTGGAGCATCCTTGGCTGTTCCGGCCGAGTCAGTCACCCGAGTGTAGAGCTGCAAAAAGGTCGTACCCTCATGTGCCGCCCCTTCGGGTGGCGATAATGCATCTGGCCGGACCGGAGCATCAGTTTGCGGCGCCTGTGCCGGTGTTGTCAAAAATGAATAGGAATGCGGCTTGAATAAGCTGTCAATTATTCGGCAATGTCGACCACTCTTCAAGCATTGTCCGCATTCAGGCCTCTGTTCATCACACTTGATCTTGCGGCTTCGGCATTCAGGGCTGCAATGAGGTTAGAGACTTTCACACCCCATGGGGATGTTAAAGTGTGGAGTAGCATACCAGCCTTTTCGGGATCGGTGGCTATCACGTCTGGCAGTGCGGGTGGGTGTCCCTGGCTGGTCGCTTGCCATTCAGAATATTCACCGACGGTTCGTTTCTGGGAAATGATGCGATGCGTGATAGGAGGCAGGGAGTTGAGAGGGGACCGTATGATCAAGAAATCCAGGGAGTGGTAAATGGGAAAGACACGCTGCTGCAGACCACAAAATGCGGGCGGCGGGGAAATGCGATCGGCTGATTTTCCCTTCAAGTTCGTGGTGCAGGATCCTTCAGCGTGTTCTGCCGCATGAGGAAATTCTTCCGCCTCCCGATCCTTCGTCATTTCCTAGCAACTTGCAACCCAGCGCGATCATTATTCTCAATCAACCTCTAGCAAGTCCAGATGCCTCCATAATTTGTTCCAACGGCTGCCATGCAGGCCACTTCTGCAACTCTAATAAATCCACATGCCGACCTCTCGCTACCTATGCTCCATCCCTCAAAATTCTCGAGTCCATGGCCCAAAGAAATATATTTGGGCCACTCGGCGCACCTCCGGCACTCTCTTCCGGCTAAAACATACATAGCGCCATGCTTCCTCCCAACGGGAGACGATCGAAGACACCCGCTTGCGGAACGCTCATGGCGCAGCCTCAAAGGCGCCACCAATTGGCTGGATGGAGCCGGCTTAAGCCCAAGCCTTACCTAGGTAAGTGTGGGAAACTTTCCCATGGGGTAATCGCGATCTCGCGCAGCGATTGGCCGTCATCCATCGGTGTCCTCCCCGCAAATTGTTGGCGTAGAGTTGGAGTCAGCATGGGGTCTGTCCCCAAGCCAGGACACGGAGGACATTATATAAACCCGGCTTCTATTACGTGACGTTGGGTATAGGCTGCATTGCCCGAGTATAAATCATTGCCTCGAACATCCTTTTCTTGGATCGAACGTCGCTGTTCATGATAAGAGACGATCGTATTGCCTGTGTTATTAACAATGGTTGCTGACACGAAGAAGATGCCCTTTTTTGGGTTGACGGGCGGATGGCTTACCGTCTGGCTTACAGTACGTCTTTGCTTCCAGTCCTCCATGCCTCGCCGCTTCGAGCTTCCCCAGGAACACCGGCATTATCGTCCCCACTTACCCAAGTCGGAGCCGCGGGGCTAATGTTCATTAGGTGGCCTGTGCAACAGACATGACTCTGTTCGGGTATGATCAAGGCGTATTCAGTATGTGGCCACCACGTTTATCGGCTCAATCTGCTAACCCTTGTAGGCGGAGTCACTGTTTCACAGAACTTCCTCGAATTGCACGACCTTGTCGGACCCTCGCGAACCAAAGTCCTTTCTACCGTCACCGCAATTTATGATATTGGCTGTTTCTTCGGCGCAATTATTGCGTTTACTTGGGGTGAGAAGCTCGGCCGCAAGAAGGCAATCCTCGTCGGCACGACGATCATGGCAATCGGCACCGTTATCAAAGCCAGCTCATACAGTCTAGCTCAAATGTTTGTTGGTCGGATTATTCTTGGGTATGTGTCTGCCTTACAAATGCTAAGAGCTAAACTTGCTAAACAGCCCATAGCCTTGGAAACGGCATCAATACTACTACTGCCCCCGTATGGCAAACGGAAACCGCGCATCACAAGTGGCGCGGAAAGCTAGTGCTATTTGAGATGGTCATGAACATCGCAGGCTACTCCTTGGTCAACTGGATCAACTATGGCTTATCCTTCCGCGAAGGCTCTGTTGCCTGGAGATTTCCTATTGCCTTTCAGTTCTTCTTCATTTTCATTCTTTTTGCCACCATTCCATGGCTCCCTGAGTCACCTAGGTGAGTAACTTTCATTGCCTACAACCGTTCAACACGCCCTAACCACGGTATAGATGGCTCATGACACAAGGCCGGCAAGAAGAAGCTGTGAAAATCCTTGCCGCTATTGAAGGGAAGACGATTGACGATCCCTATATTGAAACTCAGCGTAGTGAAATGGAATTCAGCGTCCAATACGAGCGCCAGAATGCCCCAAGTTGGAAGGACATCTTCCTCCGCAAAAAGGGTCAGAATGACACCAAAAGCCTCAGGCGGCTCCTCCTAGGCGCAGGAACGCAATTTATGCAGCAGCTTGGCGGCGTTAATATTATGTCATACTACTTCCCACTAATACTGATGAATTCAGTTGGTTTATCGGAGAGTATGGCACGGCTACTTGCGGCTTGCAATTCTATCTCTTACCTCCTTTTCACCTGCTTATCCGTTCCACTCGTTGAGCGATGGGGACGGCGAGGTCTCATGCTATTTTCAAGCGCTGGCCAGGGCTTTTCGTTCCTCATCATCACGATCCTTCTGCGCTACTCAGAAACAAGGGAAAACGGTGACAAATTCGGCTCTGCATCAATTGCTTTCTTCTTCCTCTTCTTCATCACATTTGGCATGGGCATGCTGGGCGTGCCATGGCTCTACCCAACTGAGATCAATTCATTGCCAATGCGCAACAAGGGAGCGGCTGTTGCAACCGCCACTAACTGGATGTCCAACTTTGTGGTAGTTCAAATCACACCAATCGGAGTCCAAAATCTCGGCTGGCGGTTCTGGATTGTATGGACAGTGTTCAACGCTGCGTTTATGCCAGTTATTTATTTCTTCTATCCGGAGACTTGTAAGTGCTCTTGTGTGGTTGATGTCTACTATCTTTCCAGTGCGTATACTAATATCTCTTAGCCAACCGCACTTTGGAAGACCTAGATTCCTACTACCGCACAAACCCATCCCCAATCGTCGTCACCGACCCAGATGCCACCTGCATCAAGCGTCCTATCAAGTACATTCAGCACGAAGACGAGGAACTGGCGAGGAATACCAAGAGCCATGCGGTGCAGGTGGAAACAGTGGACAGCGCATGAGAGTCAGGATTGGTTGTTGGTCTATAACAGATATGTGAGAGCAGTACTCTGCTCTCACAGCTGATGTTCGAAGTGTTTCTATATCGTGTTGATGAGACTGTCTCTCAAAATACTCCAGCATTGGCCAGAATCATGAAGATATATAGTATCTGCCTTTAGGATGACTCGCCCTCTATCCTTCGCCCTGTGTCATTTTAACACCACAAATAAGCCATTAATAGGTCACTGTGTGCCACTAATAGGACAATGGTTTTCCTTAAACTGCAGCCATGGCTTGTCAGTGATGTACGTGATAGGCAAAGCATTCCAAAGCGAACTGTCACTGCATGTGGCGCCTAACAGGTGTGATCACCATGCAGAACGCCCCATTAATTCTCTACATGACGCTCTTCTGTAAATTGATCTGCAAGGGGTCACCGCGCGCGCTATTTTTCAGCTTATTCCTATTGAGACCCGGACTAGAGGAAATAGCGGTATTACTTTTTGCGGAGTATCTTGATTCCGTTGATCTTAAATACCCCTTCATATTTAAATCATTTTCTCGTCGCTCTACACTTACTATCTGCTTCACTCTCACCCCCACTTTTCGCGCTCTCTTACTGGCCAAAAAAAGAAAAAGAATGAAGTTCCTCTGTGCCCTCACTCTCTCTGCCGTCATGGCAACCTTCGCCGCCGCTCTCGACGCGCCAGGTGCCGGCGGAGGAGATGCGGTTGACACAGAGGTAACCATCTACAACAGGCCTAGCTACAATGGCCTACGAAACAGCTTCGTGCCTAATCAAGATGAATGCCATTTTCTCTTACCGTGAGTGCCATCATCCTTGTCCTTTTTTTTTTTTACTCAGACAGATCCCATACACCTACCGCAACTATAACGTAAGCTAATCAATCTATGCCCCTTTTCATAGATGGATCGTGTCTGTCCGCATCCCTGAAAACGAGGGCATCTATTGCCAGCTATTCGAGTACGCTCTTCCTACTCCTATCTCGATACTCTCTGGCGAGGTAATGGAACGGTTGAACTAACATCTCCCAGCAATGCTCAGTGTAGCGGCGAAGGGGCTGATGTTCTGGTCCAATCCACCGATGATATCCCTCTGGGTCTGGAGTATCCTGGCATTATCTGCGGGTACTTGGATTAAGGAACATGTCAGGTGGAACGAAGACTGGGAAGGATATGAACCGGCTAGTATAAAGCCGGACCCCTATACATCTTATTTACTTTTTTTACATGTAATTTTAGTACGAGCGAGGGACACACTTGTTGGTAATCATCTTGGAAATGCTAGGCTCGAGCTAAGTCTACCCTAGAATAAAACTATAAGCTACTACCTAAAACCGATGAACACCAGGGGAATGGACTCGAGAGCTGAGACGCCTGCCAGGTACTAGACACGCCTTCCCGGGGAGCTGTGAGAAGAAGCCCTGCATCCCCGGGCCAGAGTAGCTGAGACTAGCGTACATCACCACCTTGCCAGCATCCTGTAACGTATATTCCAGTTTCGCACCCCGCGGCCCAGAGAAACCCACCGTGCCAGGGGTATACGGGAAACGGAGCTCATATAGGTCATCATGATTATGATCCCAGCTCGTGTATCCCTGGATGGTAAACTCTTCGAGTGCGGGCAATTCGCAATCCTTGTTTAGTGCACCAAGAAAATCAAGCCAATTTTTCATGTTCACACGGAGCAGCACGAGCTTCTTCAGAGTCCCGCGTACGCTTCGCAGAGCACTGCACAGCTTGTTGACGTCAGGCTGCATCTGTTCGATATGCAGCTCTTCCAGTCTGAACTTTGAGGCGTAGCGCACAATCTCCTCCAAATGGGTTTTGTGGAAGAGACGGCGCAGGCGAAGGCGTTTGAGATTCGGAGCGCGCGAGATGATTTCCCTAAACCGGTACATCTCGCTAGGCTCCCCGTCCCGCAAGATTAGCGACGAGAGATTCGGCCATCCAATATTGGGAGTACGGCAGAGTTGATCGATTAGGTCCTGCTCAACGGGATCGATGTCGTTCCATTGCTGGTTGCCCCGGTAAAAGTTATACCCAAACATATCGAGAGATACCACAGAGTGACGGTTACTGCTAATAACGGGTATGGCAATGAGAAAGACATCCCACAGGCTTAATTCTGTAGAGGAGCTAGCCTGGACCCATCCGCGTCCCGGGAGAAGAACCATGGTAAGATCAACGTTGATGCGGAAATGCTTCAAATCGCCGATACGCCCGAGCAGATTGTGCCAGTTTCTAACAGCTAGCTGGTTCGGATCAAGCAACTCTCCCAACCGTTTCCAGTTGAATCCTGCTCCCATGGGGAGAGACTCTTCAAGAGTGCGCAGACACCCTTCTGGTACCTTTGCAGTAACCGAGACAGTGTCGATGTGGGACATCGCCTGTGGATTCTTGGCTAGCAGCCGTGCGAGCGCCTGGAAGTCCCCCAGAGAAAAGTCAGTACGTATAGCGTGCTGGTAGTCGCACTTAAAATGGAAATCTGCAAGTTGAGCAGTAGACTTACTACACAAGCGGAAGGCGCGAATAGTATCGAGATCCATATGGCTAGTGATGTTTTCGACCATCTCGGTAGGCAGTTTTGTAAAGCATGCTGTAGATACGGAGAGCTTGCCAAGTTGTTTACTCACGTCGTCAATTGTCCTGGGAGCTGGAGACATCTTGAAATTGAGGTTGTAGCAAATAAGTCGAAGTCGTGATTGTTGAGAGTGTGGCGGATTGTGCCTCGCAGAAAGCGCTGGTATTTTTCTTTTTCATTTATTACGGCCTGATCGCCTTTATATAGTTAAATACCTCGGCATAAAGACATTTGGTAGCACAAAGAACATTGTTCCAATACATAAAGCTGAGCCCCGTTGGTATTATCGAAGTGCCAATGAAACAAGATTCATTGTGCGTGGTCAAAGGCCAGAAAATCTGTCAAATTGTACAGGGAAACCCAATCGTCACTTCCATGTGTCAATAGCTTAAGGCACCTAAGAGATATCTTCATCAGTATCTCCGCTAAAGCCAGGAACTAAGCAGGACGAAGGCCAAGGGCACAATAGCATGCCAAGCAAAGCAATGCTACAGACTTCAGATACATGTTACTTTTAGTCTATTGTAGTCGAACCACGTTCGACCTACTCTAATGTCATTTTCCCTCGGTATCCGCTCTCTTCTCCGTGGTCGAAGATTCCTCCAAGTCTCCCACTTGCTCCTCTTTCCCATCCAAACCTCTCCTTTGGATCCCAAACGAAGTAAGCCACATGACCGCACACGTCACTGTATAGAATATCCACATGGTCTTCAACCCTCTCATGAAAGACTTCTCCTCCTCCTGTTGATCTCCAGCATTTCTGGTGCTGCTATCCTCTGCCTCGCCATATCCCTCAGTCAATAGCCCCCCACCAACTCCCTGCACAACCACCCCTCCAAGCACGAGACTCAGACTTGTCCCGAGATTCTTCAGGAATGCCAACGCTGCATTTCCTGGTGCCACCATATTTGCTTCCAAGCAACTCTGATACGCAATCATGGGCGCTTGGAAGAGTGGACCCGCTCCAAGGCCTGCGACGAGTTGGTACAGGACGATTTTTTCGAGTCTCATATGTGTGTCAAAATCAATGAAAAGTCCCGTCCCCGTTGCCATTACCGCACCAGTAATCCAGATGACTGGACGATAGAACCCCGTGCGCTTCACGTACAGGCCGCTTGCGAGTGTCATGGCGGAGAGCGGGAGGACGAGGGCGAAGAGGTATACACCGGACTTGATCGGTGAGATATGTAGGACTGACTGGAAATATAGCGGATTGAAGTAGGTATAAGGGATAAAAGTAAAGCTATGGAAGGTTGCCGTTAGGAGGCAGGGGATTGTGGCGCGGGTGAGGAGGTGTCGCAGCGGTAGGATCGGCTCCCTTGCGATTCGCCATTCATAGAAAGTGAAGATCGTGAGGAGTGCTAACCCGCCGAGGAGAAGGCTGATAGTCTGTGCAGAGGACCAGCCATGGGAGCCGCTTCCGCTTTCGAGGCCGTAAAGGAAGCAGACAGTACCGGAGATGACGAGGATGCAGCCCGCGAAATCGAATGTGCGGAGCGTCGTTACTGGGGCAGACGTGGGCTTCAGACGCATGAAATAAAAGAGCAGGATCAGGGAGAGACCATCGAATGGAAGGTTGATGTAGACTTTCAATACTGTTAGTGCATGAGGAGGGCAAATTTACCCAAAAGAAGAACGTACAACACCACTCCCACCCAATCGTCTGTGTAAACACGCCTCCAAGTATAGGCCCAACACCACTTGCAATTGCCCACACAATCCCCGTCAGAGCGTAGTACTTTGCCCTCTCGCGCAAGGTAAAGAGGTCTCCAATTATGATAGTCACCATGACTATAATCCCCCCGCCACCGATCCCCTGCACCACTCGTCCGCCGATGAGCATCATGGGCGAGACACTTAGGGCGCAAATCAGGCTTCCACATAGGAAAACAGCATTTGTCGCCATCAAAATTGCCTTGCGACCCCATATATCGGAGATTTTCGCCCATAGCGGTGTTGTTGACGTGCTTGCTAATGTGTACGCGCTCCCGACCCATGTGTATTGTGCGGTTGTAGCATTGAGATGGCTGGCGATGATCGGGAGTGCTGGCGCGACGATTGTGACATCTAGAGCGGATAGGAACAGCGTGAGGTAGAGAGATACGATCACAAGGTGGTCGCGGACTTCAGCTTGCCATGGCTTCGTCGTTATCCTGTGGGTTTCGGCGACGCGGGAGTCATTCGTCTCGGGATCTGCCGTCGACATGTTGATCCCGGTCGAGGTACTCCGTAAACGCATTCTTAAAGTGCGCCCTGTACCTCTAGCTTCGAACACGGGTGACTGCGAAGTGAGGTGTATCTAAGGTGTAGGTGCTTTGGAAAGAAGGAAAAGAAAAACCTCATCGTTGTACGTTACCCAAACACCCTCGGGGCGCCCCGAGAGCTTTGGCCCGGCTCCAATCGGAGCAGACTATGGATACATAACCAATTTCACGAAAATCTCCGATGCAATTTGCCTTGAATAAACAGCTAACAAACAATAGGATATCAAAGTACCATCTGCCACTTCACCCGCTTCTCCTTGACCATAGCCATAACACCTACGGGCAAATACTTCTTGTCGACCAAGCTAACACCGTCGTAGTTGTTCAACACCTCCGGCGCGTACATTTGCAGAATCCATCTCTGCTCGTCATCGAGGGAGTTGTTAACCGGCAGGGCTTGCCGAAGTGCACTTGATACCTCGTTCGTATACTGAATGCCCCGCGGGTCTGGGACTTCTTGAAGTTTCTGGTACAACTGGCGGAAAAGAGAATTATGCGACCAGCGGAACCGGGACCACTCCTCAAACGACATGAATGTATTCCTGTCATTGCGTGAAAGAAATTGTTCGTTATCGCCCATGAGACGCGTGAAACGGGTTTTGCGCGAGGACTGCGATAGTTCGGTGAAACTCTTCTCTAGCTGGAGGTACTGATCCATTTCATCCTTCTGGAAATCGAAGATGTATTTAAGAGGCGAAGGCTCGAGTGAGTTTCGCACTAGGAATGGCGAAATTGCCGGGTTGCGTAGACCGAGGCCACCCAATTCTTCAGGGTAGTAAAACAGCGCGTCTGGGATGTCGGAGACGCCGAATCGAGCCTCAATCATTTTCCGCAAATGCTGCGTGACCGTCCCAGCCCCACCGCCGAACAGAGAGTCTTGCATCGCTTTGTAGGCTGCAAGGATCATGTCGACGTGCCTCTGACCGAAACACATCGCTGGCTGACCAAATGTGTTCTTGAAAAAACGGCCGATGCAACTGTTCCACGTACGGATCCAGGCCATTACGCTCTCACATTTGTCCAGCTGAGTCTTGAGTTGCCTGATGTGTGCATCAACCTGGTTTTGGTCAATCACCCATGCCCCCGATGGGTCCAGGGCAAGGAAGCCAAATGTCACTGGACCCTTTGGCAATCGACTTTCGACCATCGGGTCGATGGTTTCGGAAAGATAGACTGATCCAGTCTTGTTGAGATTGAACTCCAAGCCAGTAACCTTGGCAAATGAATTCATCACCTCCCAAGCCTGTGCGCATTTTCGAGGCTCTCCGCACAGCCACAGGTCATCATGCAGGCGATATAGGAGTAGCCCAGTGGTGCTATTGACCGCAAGGTCCATGAAGAAGAGGATCAACTCGCCGATGAATTTCTCAGATGAGTGTGCCATTGGCACTCCTCGTTGGCGGATCTGCGGGCCAACGGGTGTCCGCCCTTCCGATGATTGATCCATGTTTAACGGGGAAGCGAGATACTTTCGGAAGAAACTGATCCACTTTTCCGAGAAACCGATATACGACATCACGGCAAATATGGTACTGTGCGGGAGTCCAGTGGCATACCAGCGGAGGTCCGATTGAACGACAGCTGCCTCTCCATAGATGTATCTTTGCACCAGAGTCTCGGTTGCAATTTTTCGCAGCAGTCGCTGCTTAATCTGCCTATGTGCTTCCGGGGTAGGCGCAGCAGTAGTTCCCCACCCGTTGTCTGTCTCCTCGTCACTGTCAGAATTGTCGTCATCGTCATACGGTGCTCCTCCATCTGCAAGGGTCGTCAAAGACAACGGTAGCTGTGAAAGAAAGTATAGATCGGTATAATCAGATCTTCGTGTAGCCTCGGGGCCATATGTATTCGTCGCCGACCCGATATAGTATGAGAAGCGCTCTTTGTCCGCCTCCGTCATGGGCGGAGCGGCATCCCAGTTCCACACAGTCCGAGAATCGATAAAGTATTTCAAGTTCGTCTTTAGCAAATTGCATAGCCGTGTCCCGATATACTGCACGAAGATGAGCTGCAATACATCTTCATCCATCCAAATGCGGTACTTCCCGTTGAGCTGCTGGCGAGGCAAGACTGGGATACCGTCATCGCCGGCAAACCAGTCCCACTCCTCCAAGTCCGCCCATCGCATATTCAACACGTCGGCGATCTCGGTCAAAGCAACCTTGTTCTTCAAAAAGTCCTTTAGAACTTCTTGCTTCGCCTCACTGAGAATATCCTCCGTCAAGAGTCCCTTGATCGTAGCCGTCAGGGTAGTCTGATCAAACGGCGCTTCCTCCTCAAACACCTCCCGGCTAGAGGTATCAATATCGGACCGAAGGCTATCCAGCGCTTTAAGCTTGTCGTCATCCGGGAAGAAGGAATCGAAAAATGTGTGGATTTCTTCCGTGTTCGTCTCAAGCGGTGTAAAAACAACCTGCTCGAACTGGTCACAGAGCTGCTGAAGTCTCTGCTTCTGTCGCTCGTCGACAACCATATAATCCTCCTCAGAAACATCCCCTTCCTCCTCCCCGTCCCCGTTCGTCCACTCCGTCAACAGCCGCGAGTACAAATCGGCCAGGGTAAGTTTGCGACTATGCGCATCTAGCCGTGATCGCAGCTCTGTCTCATACTCCTGCAACATCTCAAGAGTAACCGAGGAATCGAAGCAATGTTGTTCTAGCCATCGTTGGATATTCGTGACCGTCACGTCCTTGGACGCATTAGGAAGTATTGTCTTGATACCGGTCAGGATGGTTGTCACACGCAAGTAGAGGTCCGATTGAGTCTCTGCTTCGGCCAGAATGCGCGCTTTGCGCTCCTCGTAGCTAGACCGCTGCTTCTCGAGCTCACGGATCTTGCTTCGTGTCAGGGACTCGAGGGTCTGGGAAAGCGCCGAAGCTTGGGGAGCCATGGTGATGAGGAAATTGAAGGTTCTAATTGGATCAGTTGTAGGTACCAATGCTTTCACATTGAGTGTGGGGTTGGCAATTCCAAAGGGTGTTTTCGTGATATTTATCGTTCCCATCGTTCAGCCGCAGCACCAGCTGTCCAGGCGCCAACGGCTGCCTACGTCGGGTTTCCAGAACGCCATCTCGTATTAAAGTCTAAACCATCCAATTGATCCAAAACATAATCAAGATCTGCCATTTTCGAGTGCGATCGAGCAGTTTCGAAAGCTGTCGATGCAGAAAAATGGGTTGACTCATTTCCCCGAAAACTTGGCTTCAGGCAAACGTTCTGGTGCCTGTTGAGAGGAAACCTTATGCACGAACACTTAGTTATTGCTTTATGCATTGTGCATAGCTCAATTATGCACATTCTCCCCTCCAGAGCATATTACGCTGCCATCCCCTAAATCCATCCAAAACCAGCGTTTCACACGGGTTCGTCACGATGGCACATCATCATCCTCTTTGTCCTCCTCTCCCATGCGCCCTTGGGGTTTCGGCCCAACAATTGGCATCCTCCTCTTCTCGGGCCTCGCCTCCATCGCCTTCTCCAACACCGCAATAACATCCTCATAACCCAACACCCTCGCGAACGCAATGGCCGAATGGCCGTTGTTGATCCTCGCGCTCACATTTGCCCCCTCGCTCAACAAAACCCTTACCGCCGCACAGTTGCCCACGATAACAGCATAATGCAACGGCGTTACACCCTGCTCCGCCGGCGTCTCAGCCGACACGTCCCCGCCCGCCTCGCTAAGTAACCGCAGGATCTCTGCGTACGCCTCTTTCTCGCCTTCGTTCCATTCCAGGACTAGGGAGGATCGCGATGATCGCGAGCCGTGCTCATCCGCCCACCTCTCCGCAGCAACGTAATGTGGCCCCGCGGCAATTTCGTGCAGACTGGGCGGACGAACAAACCATCCCGGATTCTCAGGCGCAGGTTCATAGGTCGCTATCGCGCCTGCCTTAAGCAGAGTCCGGACACACTCGATGTGTCCGTTCAGCGCCGCGTAATGCAGCGCGGCCATCCCGGACATGTGGCGGCGCATGGAGTTCAATTTGGCGCCGCTGGCGATGAGCATGCTGACAATCTCCGCATGGCCAGCTGTGGCTGCAACGATGAGCGGTGTTCCGACATCGTAGACCCTAGAGTTGACGTCCGCCCCGTACTCAATCAGGGCTTCGACGATGCGAATATGGCCGTTCTCGCAGGCGTGGTGGAGGCATGTTATGCCGCTGTAGTTCCATTCGTCGGCCTTTGCGCCGTGGTCTATAAGGAGATGGAGGATGGAGAGGTGCCCGTTTTTCGAGGCGAGCACGAGCGGTGTGGCGCTGTGGTCCGTGGTTACTTCGCTTTTGAGGCTGGTGGAGGCACCCGCGGCGAGAAGTAGTCTTGCTGTCTTTAAATAGTTCTGTTGCGCTGATGCGTGGAGAAGGGTGTGGCCGCGCTCATCAAATTCCTCTAACTCGTTATCGCAGACAAGGAGGCTTGGTGGCAGGAGGTCGGTCTCGATCAGGGACGCTTTGCCTTGTGCGTCTAAATATTCAATGATTGCAAGCTGGAGCTCTGGTGGGATTGTTTGGAGCGAGTGTTTTCTATGCCACCTCTTTTCTCGCATTTTCAGATACGGAGTTTAAGCTTTGTTCGAGCTTGAAATAGTCGATTGCGTGGGCATGGTGGGGTTTTTAAAATGTCGCTATACGAGGTCAAACTCATCAGCCTGGCTACACGCCGCGCCAGCTAAAGCGCTATCACGAGGCACCAGTGTTAATCGGCCAGGAAAGCTTCGTCTACATTAAACCAGATAATCCGGAACTGAATGATTGCCCTCTGCGGAAGGATAGTCAGATGGTCTTGATCTCCTGGAAACATTGAAAAAAAGTTCATTCTGTCGTAAATCAGATACTCCACAACGAGATGCTAACAGCTCACACTATTACTCATTTGTGTCCCAGAACAGGACATTGGACCGTAAAATATAGGAGCAGTCCAGGACGGCTTCTTGATCAATTTGATTTTATTTTTTTTTTCCCCTCCAGCGAATCGACGCCAAAAGTCAGTGGGGTTGCTAATCAACGCAGGTTACACTCTCCAGCATCAATGGGATCCGTAAAATAGGCGTGTTTGTTGGTCACCTTAATGCTTCGTATCGCAGGTCTCGTTTCTCTTAAAAGAACCAGCGCGAATTCCGGTACATCTTGAGATTCTTGTGCAAATTTGAACTCCCCTGCGCTGAGATATGGTTTAACTGCCGCCCGGGCAAGGTGGTGTCGTATCAAGTGCCCTCTCGGAAGACAAGCCGCATCGCGAATGTGCGTGGATGTTATGTAGCGAATATGGGTGTTCACATAGTTCTCTATAGTCACAGAAGCGCAATCCATGAGAATAACATTACTGACGATCTCAGCAACGTGGGGCTCTGTGTCCTTTAAGCCGAGCATATCAGCCAGTCGCGCGAACTCGATGGCTGCGGTTACCTGGTCCTCAGGTTCCTGGTCGCGGAACCTTATGTGGCCTGTGTGAATCCATTGCAGTAATATTTTAAAGCTGCGTACAGATACGACTCCCTCGATCTCAGCCATGACCGCTGACTGCTCTTTGCTTTCTTCAAAATGTCCGTCAAACATTGCCGTGAGATACGACGAGTGTTGGCAAAGGAGGTCTTTCGAAACTTTGAATTCCTTGTCGCCGATGGCTATTGTGACAGGAGGCTTGTAGAAGTTCGGCAGATGACTACACAGGCGTTAGCAACGAATCTTGATAGATCCAGGACACTAGCCGCTTACTACTCGGCAAAATCTTCATACGATAGATTCGGCATGCTTGGCTTTTCAGCACACGCCATTGTGATGCTGGAATATTGAGAAGAATGTTGCCAGTGTCAGAGATATCACATAGCATGAATCCCTGCATCAAGTCTTGAAAGTCCAGCAGAGCGACTTTATACTTCCCAAAGTCTTTGATAGAGATCAGGTAAAAGCCCGAAGGTTCTCCAGTGATAGAATGGTCATAAAATCCACGGCACAAAGATATCAGGCAATCCAAAAAAGAAAAAAAAGAGTTGATTACGCCCAATCGCGCAGCTTGAAGTTGAGACGGCGAGTATTTATAAATGGCCATCCTACTTCCGCTCTAACGTATACATCCAATGGTAGACAGGCGGCGTATAAGCCCCTGAAGCTGTCTGACCGCATGGCGCCTGTAAAGGAATGCGGGAAACTATCTCCCAGTAGGTGCAGAAATCTGACAGATTGTCAAATCTCATGGTTGAGTACGAAAGCACAAACCACTTTGACCCTTTTCGCGTCAACGGTACCAGGTGCATCGCGAGAAGCTCAACCGGTGAAATTGTTACAGCCTCCTCATCCCTCGGAATAATGGCCTGTACGGTAGGACAAACTTCTGACTTGTTTGATTCCGGTGTGAACCTCACGGGACTGGCGGTTGCGATAGCATCGCTGGTACTCTTGTCCAAAATCACATCGAACGGACCGAAGGGAAGTAGGCGCGACACGTCGCTCCAGGATCGGAGGTCGGCACGTTGCCAACGCATTGCTTGTGACGGGTCCTGGTTATGTTCGGTTTCCTGGCCAAGACGCACGGCTTCGGAGGAGAAATCGACGTTCTATGGAGAAAAACATCAGTCAAGCGTCCTTTTCTCTAAAATGACTTCAAGACGTACCACAATGCCATTTCCCATCCAACCGCGTTCCGAGAACGCATCTCGAACTTTGATCCCCAGCTTAGATATGCCTGGGCCAAGATGTAAGACTCGAGGCCTGTTTTGCGTTGCGGTCGCAAACCGTTCAAGAAAGGAGACGACCGCATCAAGGAGAATCTCGCCAGAATTCAGCCATTCGCCGATATCCTGCCCTGTGGCAAATTTTGTATCCCAGAAGGATGGATCATCATAGTCGGGGGCGCTTTTCTGTTGCGCCCGTATTCGACTTGCGTGCATTCTCTGGGGTTTGCGATGGTGAAGCTCAAAAAATGCTTCGTTTTGTTGGAGCCGATCGTGAAGGATCACGTAAGCACCTTCCCCACAGTTTTGATCGCCAGGCATCAACCCAGCAAGTTTGAACCTCATTCTTCCAGGCTACCATGCAATGAGGCTCTATCGCAGTTTATAGCATGTCGATAATACGTTGTCTCTTGATTAGGAGCTTGGAAGGGCTTCTGCCTCTTAAAACAGATAAAACAGACGAACTGCCTAGAAACCGGCTAGAGTAGCGAATATATATGTGGTGTTTGTCTCCCTCATTACGCTTATGCTATGCAGACCACCGATTGCCGGTAAATAGGGTGCTTGCGACGGTATCAAGGTAGGACGAAGGGTGATCGGGTCTAGGACGTGCAGTCCTTGACGGTCGAAACAGTCAGTATGCATATCGAGAAATCCAACACCCACCTTCTGTTCAATTCCCATAAACCGGCTTTTCTGAACCCAATCCATATTGATGTATGCCCTCTGATAACAGTGCTGTTATTGCCACAACCTTCGGTCTAAGCTGACGAGACATTGGTGCGGAGGTCGTTTGCGGACCGATCGTGAAGCATTCCAATCCGTGGCTCAAACTTATTGCTACGGTCAAAGTGTGACAGCTGTGGGCCAGCATTTAGGAGACCCACCAGCAGCTGCATGCTATTCGAGCGGAATAGACATCATTATCAAGACGGATGTTCGAATCTGTGGGGATGTGACTAAGTCTTCACAGATTATCTGGCTGGGTTGCGGGCAGGCGGCGGAGAGGGATCAACACCGACATGGTAATAGGATATCTGGAGTAGAACAAGGCCGGTGCCTTGTTAGGTTTAGCGAGTCATGGTCACATTAGCTTTCTAATACCCAACAGAGGAGTTCATGAGAGAGTTCGTCAACGCAAAGGTAAGACCCAGCAGACCCTTGGCAGAAGGCGAGGGCGAGGGCTCCATAAGAACCATTCTGAGAGCTGTCAGCTTCTCAGCGGGTATGACAGGAAATTCCATGGAAAGGTGGGTATATGTGCTCCAATATATGGTAGAACCCACAAGTGGAAAGATGGGCGCGTCTAAGCAAGCCATACGGCATTCGTTTCAAGACATCATGCGCACCAGGGGTGTGGAGGAATCAACTTGGAGGATTTATCTTAAGTTCAGGGAATGGCTTCCAGCGAGCCGCGTACATCCCGCTTTGTACAACCTTGGAACTTGGGGAATGTGCACTTCGCCTTCACTCACTGCCATCACCACGCCACTCTCTCCATTTTCGGCATCGTTACCACCTCAGAGAACGGAGCTCTCCTTCCGCGGATCAATGACACCTCGCATTACGATCGCCTGAAATCATTGGTAACCCTCGCCCCTCTCGCACCAACCAAAGGGGCATCACCTTCACCAACCAAGGGCGCCGATTAATCGCCACCGGCATCGCCAATCAACCCAATAGTCTTCGACGATAAAGAAGGCTGGACGGGTCTCTGGCCCCGGGGGCAGCTTGAGCTGTTCGCCTGCGCAGCCCAGTGACTTACCCCGCAACCTGATGACGAAAAGCATATATAAACCCTGTGCGACCCGCGTGAGTCTAAAACTCAGGAGTTCAAATCTTAACTCTCTCATCAGTTACCATCTCTACAATACGTTAACTCTCCTCTCTACTCAATCAAGTGAACTATCGACAAGATGTCTGCTCCTCAGGTCGTTCAGAACCTCTCTGCTGGCCCCGCTGGAGGTTACGTCAGGCAGCAGCTGGCGACTTTGCGAAACAGATTCCTCAACACAGGTAAGGGATTCCATGTTATTTTTCTTCTTGTCTTCCGACATCCTAATGTCTAGCAGAGAAGCGAAGGAAGAGGGCACAGTTTGTGACGACCTCCTTTGCCGCCCACCGTCCCGTCTGGATCACTGCAGGCGGCGCAGCCTACACCTCAGCGGTCGCAGTGTTCTTAGCCATGAAGTACATGCGTCGACTGCCGGTCTAAAGCTCTTCGACGTTTTCTACTTTTTTCTACTGAAGATTTTCTAAATTCGAAGACGTGGTTGAGCCTAGACCTAGAGGCGGAACTGTAACTGTCTTTGATAGACGGCATTTATCATGTTACTACGTTATTTCCTATGTTTGGGACTGAGATCGGACTTGGGAGGAATGAATTATTGGGCATCATGTGACAGGAGTTCTACATATCTTTCGTTAATCAGTCATGAAATGAGATGAATCTGAATATCGCTATCCTGAGAATTTCCAGCGGCCTTGGAAGGGAGGGGCGGCAAAAGTCCCTCGTCAGGGGGACACTCGTGACCTCATGTACCGTTTCCGAAACGACTAGGTTACACTGAATACCACTCGGCAAGGATGCCCGCCATATATCACAAAGTACTAGTATGCCCGAAACCGTCAGATCCATGTAAAACCCAGTCGGACACCTGAGGCCACTCACATCGTCCCACGATGCGTCAGTGGCTGCGCGTCCCAATGGAATGCTCGTGGGCTGACTCTCGTTGTCCCAAACCCCAAAGACACTCGGCCTTCGTCGATCTTCTCACACTCATTGACATCTCGATAAGAAACACAGTGTATCAAAGTCGATATCAAAGCTCCTTCGCAAGGCCCACAATGTAAAATCGAAGCTCATCGCAAAACGGGGCGGTGGGCCAAATACCCCGGATCCACCGGAGGTTCCAGTCTCCATTCTGTGACAGTCCATTGTGGGGACTGGGAACTTGCGAATGTCAGCCCATATTTCAGCCTAACGCTCTTTGTCCAGGAGGTCTCGTGCGCCCAGTCTCTCCGTTCTTGAATTAAGTATTGTTTCCGTTTCATTGGATATCACAATTGTGGATTTCGTGGTTACCCCGCTCGACGTGTCCAATAAACACTTGAAAGATGTGGCGAGATTGGCAACACCCCCGGGCTCTTGGCACAGTTGCAACCCCGCGTTTTCGGTTGTGGTGGGTGGGAATGCGTTATCAGTGGCTGAAGGGGGAATGAGAAGCGGTATTATTGAGACAAATTTGGGGCAGCAAGGGGGCTGCGAAAGGGGCGATGTTTGTTTATTTGTCAAGGCGTGAGAGGTATTTTTGTCGCAACTTAAGGATTTCTCGAGGCGAAGGTACCTGCTCGGCTTGGTAGTAAGAATAGACACCTAGGCTCCAAACTCCAGAAGTTGTTCATCCTTCCTAGAGCTCTAAACTTCGCGCTCTTTCGATAATTTATCTCAGCATCGAACAGTCATCACCTCTCGCGAAGTTGTTTCCTTCGTGACTCCTTCCAGGAATCTCGCGCTGGTTAAGACATTCGAACCATTCAGCGCCGCTGTTAATCGGCCGCAGCAGATCTCTCTCCACAAGCAGCAGCGTTCGGGCGGAATGTCGCTCTGCTACAGAAAGTCATTTCCGCTTTAATCACTTCTAGGCCGTGGCTGTGATACCAACTGCTAGTCTTATCGGCTCGATAGAAGAGCTTTACAGCAGCATCGGCTCAGCTCTTGCTCGAGGCCATTACACTGACTCTCCACCTTCCCTCGTGCTCTTGGTCTCCATGATTCAAGCCACCATGGAAATCTTCCGCGTTGCTGTGTATATGTTTACTTTCTGACTACTGATCGGCATTTCTCTCAAGTAAAGACTCGTCTACGATACCCTAGCGACGCGAAACGCAAGCGGTGGCGCATAGACACTATTCACGTTGGCCCAACGCGCAGCAATCGCAATAAAGATATAGCCCATGCTAGTCAATCTTGCCCCTGTGGAGCACATTGTATCATGGCACCGGCCAACACAAAACTTCTGTTGGAGAATCGTTGGGCTCCCAGCACATGCCAGAGACCGTTACCCGTTCCTTAACAATGCGTCAAAATTTGTCGAATACGGCTTAGCAAACTGAAGAGCGAGTCACTGGCGGAAGACACGAGGCACGTATATAATAAGGCAGGAACGGTGATTACACCCTACCAGGTCGTACCTTGCTTGCTTGACATGCTATGTGATAGCGACTATGGCAGGCGCGACCCCGCCATGGCTGCTGCCTATTTCGGAACTACACGTTCATAAGACGACTTTGGCAAAAAGACTCATGTCTTGTGCCATACTGAAAACATATCACAGTGAAGAATTCGGCTCCCAGTTGCCTTCATGATAGCCCTACAAGTATCTATCTAGATGTAGCGGTATCAACCCGATCCCGGAGACCCACCACAGCCCTATCTCCGAGGCAGATCAATTCGGCCCCCAAACATTTCGAGTCATCCCCAGGCTCCTCCATTCTTCCACTTATCTCCCTCCCTCCAGAACTATCACCGCTTCAAACTCGCTGGCCTCCTCCATAGTCCACCTCCCTTCCCGCCCCTGCATCCAAACCCGATCGCCACAACCGCAAAAATGCCCCCTCCATCCCTCCTGATCTTCGACTTCGACGGCACCCTTTTCAACACCCACGCCTCGATAAAAGAAACCATAAAGCTCACGTTTACAACCCTCCTCCCGACCTCCCGACCCCCACCCGACAGTGAGATCGAAGCCCAAATCGCCTCAGGCGTCGGATTAGCAGATACATTCCGGTCCCTGCACCCAACAGCCTCGACATCGCCGCTGCCACCGGCCGAGTTCGAGGACTGGGTGTCGAAATATCGCGAGCTCTACGCACAGCACGGACAGGGTCTCGTCGCCGCGTATCCCGATGCGAAACTCCTCCTCCAGACCGTCCAGAGCAAGGGGATACCGATGAGTATTATCAGCAACAAGGGCGTGGAGGCGGTCAAGACGGCGCTGGCGAATAACGGGCTTGAGGGGATTGTTCCTGAGGAGTTTATTATCGGGGATAAGACGCCGGGGGCGAAGAGGAAGCCGGATGTGGGCAGTTTTGAGGATGTGTTGCTGCCGAGGTTAAAGGAGAAGGGGATCGCGGATGTTGACAGAGGGAACATTGTAGTGGTCGGAGACACGGTGGCGGATATTGGCTTTGCGAGGAATTTGGGATCTAGGGTCTGCTGGTGTCGGTTTGGGTATGGGGATAAGATGGAGTGTGAGGGGTTGCGACCGGATTGGGTTGTTGATGGGCTGGGGGAGGTTGTGGGGATTCTAGAGAGCTAGATGGGGAACGCTTGTTTGTTTGAGTGAGCGCGAGGGACAAAAAAAGAAAGCATTATAATTGTCTAGCCAGGCTAGACGGTACTATAGGCTATCTAAACGATAGAGTTAAGTACAATAGAATAGAAGTAGACATTATAGTTTGACATCGCATATGCTATGAAATATATGTTCAAAAGAATGGTTTACAGAGCCACGACGACAGCGCCGAGGATCATAACACCAGCAAGAGAAGACTTGAAGACATTCTTCGCAGCGGCACCGGTAAACTGAGGAGCATCGGGGCCTGAGCTTGTGGGGTTGACGCCGGTAGGTGCCTCAGTCTCGCTGGGAGGAGTTGTCGGGACAAGAGTTGTAGAGTCACCAGGTGGATTGACGGGGCCGGGACCTGTTGGCTCGGGTTCCTCAGTGGTTGGCGGTTCCGGCTCTTCGGTGGTTGGTGGTTCGGGCTCGTCAGTGGACGTTGGGGGCTCGGGCTCATTGGTGTTGGTCGGCTCGGGAGTCTCGGTGTCAGTTTCACATGGCTCGTCGGTCGAAGATGGAGGCGGTGTCTCAGTGTCCGTCTCGCATGGCTCATCAGTGGTGGACGGTGGGGGTGTCTCGGTTTCAGTGCCAGTTGGGTGTGGCTTGGAAGTGGTGGTCGTGGTAGTGGGCTCATCCGTTTCGCACGGCTCAGACGTAGTTGTGGTGGAGTGAGGTGGCTTGGTAGTTGTCTCCGTCTCGGATGGCTCATCGGTAGTGGTAGTGGTCTTTGTGGTGGTTGGTGGCACCGTGGGTTCCGTAGTAGTCTCTGTTTCACAGGGCTCGTCGGTAGTGGTGGTTGTCTTAGTGGTGGTAGGGGAGACTGTAGGCTCCGTGGTAGTCTCAGTCTCGCACGGCTCGTCGGTAGTGGTGGTTGTCTTAGTGGTGGTAGGGGAGACTGTAGGCTCCGT
>JAMAHF010000032.1:0-206253 GCA_023627405.1 Penicillium sp. S1316 | reverse complement strand
TGTGGTAGTAGTGGTCGTGGTGGTGGTTGGCGATACAGTAGGCTCCGTGGTAGTCTCGGTTTCACAAGGCTCCTCAGTAGTAGTGGTAGTCCCAGTGGTAGTAGTCTCCGTCTCACAAGGCTCCTCAGTGGTAGTAGTGGTGGTGGTTGTGGTAGTGTCAGTCTCGCATGGCTCCTCGGTGGTAGTTGTGGTTGGAGAAACGGTAGGCTCCGTAGTGGTCTCGGTCTCGCACGGCTCGTCTGTGGTAGTAGTGGTCGTGGTGGTGGTTGGCGATACAGTAGGCTCCGTGGTAGTCTCGGTTTCACAAGGCTCCTCAGTGGTAGTAGTGGTGGTGGTTGTGGTAGTGTCAGTCTCGCATGGCTCCTCGGTGGTTGTTGTAGTTGGGGAGACTGTAGGCTCCGTGGTGGTCTCCGACTCGCATGGCTCCTCAGTGGTTGTGGCAGTGGTGGTAGTAGTAGTAGTTGTAGTGGTCTCAGTCTCACAAGGCTCCTCGGTGGTAGTTGTTGTTGTGGTTGTTGTAGTTGGGGAGACTGTAGGCTCTGTGGTAGTTTCCGACTCGCAAGGTTCCTCCGTAGTTGTGGTAGTGGTGGTGGTAGTAGTTGTAGTAGTCTCAGTCTCACATGGCTCCTCGGTGGTAGTCGTGGTGGTGGTAGTGGTTGAGTCTGTCTCACATGGCTCCTCTGTAGTTGTTGTAGTTGTTGTAGTGGTGGTTTCAGTCTCGCAAGGCTCCTCAGTTGTCGTCGTGGGTTCCTCGGTAGTAGTGGTAGTCTCCGATGTGGTCGTGGTAGTCGTCGTCGTAGTCGTAGTGGTCGTCGGGTTTCCAATATCCTCATACGCATCAAGCCCCTTCTGGATGGCATTTGTAACCGTAGCTGCGAGCTCTGCTGCGACCTCCTGGAGGAAGTCCGGGACTTTGCTAGTGAGTTCATTGGCGAAGGCAGTGGCGGCAGTCAGCTGAGCCTCTAGCTGCGCATAGACATTTGGCCCCTTGCCAGCCTCATTAACAAGGTCCTTCTTGGCGATCAAGTCATCAATGGTAGTTTCCACAACCGCGGCCAGGTTCTGAATCGGGACAACCAGAGCCACACCGTCACTGGAGGTCAATGGGTCGCTATCACCAACAATTTGAGTGCCAGCGTCGATTGTGTTGACAAGCTCAGTTGAAGCCGCCTCAATGGCAGAGGTATCGCCGCCAGAGTAGGCGTTTATGTCGTCATCTAGAGCCTGGACTCGAGCAGAAATGTCGGCAACGACGCTGGTGATCGCGGCAGCATCGCGTTCAACCAGAGAAGGCTCCCGAGCAACCTTTGTAGGCGTGGCTAGAACCGTGGACACGGCACCGAGAGCAGCCAGGATGGCTGATGCGCTGAATTTCATCCTGACACTAGCACAATGCTGGGGTTCTCAGGTGTAGAATAGATCAGCGGGGGAAAGTTGGGATATAAACTCCTGGCAATGGAATATTTCAGGCTAAACGAGCGTGGGGTGCCAGTGGAGCTCGGAGAAGAGTCTCATTGAGAGGCTTAGAGGGTCGGTGTGTTTATGTCGTTGCAAGCAAGACTCACATGCACCGTTGCTTGGCTAGCAAGTGTACCTCGCTTCTCCAGGGCCCTTCAGTTCCAATCTCACATAGACTTGGCGACACGCTAGGCGTAGAAGCCGGTCTATGACTAGTCCCATTCTGGTCTTGGGGGAAGGCAGCGTTGCAGTGAGATTTATTCTGAATATCTCCAAAGTAAGACTCAGACAACAGGGAATAGATTGGATGGCTGAGGAGTGTACCTGATGCATCATGTTCGATTTGGCCACGATTGAGAGGGCATTCACTGTGCCCAAACCTCTCAAACTCGAGGGTTTACCAAAGAGACCATACAAGGAACACAACTAGCTCATGGAGCTAGTCCGTTGCGGGCAATGTCTGCGAACATCAATGCTTGACGTCGACAATTTGCCAGGAACGGTCCAGCTCGCGATTTGTGCACGCCGCCGCCAGGGTGACTTCCACTGGTTCAGCGACACAAGAGTAATCAGCTTTCATCTAAGGCTCAGCTTCTTGATTCGAGGAAATCCAGACCCTCTGGTTGTACGGTCCCACAAAGTTGACATCTGCCAGTAAGCTGCGAAGCAAATGGATGAAGCTCATAAAATCCCAGCCACACTCGCAGGGGGTTCTGAGACATTGCATCTCCGAAATGCCCGGTTTATGCAAATCGGCGTCGACCAGCGCAAGAAAAGCCAACAGGCTAGTGAGGATTCATGTCAGCTTTTGTCAAAGGGTCCAGCTTTGCGAGTCCAGGCCTATCGGAGTGAAGTTGGGGGAGGGAGAGAAGAGGGAAAACACTGGGGCCGAGAGAAGCGAAGTGGACACTTTCCCCGCATCCGAGTCCGCTGACCATGTTTCCTCTCTTCAACTCTTCTTCCGCCGAACCTCCGATGATTTCTCATATATTGCATCGCACATTTCGCACACACCGTCGGAGGATTTCGACAATGGGTATACAGAGACGCGAGAGCAGAGCTGCAACAGCGTTCGGGCAAAAACTGCCAACAACCTCCCAATGCGGCACTTGACGTAGCCCGGAAATAAACACGAAAGCCCAATTTCCCCAGATCCCTGGCACCGCCGAACCAGGCTTTTCAGAAAACAGGGCGTTTTTGTGGCGCTGCCCAAAGGTGATTAAACGCTGCGCACAGAGCCCACACACGGAGGCAAGCCGAGGTTACATTATTGAAAACACGAGAATCTTGATTCTATCTTCATCCGGCACGGGGGAGAAATCTCATTTCGGCATAAATGACTATTTGTGTTGTTGATAATCCGAGTAATTCATCAGACGATATTGGCACAGATGCAAGAGGCGTTGAGACTGATGGAGAAAATGGCATGTTCGAAGGCAGCATGGGCCCTTTTCCCGCTTTGTAGCCCGTATCCCGTAATGTCGAATAATACCTGGCTATGATGGTCATTACCCTGGATCCTCGGGGTCCAGCTACTATGCATGCGCGCTCTCAGGCATTGTAAGGCCGAGGGAGCGGCGCGTGCTTCAGGGCTTAATCAATCAAAACCAGACATCTCAGCTCACATTTCTTCGTTCCTCCAGGGGTCGATTCGCAGCCATTACCGAAGCGAACAACCTATAGCATTTCACGCCTTACGAGAAGATGAATGCTAAGAATAAAATCAATTCACATTAAGCAAGCCATGACCGATCCCAAATACCAACCACTATTTTATCTCATGTGTGCAAACTAAGCTAAATCCAGACGCCACGAAACCAACGAACGCCGGATGCCCATTAATCGTCATCTCAAGCAAAGCAAAAATCATAGCTGTGCGACATTGTTGAGGATCTCAACTTCTTGGCCAGGCTTGAATGCTGGTAGACCAATGTATGGGCAACCATCGCACCTGAAAGCATCACCAAGAGCGCAGTTACCGCATGAGCCTGTCTTCCCTTCCACTGTGAAATCCAGCTCGTTCAGATCGTCTGAGTCCAGCTTCAATGCGTTCAGGCTCTTGTCTGCGGTCTCGCGGCGCTCCTTATCCTCAGCCTCTAGTTGGGCAGCTAGACCGCATGTGCAGTCCTTGCAAGCGCGGCGTCGCTTGCCAGGCTTAGGCTGACACTCTGGAGCTGTGGTATTGTTAGTTTGGATATCAGAAGAGATAGGCCCGGCACAACTCACGTGGAACAATCGGCCTCTTGAGATCATCCGCCGACAGAAGTGTATCCTCATCAATCAACTCATCATCATTCAAATCATTTGTATCATCCAGACTGATAATCGCTGGGGCAACCGGAGCCGGAGCTGGAGCTGGCGCAGCCTTCTTCTTCCGCCCAAGCCTCAATGGCACCGCACCACCAGACCCAGCATCCAACTTCTCGAACCCGCTCGCCGACTTGATCAGCCCAGCCAGGACCGCCTCTCGCTCCTCTGCCTCGCCGAAGAAGTTGTCCTGTGTCTGAAGCTTCGCACCGGCCTTCATGGATGGGACGACCGCGCTATACACCTCCCGCTTGAGCAATTGGAGCGCCTCGGAGCGCCGCGTGCCATCGGCATCTGTGAGGACGAGGACAAGGTCATATGTGTTCGAAGGAAGGGAGACGAAGCCGGCCGAGACCCGGTCGAGCATTTGCAGGTCGGTTGTGTTGCGGTCGTAGGTTGTGAACAGGGCGCGGAGTTTGTCTTCTTGAGTGGCGATAGAGGGGGGAGCGAGGAGGAGCGTTCGCTTTGAACCGACGGACTTTGAGGGAGTAGGAGCCATGTCGAAATCAGGCGTTGTATCGATTGTGACGAAGGAGGGTGCCATTCTGTCTATGGTCTTTATTCTATGGTGTTTATAAGACGCGGCGAATCAGAAGAGTTGGAAAGGAGGTGAAACGGCGGGTGCTCTGCCTCGAGCGTAGGGTGGCGGAGCGGAAACCTGAGATAAATGCAGTCGAAAAAAATGCGTTCAGCGCGATATCGGGAGGTGGAATGATCGTCTGCGGTGAGTTGGTGGTCAGAGACAGCGAAGTGTTGAAATTATGCAGAGATCTCCGATTGAGCAATCGCACCCGTGGCCTTGAGGGCGGTTGGTCAGCGAATTTCTTGAATGTCTTATCAATCAGCGCTGGAGGGGCAAATCCCGACACGTGATCCGCGGAGAAGCAAGAACTGAGGCATGATCTCGTTTCTTTGCCCAAAGAGGCTGCCAAGTCCCGTATCTTACAGCATATGGCACCAATAAACGACTCCCTAAATAAAACTTCCCACCCAAACTTCAACAGAAGATATCGTATTGTTATGTGTAAAACAAATACCGAAATTTTGCCTCCGATACAGGAGCCCAATCTCCTCTCCTCTTTTTGAGTCACTGACGGGTTTGGCATTACTAATCCTTTCCCCCACTTCTGCGGCCGATGCGGAAAAACTGGTGATGTCACGGCTATACACGGGTGGACGAGGGGGAATTAATCCGCAGTTGAGATGCCAGTTTATAAACAGCATTTAACTTGAAGTGAAGTGCTTGGGCAAACATGGATAACAAGGCAGAATATGATTTAAGTAGGTGCTGGTCTAGGCTTACAATTGACATAGAGGCAATGTATAACCCAGTTATATATAGTTTGCACACCATCAATTAGAGCTTGAGAATCAAATTTGATTGTGGTGAATCGAATCAAGATTCGTGCATTTCGGGGAGAGATAAGAACTTCAATGCCTAACATGTAGCAGGACGATAGCCCTAATCCAACCCGACAACAACGGTACACTTAATCTCAACAAGCAACTTCTCATTTGGCAACTCCTTTACCCCGATCGTCGTCCTCGCCGGCGCATCCTCCCTGTTCGGCCAAACCCGGTTCCACTCCTCATTCATCCCCGCATAATTCTTGGAGAGGTCGACCAGGAAAACAGTCGCGTCGACAATATTGCCTAGGCTTCCGCGCCCATCTGTAGCACCCTGGATGATTGTCTCAATGTTTCGTAGAACAGCCGCTGTTTGAGCTCGAATATCGAGAGTGAATGTCCCGTCCGGGTGTTCTGTGACCCCATCCCACGTTCCGTCCCCGCGACGGGAGGATGTTCCGGAGACGTAGATTGTGCGGTGCGGAGTAGTCGGTGCAAGGCGGGCGTGCGGGTAGTTTGCTAGCCCTTGGGCCTTGGAGGCGGGGAGGAAAAAGGGGGACCCGTTAGACATAGTGTGGACTGGAATGGCCAGGTTTTGACTATGAGCATTTGAGTGAGCACTTTGAAATAGATCACGGGGGATAATAAATAGTACCATGGGGGTAATATATGGCCCGGTTGGTCATATTCGCCCCGCGAAGAAATACCAGAGTGGAGAATCTATACCTGTCAACCATTGTCTCCATGCCTTAACTCTGCACACTGTGCCGGGGCGGCCGAGGAGGTATACGATCCTATGTATCCTACTCAGCACCGCAAGTAAAAGAACTCATGCTGTGTTATATCCTCTGTTGTGTACACGATTCCACTGAACTGCTCGTAGGCCCCAGTCGTAGTGGTAGCCAGCACTTCGGTGCCATATCACCAGTGTAGTAACATTATGGGTGAAGCACTGTGAAGAATAAAGTTGTAAAACGTATGAAACATTAACAAAGCTATATAGATTTGTCCTAAGCATGCCAGCTTATAGTGCTGGCAGAACCTAGGGACCACGTGGCGAGGAATCGGGCAGCGGCTAGTCTTCTAGAGCCGCAAGCCCTCCACCTCGCCTTTGTATCAGTCTTCAACCTCTCGTCTCCATTTGAACTGTCCTCATCATTATGCCCCTCAGAATATCTCGACCCTTAAAACCAGGATGCTTTATTTTTGTTACCTTTGTGGCTATTCTGGCCCTGACTCACGCCAAATGCATACCTCCTGAACGCCGAGATGCCCCAGGTATGATGTGACTCTATCAAGCAGACTGCAGAAGATCATTAACAGCGTCTAGGTGTTGGAATCGACTTAACCATGGCCTATGGGTAACTATCAGTCCGTGTATACGAAACTCTCATGTACTGATACATTCGTAGAACTGTCGCGATTCATTACAAAAATGGCACTACAAGAGACCCTGGCCGGGTAGACGGTTCACCAGAGTACCTAGCGGCCATGCAGTCTATGGCAGAGGATGCTGGAAATGCCCGCCTCCCCATCCCGCCACCGCAAGAAGAAGCGCGATGTTTCTTCAACATGCACCAACAGTGCCCCTAGGGAGCTAGGACATGAAATTCGAACTTTCTACCCTCATCCTATTATAATGGACTGGTGGTGGCCACTGAAAGCATGGTGCACCGATACGTTGAAGCGATTAGGCCTGTCCGCCCCTATAACTAACGAAGATGACTCGCCAGATTTGTATTGGGACGACATATGGATTGAGGCGATAGCAGACATGTTATCGAAAATCAAGTCAACGATCCTAGACAAGGTGGACCCGCCACTGAAATACAACGACTGTCACCATCTGGCCCGACTTTGAAGCCGATACATATTCGATTTATTAACATTACCCCATGGGGACAGAATCCCCCCCACCCCAGGTCGCAGTTAGCCGCTCCAGGTCTTCGCCACCTTGGCGGCTACATCGCCTAATATAGTTCGCTCCTGTATGATGGTGTACAAGTTGACGAATACTATGACTGGGGCGAGGAGGAATGCGAGCCATCCGCACCGTACGCTATGCCTGTGGTCCGCTACAATGCGGCGAGCCTTGGTATAACTATGAACACTCGACAATTTGGTAGGCCATGGCCCCAAAGACTTGTTGAGAGCCCACAGCACGGTGCATATCAACGGAACGGATCCGAAGAATATTGGGACGAAGTCAAGGGGATGCTGGAGAGCGTCATCTAGTGCGAAGCGGTTGATCATCACCTGTTACTCGGCTCACATGCATATGGATCTGATACAGTCAGTTAAAGAGGTCGACGAAAGACACGCAAATATCAAGTCATCTATCCTTGACCGCTACAACTCTTCTCGCTCGGAGACTGCGCGAGATGGTAACCTGCCACTGTTCACGGCTGCAAGGCGAGCAGCTGTGATTGCTCAAAGACGTATGGAGAGGGGATTCAGTGAAGACCCTGTGTATTATGACGAGCATGAGAAGGATAATGTGCCGAAGAATTCGCACTCGGAACTAGAGGTGAATGGTACGTGGACCAAAAAGCGCCTCGGAAAGTCAGCCTTTTCCCCAACGGCCGAGGAGAATGAACCCTGTCCCTCGCAGGCAACTGTGATTAAAATATTAATTATAGCATAGTAGGCTCGGAATATGCATAAGTTGAGGAGAAGCCTGACAGGCAGAATAATTTCTTCTGGTGTGATGCTGGGCTTGAAACGCCAAGACGGCGCCTGGGCGCTTTCCAGAGATAAAGGGTCTCAGCACGTGATCATCCAAGTCCATTCTGCCGCCAGGCACCGCCCCGCTACATCACATTCACCTCTAGATGGCTTCTGACCTTTTAACACCCCACATTGTTCACTAGTCTCACTACCTCACATCCAGGAAAATGAAGATCGTCTACATTGGTGTAAGCTACAAGCTTTCTATCACTACCGCATGAACTGATCCCCGCAGGTCCTTCGGAAAACCCAGCCCGACGCAGTCGAGCTATGCTGCGAGCGGGAGCTGAGCAGCTACTCCCGCTTCACAAAGGGAAGCATCTCGGAGTTCACGACCATGTTTAGCAAGATCGTCACCTCGCGCACCGAACCAGGACAACGGCAGGATATCCAAGAGAAAGGCAAGTTGAAATTCTGAGATATGACGTGGGGAAACTGTAGCGTGATTGCAGCTCAGGGGTTGATTGGATTCTTTGCGGTGAGCGATGGCTAACCACTGATGGAATCTAGATTTCGTCTTCCACGTCTACGCCTCAAGCCAACAACGCGGTCTTACCGGCGTCATTATCAGTGACGACGAGTACCCCTCCCTCGCTGCGCACCAGATCCTCTCAAAGCTCCTCGATGAGTTCAGCACGCAGCACCCCAACGCCACGACTTCAAACGGCCCCATCTCCTTCCCTGCGCTCCGCACCTACATCACCCAGTACCAAGATCCGCAAAACGTTGGAAGCATTCTGAAGATCCAGAGGGAGCTAGATGAGACCAAGGTCGTCCTACACAAGACCATCGAGAGCGTGGGTGCCCTCCTGCAGATCACTTGTCTAAAATATATTTTAACAGCCGGGATAGGTTCTGGAACGTGGCGAGAAGCTTGACGACCTCGTGCAGAAGAGCGAAGGCCTTAGCTCGCAAAGCAAGATGTTCTACACAAGCGCGAAGAAGCAGAACTCATGCTGCATCGTCATGTGAACGAATCATGAATCTACTTCCCTAACTACCTAGCGTCCAATCTTCTCTCGCTTATGACACACATATCTACCGAGTCCTATCTATTCCCGGCGATATTACCCGCTTGTCTATCGCTTACTCTAGCTTGACTTACGTTTGATGAATCCCATGGCTGAAATACTGACTGATGTTTCTGTTGCTTTTTGCGTGGCGGATATGAGTTTGACATGCTGCTACTGATGCTATTACTGTTCGGCATTATACTACGCTATCTCTGTATGTTGTATAGAAGCACATGTTAGGATGTCAATAAGCCGATTAATGACTGCTGCCTCCTGCACTTCTGTATGATCTCCTAACCTCGGCTATGCACCGCCTTTTCCCTCGCATGAACCTCATCGGCACTCGTACCTGCGCCAATAATTTCCGACATCGAAGACGCTTGATGGTCCTATCTCTCCCCACCATCCTCCTTTTCACATCTTACATCATCAAGTTTCTTCATGAAGAATCTTTCATCAGCGCCTAATCGCTCAAGAACCCCCCCAAAATCGTGTACCTTCCCCTCCCTCCCCCTGCACCCCTCCTCCACTTTTAACTGGAGATGTTTATCACCGTTCCTAGTTAATATAGTAAAATAAACGCGCCTGCTCTGTATGTAAGGATTGTTTTAGGGCTGGCTCGCTTAAAGGCTTGCTTAAGGGCTTGCTTAAGAAGTTCGCTCAGAGGCTCACTCAAAAGGCCAAATCCCCATTATGGAGTGCTTTTGGCCCTATCCTATAATTACGGCACTGGGATGTGCATCGATCCACCTAAGCTTGACTATCATTGTGTTTGCCATTACATGAGATGCGGTTTGATTCGGTTGCTGTCAGAAAGACCAGTAAGCGGCGGATATACTTCGATACCAATTATCTCCTCTCCAGGCACCGGCGCTCTCTTGTCCTTCGATTGCCCAGGAACCGATGACCGCTCCGTCGCCTCTGCTAGATAACTGTAATTGCATCCTCTTCCGTGGCAGGGACTTTAGGTCAGGGAGCTGCCTTGAACTCAGGCCCAATCACCTTTGGAAGCGCATCTTTGAACAAGGGGCGTATTGTCATGTTGTCGGCCAAAACCCAATGAGGGTGATGGTATACGCAAACAATTACACATTTGGCATTCACGCAGTTCTGGTTGAGTCCATGGAACTTGACAAAGGCGCTTGGGTAGGGAATCTTGGCTCCAAGGCGTTCGCCCTGGGTACTCCCGTCCCTTTGTGTATGGATACCCTATGTGAAAACAGGGTCTGTGCTCGAGTGGTGGCCCGCCTTCAAGTCGGATGTTTAAAGGGTTCTGTCTCTTCTAAAGAGCTATCAATTGTGGAGGCTGTAGTTTAGGTACTGGATTCACGGGTCCAAATATCCATTGGCGGGACAGTTCCATTGTAGGCTAGCCGTCATACGATGGGGGTCAAATAGGAGTCAAATGGGAGTATTATAGACGCCCACTGGTTTCGTAGTAGACATACCACTAACTTTTCAACAGGCCTGGTCGGTGAATGATGTCTTCCCAACCGCCGCCGAGCCGGAACCAGAGGCAACCCTGAGACAGCCCCTGCAACGGCCGATACGGAACGTACTGCAAAAGGCAAGCCGACCAACGGATCCCGCGGAAACAAGAGGGCGCAAATAAACACAGGTACTGGACGGCAGAACGAAGGGCCGGAGGTAATCCGTGGCAACGTGGCAACTGGAAGCGAAACGGAAACCGCTTGGTTCCTATTCAGTTTCCCAGAAAGTGAATCCTTCATTCTATTAGGCCCACTTCAGCACTAGTTGAGCTTTGGAAGCAATTTATACATCACTGTCTCCGTCATGCTCGAAGGAATCAACTGTAGAGATTTTTGAGCATACGGCGCAGGACTAGAAGCTCTTTACAAAAGAGGCTGGATGTATTTAGAAGATTGATGAAGATCGTCAATACAGTACTTTGGGATCGGTAAACAACGAAAACGGCCCTTGGACATCCAGACAAAGATTTCTGGCCAGGAGAGTGATGACAGTCTCTGAAAGTTGTGATGGAATCCAGAGCCTGCGCGCAGTCCTTATCGTTGTCATGGTTTCCATCCGGGGTATTACAACCCTTCAGCAACAACACAACACATAGCATGATCGGTTACGTTTCATCCAGGTATCCACCTTCAATTCTGGACTCCTGATCTCAACAACACGGACAGACTCCGAGATGAGGTCTAGGCGAGAGGAGCTTCTTTTCTGAATCCAGAGACCCCGGGATGCCGAGGAACTTGGCAGCGGGACCAGGCTCCAGGATGAGGAGGTGGCTGACAGGATACGAATCTGTGTGCCCATGGTGGTTGCTGTGGGAGTGGAATGCGACGATTGCGAGAAGAGTCAGATAGTGTTTGTTAAGACATTGCGGGTCTCCTGATACTCCAGGGAGGCTGCGAAAAAATCCTCCAGTCCAGTAGACTTCAGCTCCCTCGGGAAGCGGTCTCGACTTGGCCATGGTGATCACACCCAAGACAAGACAAGAAGATGGCTGGTGAGGCTTGAGCTTGATACGTAGATGCCGAGTTCACTCCCGATGCATGTTCATGCGACCGGAGATGCTGCGAGCCAAGAAGACAAGGTTGACGATGGCCTGATCCGTCATGATTGCAGAGCTAATGCCTCGAGTGTTTCTCTGACGTCTTTGTTTTCCTGCCGGTGGACGGATAAAACCTCCTCTGGGGAAGCGTGCACTTTAGCCTTAACCTGTTTTTCCAAACAGCCAATCGAGAGCGGAGTCGGATCCGACCATGGATTCAAAGTGCGGAGGCCACTCCCAATGAAAGGAGCCATCGCCAGACTTGGGGAAGATGCGGGGACTTCCCAAATGGCGAATGCAGACCGCTGACTTTCGAGCAAAGCTGTGGCGCGCTGATGCAGGTGATCCCCCGGTCTCATCAAACCTTCTTCTCCTTGGACGGAAATACTCCGACCCCCACGCAACGCGGATTCTGGCACAATTGGACCCGATGGATGAATAGGACGGGAGAATGGGAAGCTGGAAAGCGAAAGGGTGGAGCCGGCAGACCCTGGATTGGCCCCCTCATTCGTGTTGAGACTCCATTCCCCCGGCCTTTCTCCGCAGTTCCACTGCAAGAATTCTCCACTCGCACGCTCAACCACGACACGGGCTGGGGGGACCCAATCATACATGGCACAAGCTGCGTTTTGACTCTCTGTGGCGCCCACTCTTTGAATAATTTCCCCATCGCCAGTTTGATAGTGAGTCCAAATCGGGGAGGAGCAAACGGTCATGCTGATGTTCCATGATCCAGGTTTGTTGCGCCCTCGCACAGATATTCGGGTATAAAACCTTCGAGCCCGGAACATTTGATCTGCGCTCATCCGCCATCATCTTTGTCTACCTTTTCTTTCACACTTTATTGCTCCGATATTACGATGACTGACATCACCGCCGAAAAGGCGAACATCGCCCATGATGAGGAGATGTATGCTATTGGGGAGCTCACTCCCGAGGAGAAGGTCGTCGAGAAGAAGCTGCGGCGACGCATTGACAGTATCATCATGCCCTTGGTAATTCTCGTCTATCTGATGAATTATATCGATCGGTAGGTTTTAAAAAGCAGTTCCATGCCAACTTGAACTGACTCCCAAGCAGGAACAACTACGCGGCAGCTAAGCTCCAGGGGCTCGAGGAGGACTTAAATCTCAATGACCAGCAGTATCAGACGGGTCTTTCGATCCTTTTCGTGGGCTACATCCTCATGCAAGTCCCGTCGAACCTTCTGCTCAACTATATGGGCCGGCCCAGCCTATACTTGGGCGGCTGCACGGTGGCATGGGGCCTGGTCTCAGCCCTGACGAGTCAGGTCAAAAGCTATGGTGCAATCGTGGCTTGCAGGTTCATTCTAGGCCTCGTTGAAGCTCCCTTTTTTGCTGGGGTACTCTTCTACCTCTCAAAGTGGTATACAAAGAATGAGCTTGCGTTGCGGATGAGTATCTTCTACTCGGGCTCGCTTCTGTCGGGAGCGTTCGGCAACCTTATAGCGGCAGGAATTCTGGACGGCTTGGCAGGTGCACGTGGTCTCTCTCCCTGGCAGTGGCTGTACATCATTGAAGGCGCGATTACTGTCTTCATTGGACTTGGGGTCTGTGTGCTGCTCCCAGACTTCCCGGAGAACTGGCGGGGCCTCCCGGAGGAGATGAGGCACGTTGCGAAGAAACGCCTAGCCATTGAAGCTCGCCAAGCAGACGTCGATGCTGGTACTGGAATGAGCCAGATGGAGGGCTTAAAGCTGGCGTTCAAGGACCCGAAGACCTACGCCCTGGCCATCGCCTACATGGCCATTACCGGTGCCAGCGGCTTCCAAAACTTCTTCCCCTCCCTCACAGCAACTCTGGGATACAGCAAAACAGTTTCTCTGCTTCTGGTCGCCCCTCCTTACATCTTCATGGTCTTCTACTCCATGGCACACTCATACATGTCGGATCGATACGCCAAGCGTTTCTGGTTCTTCATCTACCCAATTCCGATTACCATCGTCGGCTTCGTGATCTTCCTTTCTACTGATAACTTCGGAGCCCGCTATTTCTCGTTCTTCCTCATGATCTTCGTGTTTGCGCAGAACGGCACCGTGTACAGCTGGATCGCAGGCGCCATTCCGCGACCCCCAGCCAAGCGCGCCGCTGCCTACGCCTTTATCAACTCCATCGGCAACTCTGCTAGTATCTGGACTCCTTACACCTATCGAGACGTTGATATCCCTTACTACCGACCGGCTATGGGCGTGTGCATTGCGCTGCAAGTGATCGGTGCCCTCATGGCTGTCTTCATGTACTTCCACCTGACGGGACTGAACAAGCGCCAAGAGAGATTCGAGGACGAGAGCGCAGTTCTCACGGAGAAGGACCAGAAGGTGTTGCAGGGGATCGCTGCGCGGGAGGGTATTGACATTGCGGCTGCGCGCCAGCACCAGCGGGGATTCCGATATGTCATCTAGTGGGATTTGGTGTACAGAGTTAGCCTGCGCTTACTTACACCTGATGGGGAATCAAATGAATTCAATCAAATACAAAGACCCTGTTCATAATAAATGGTTTCTTCCAGCTCTTTCTCCGCCAAGAAAGGATGACTCTTGCTACGTACTTTATTGGTGAAACATACACCGGAGTCTGCCGAACCGAGGGCGTCCTTCCCCCCGCTTCGTGTTCGGCCACAGCATCTGTCAGCTGTCATATCGGAAGCAAATATCATACGACGGATACATTATTGGTCCTTATCCAGGCTTGTAGAATATATCATGGTGCGGCTGTGCCCGGGTCTACGTTGAAGTATCCATCACCCGATGGTTGTTCTACCTCATGACCACTCAGGGCTGCAGATAGAATCGTATAAAACGATCTGCCTGGCAGGCAGAGACTCCTGCTACCGCATTTTGTCAAACCCAACCACCAAATCAAAATCTGATTCGAAGAAGAATACAATAAGAGAGCAATGTGTATCGCAATCCTCTCAACCACCCATCCCGACTATCGCTTTATCGTCATCAATAACCGCGATGTAAGTTCTTCACGTCTCTCTAGGGGATCGCATACTTGATCGCGTTCTCCGTTCCCATGTAATATTTACTAACCTTCATCCGATAGGAGTTTCTAGCCCGCCCTACATCCAGGGCGGACTGGTGGCCCGCGCCGTACGAGCATATCCTCTCCGCGCGCGACCTCGCTCGTGCCGCGCACGGCACGTGGCTAGGCGTCACAAAGAACGGCCGCGTAGCCGTGCTGACGAACTGTCTTGAAACGAATTGCGCCCGAGCAGTCGGAACGCGCAGCCGCGGGGACATCATCAACTCCTGGTTGACTGCTTCGTCCGAGCATCCTGCGGCTGTGGAGGGCCATGTGGAGGAGTTTGTCGACGAGCTAAGGAGAGCCCGAGATCTCGACTCCGTCGGCGGGTTCAATCTACTTCTTGGAGACGTCAGTGAGCCCGAGCCTGGTGCGCTGGCGATCGTCTCGAATCGGAGAGAGAATATGGATTGTTGTAATGGGGAGGTCCAGGTTCGGAGGGTTAGCGGTGGCAGTGGGCAGACCGTTGCGCTGAGCAATATGACTCTGGAGGGGGAGGGTGCGGATCACACGAAAGCATGGAGAAAGATCTTGTTGGGTGAGAGCCTAACAGCGGAGGCGATCGCCGCGAGTCTGGAAAAGGGCGAGGAGGAAGATGCGCTCATTGAGCGTCTTTTCGGGGTCCTCTCCACGGACACCCTTCCCCGGCTTCCTGGCGAGCAGAAAGCGGTGGCCTACCTTGGAGTGTTCCGGGAGAGCATTTTCATTCCCGCCATCGGGAAGGCTTCGGAAAAGCATCAAGTGGGCGAGGTGGATTGGAACGCCAAACTGCTGGACCCGGCATTCATGGAGGGATTGTACGGCACGCAGACGCAGACGGTGATCCTGATAGACCATGCCCGGCGGGTGAGATATGTCGCGCGGACGCTGTATGACGAGGATGGACAGCCGCTGTCGCCGGCGGAGAGGGATCGATCTTTTGAATTCCAGGTGGAGCTGTAGCTGACCCCTTGCCCGCATAATGGATCGTTACATCATGGTGCAGCACCAATTCTGTTCATTCTTGCTGCAGGTATCTAGCGAATGCTTCAACACATCAGGGCCAAATCATCATTTCCATCACAATAAATGTCTCCGACGTCTGTACTGTCGGCGAAGCCAACCATCCCAACTCCGTCCCTTCGTTCCCCTGTGAGCCGCCACACTGTGCCTTGCGGTCGGAATCCCCCGAGCCCATCCCACGGCTCATGCGGGGAGGCGTCCAAAACATTCGCAGATCCAACCGGGGAATGACATGCGGAGTTCGTGGAGTCGTGGCAATGAACGGAGGACTCTCGTCCGCACATCAATGATCGACTTAATCACAGCACTCTGGTTCGCCCCTATTTCCCCGCTACATCATCGCCTCCGCAAATGGAAGAGTGCCCGGTCACGTGCCACCAGGTGAACAAACGCTTCCTGTGTTGCATATATATATGCTCTGAGGTACCTGTCTCTTTTGAGCTATCCAGGTCAGGTTTGAACTGAAAAAGGATCTGTCCTATTCCGTGTCTGTGCTGTACCAATTTATCCTTGCTACCATAGTGGAATTCAAGGCTCCATTTTCCGTTTTATCAAGTCCTCCATATTGTATACCCACACCATGTCCCTTAACAGCGCCCGCCCCGCCCTCAACCGTAGCCTCTCTTCCAGCGGCAGTCGCCCGGGGAGCCGGCCCTTCTCGATCGCTATTCCAGCCCGGTTAACAAACGAATCGCGATTGCCTTCAGCACCGCGTGGCTTTCTCGCAGAGTGCGTTTTCCCCCGCGTCCCAAATCCGATGACGTCACTCACTCCCAGCTTGGGCTTATGCACATTTCTATGCATTGCATAAATGACTAATCGGACACAAAATATGTTTAGAAAAGGACCATTCCCATTCCGAGAACGTGCGACCTCGTATGAGAGTATTCACACATCAGCGTCAAGTTTTGCAGAGTTGGAAATGCTAAGGAAAAAGACGGTTGAGCAGCGGGGCAAGATTGAGTCGCTGCAGAGGGCAATGTGAGTTTTACCCAAGTATGGATCATGCGGAGGCGACGGAATTCAACTTGCTGACTTGCCTGCCGGGATAGGTTGGAGCTTGTTGGTGAACGAGGTCAATGAGAGATGGGTATTCGGGTGAGGAGGGTGCATATTGGAAGATTTATGGGGAGGTCCTTGGAGTCTGAGACTCAGGGTGGCCCTGCTTGGAATTGGGAAAGATTCCTATTGAATGATCATAGATGCATAGCAAGCTTGGTATATGTGTTAAGTTACTCAGAGAAAGTGAATCTGAATATATCAGATCAGAGATTTGACAAATACACGGCCAGGGACTGGCAATGACTTGCATGAAGCATGTATCCGGTATTTTAACCCAGGCTGACTAGCTACAGGCGCCGCTGTACACACACCGGGCTCACTATATGCACACTGGCCTTGCTAGCTACACACCATGTGGTAGGCAGATATACACAGAGTGTAAATCGAGGACATCTTCGCTCAGAAACTTCAACTTGCGACGCTCAAATCATCAGTCGCCGGTATCCCGTAGCATAATTCCCGGTTTTCACATAGAGGGCGGCAGACGGTGATCGACGTTCATTTGGAAGCGGTTCGGTCAACGCTTTGGGTGTGGATTTCCGAAGCTTTTGTCATACACTGCAGAGCACCTTCGGGGAAACCGGGCCCGGGTGAGTAACTAGTACATACAACATAGCAAAGCTTCAGGGTTTTCAGGGACGATCAGCACGCCATGTTTCGGACCGTTGGCCCCAGTCGATGGTAGGTTGAGAGGGCTATCTATCGCTCAATTACGTACCTCCACGGGACGATCGCTGACTTTGCGGGGAACGGGGCATAGCTAGCGGTGTCAGATTGACAACAGTCGAAGGGTTCGAGATAAAATCAGCCAGATTTGACTTATTTTTATTTTTATTTTATTTTTGGCTCTAAAACACTGTTCCGACGCAAACAGAGAGGTTCTGGGGTATTTAAACCCTGGATGTGCCTGTTGGAGAACAAGAAGAATAGTGAAACTATCTGAGCTGCAAGAGAAGACGCCATGTATATCCAAGCATTCTCTCTTACTTTGTTCTCTGCGGGCGTCTCCTGCTTCCTGTCCCACCCGCCCAAGTCGTCCTTCGAGCGCCGCGCAAGCACTGAGATCCCGGCCGACTCCTTCAACGCCTTCGACACATATTGGAATTATCTGTACCCCTGGGGAGATACACACAATGGAGGTGCCCGCATGGATTCCGCACACGTCACTGTGAGCGATGGGGTTCTTACCTTGACGGCCGAGCCTGTATCAGGAGAGCCTGACCCCATTCACTACTTGTCTGGCGCAATCCACGCCAAATCAACCTTTACTGTCGAGGCAGGTGGGGGGTACGACCTCAGTGCTGAATTTATCGCACCTGTGTCTACCGGGACATGGCCAGCATTCTGGCTGAATGCAGCGAGCGGATGGCCTCCCGAGATTGATATTGCCGAGTGGAAGGGAACGGGAAAGATCTCGTTCAACACGTTCAACACGTCCAGCGAGGTGATGGCGCTCGATATTGACTACCCAAGCCCGGAAGACTGGCACTCTGTCAAGGCCGAAGTCCGCGATGAGAACGGGGCCGGTGTCAGCGTCAAGTTCTACCTGGATGGGGAACTGGTGACGACCCAGTACGCCAGGGAGTATGTTGGTAAGGGGCTGCGACTGTAAGTTTGCTGGTATCAAAGCAAGTTTATCCCTGAGCTAAAGACTGCAGAATCATTAATTACCAAACCGAGGGATCTTCTGGTTCTCCAGGGCCAACAACTGGTTTGTTTCCCTGAATACTTCCTTGTTCCTTTACATATACTCATAACCTGAAATGCAGAAACCACCTTCCAGGTCCGAAACGTGGAGGTCATCAGCCAGAACAGCTAAGTCCGCATGGTATGTTGGGACACTCTTTGTCTATTTAGGATCTACTATTTCTAGTTGGTCTTTTCTCTGTTCCAAGTCAGCTGCGTTTGCTTTATCAGTATTAAGGTGTTGAGCTGGGCATGATCTCATCCTAAGTATTGGAGCGATGAGTTGGTTTACCCTGTGTGGATGAGGGTGTGATATACCGCTGATTAAATAACATTTGCTTTTTGGCGCTCGCGAGAGTATGCGGAGTCTATCCTATACGTAGATGGTATGAGTTCTAGATTTGGGGATGTTGCGGCCCCCTGGCTGCAAGAGATGGTACTCTCATGGTGTGGGACCGGACCAGTTAATCTCAGGCGTCTAACCTTATAATACAATCCTGACTTACTAATCTGGGCATAACGGCATTGTGAAGGTGTTAGAAGCTCAGCATATGAGATAGTAGTTTTACGGCCTCAGTAGTGGTCCTTTCAGCGTCAGTTTCACAGGTCCTCGCATTCTGGTTGTAATTCTTAAGAAGCTAGTATAAGCCATGTATCCCTAAGCAGGGCCCTAACCACGGTTCCTAACCACGCCCCTGACCATGTCTCTAAACATGTCCCTAAGGCTGTCCCTACGGTGCGCAAGGAGGTGCTTAAGGGGTACTTAAGAGAGGCGCTCAGTGACGTGGTTAGCGACATGTTTAGAGATATGGTCAGGGGCGTGGTTAGGAACCGTGGTTAGGGCCCTGCTTAGGGATACATGGCTTATACTAGCTTCTTAAGAATTACACTCTATATCTGTCTACTACATAGTGTGTAGCTAGCAAGGCCAGTGTGCGTATAGCGAGCCCGGTGTGTGTATAGCGGGCCCCTAGCTATATCCCAGGTTATGTCGTGCTGAGTGAGATTTTTTCAGTCGAGATATCTATGAAACAGACATTTAGTCTCTGAATATGTGCATTCTTCCGCAGCCATATTTAAAGTCTGTTTGCAGTCCATGGCTTCAATCCCGCATCTCTATAACATTTTGATGGATCGATATGCCGTCACCCTGAACAGAGCTGAGCTGATATATTCCTAGCCACCAGGACTGGGATACTATCCAACGTGACGGTTTCCGTGAGGCCCATCATGATTTAAGTGCCGTTCCTAGCATACCGTAATACTGCCCATTGCAATAAGATGGCTATATAGCGGCAGTTGAATCACAGCCGATGAAACCGCAGTAAAATCACTGTATTGGATGCTAGGATGGATCAGGCATATCGAAAAATCCACGTTCCTCAAAACAGTCATGTATAAACTCGATAATCTCCCTCCGTTTCCAGTTCTGGTTGTCTTCCCAACACCGACGAGCCTTTTCCAGTGCATTGGGATATCCATCCCCGCTTTCCAGCGAGGCGCCGTTGTCAAGGAGGAGCTTAACGCATACCAGTGATCCACTTGTAATCGCTGCTTGCAGGGGTCGTCCATGGTTTCCGGTTGTACCATTAACTTTTGCTCCGTGTTGCAAGAGAAGGCGCATTATCCCTTGCAACCCCAAAAGTGCTGCTAGTTGGAGGGGCGTCCCATAGCCTTCCACAGGTATGTCAACGTCTGCTCCATTGTCCAGGAGGCATTTTGCAATTTCGAGAACGCCAAGTCTGATAGCCTTGTGCAGAGGCGTTCCGTAAGCATCCGATACTGCATTGACATCTGCACCGTGGTCGATGAGGAGACGGATGAGAGTCTTGGTTGCGTCGAGACCTATAACGGATTTGTTCCATCCGCTACTCATTAGATCATGTGCGGCGATAACAGCTAGCAACGGGTCATAATGAGTGCTCTTAACTGGGGCCCCGCATTCTAGGAGGAATTGCACGACGTCGATGCGATGTGCGAAGATCGCATTGGATAGTGGAGTATCCCCAACACCATCTTCTTCAGTGAGATCGGCGCCAGCTTCAACAAGGAGCTTGCAGATGTCAAGATATCCTCTGTAGGCGACTTCTGAGAGTAGACTTTTTCCATTCGCTATAGGATTCACCTCAGCGCCGTACGTAAGATACGTCTTGACCATTTCCACGTTCCCATCCAGCGCATGTTCCCTCAACGTAGACTTGCCGCAGCATGGCAAGAGGATATCCACAAGGTCACCCCGGTCTCTTTCTAGGGCCGCGTTGACAGCGTCAAGTGTGCACCTTGCCCCATTTTCAATTAAAAGGTGAATCGTCTCTTCTTCAGCCATCTGAGCAGCCAAGTCTAAAGGGGTAACCCACGAAGGCTCATTGATGGATATTCCGATCGTGATTAAACGTCGAATCAGGTCAGTTGACGCATGATGCTCTATAGCACTAGCTAGAAGCCTGGCTCCGCGCAACTGGATATTCTCCAAACTAGTGTGTTCAAGAGTTAAACGAGCTAAATCTTCCACATAAGGGAGGTCATGCCGCTGCAGCACCCAGTGCAGAGGCTCTGGTCCGTGTCGTTGTGACGAGCGATATGGAAAGAGTCCGTGTTTAATCAGAACTTCCATCATTTCTAGTGTGCCGCGAGATGCCGCCCACTCAATCATAGACAGCCTGTAGTGCTCTCCGTAGTTCTCCGCGTCAATGATTTCAGCTGGTAGTAAAAGGGTCAGGTCTCTGCCCACACCCACGCTAAGCAGGTAATCGGCGACTTGGGCTTGGTTCTGCCGCACAGCGACCGCCAAAGGCGTCCGTTCTCGCCAATCCATTTGGTCAATGTCCAATCCATACCGCTGTAGCATCTGCAGTATAACCGTTCGCCCGGTTGCTGCCGCCATATGAGGGTAGCATGCCGCCGCCCACTGATGCTCCTCCCAATAGCTCAGGAGCCCCTTGCGGGAAAAGTGGTCCAAAAGCAGCACCATGCAATCCACGAATCCACGTTGGATAGATAATGCAAGGAGGTCTTGTCGTCCAATATGCCAACCAATCGGCGCATTCCCAGATCGCTTCCTCTTCGTCAACCAGCATCTAACCGCCGCTGTAGCAAGCTGCTCGCTCCCTTTGCGGATGACAACCTCGGTTGGGCCATACACGACTAAGAGCTCGTTCACGAGCTTTCTCCAATCTCCTTGTATGCATGTCAGCTTGAACTGGTAGAACAAGGGGGGGGCATTGGTTACTGCAAACTCGAAGACAGCTCTGGATGTCCCTGTAAGCATCACATGCACCATCATCCTCGTGTTGATGACTCTGTTGAACAAGTTCATATTCATCATCTTCCAGTAAGAAAACCCCACCAGGTACACCCAAGCGGTGTAGATCAATTTCAGATAGCGAAGCGATCTCTTTGAGTATTAGTGATCGGATGTCTGCTGGCAGATCACCCCACTTCATCCTGTGATTCTGGGGGGTCAGAGCGAAATTCACTGTATCATGCAAGGCTGATATGATTATTACAAAATCATGTTCGACTGGCGAGCGTGTGGTAGCATTGATCTCGGCGAGGTTTGTCTCGAACAAAGACGCGGTAGGCAGTCAGTGGATGCCTAATTGTTGCGACAGCATTTTGCACCTAACACACGTTGGTTTCCGCCGCAACAATTAGCAAGCAATATCCCCCAAACAGATCTCGGTTTTCTAACTTCGAAGATCGCTGGGCAATTGATGCATCGCCCTCGCATAATTTTACAGGAATCCAAAATTTACACGTGGAGTTAAAGACGTGGCATTCGGTCAGCATGCCGACCGGAGGACGCGAGCCGCTTACCGTAAATGGCATGCGAAAAGAGCCACGCTGTAGTCAAGTTACACAAGGGTTTCATGGGTGAGAAACAGGGCTATTGTGGCAATATAAATTATTTTAAGAGCAGTTTTCAAATTCGGCAACCCGCTTTATCCTGCCTTTGCCCCCTTTGTTCATTGTTGTGGCTGATCGACTTGATCGACGAGGAACCAACAATATCGCGGAGATATATACTCCGGCCCCAGACTCTCAGGAAGAGCTGCTCGATACTCTGCGCTATAACATAGCCTCAATGCGCTCTAAATCTATCCCAGGAAGAATCTCGTTCTGAATCGAATGCGCAATCGATGTATTGTGGTTCCCGAGTGTTAAAGACTGGCGGGATCTGCGGCGTTGACTCTTCCGCTCTTGCGGCAATTGCGGCCTCGAGCCTGGCGCGTTTTGAACCTGGCGGAGAAGTCGGGGATAAGAACGGGAAGCCGAGGATTCGGCCCTGTTTAATTATCTAGGTTCTAAATTGTTATCTCAGCCTCCATGGTTCACGAGTTAGTTGGTCAAGGATTGAAGTCTGGACCATGATCCTGGAAACTATTTGCGGAGCTACGTAATAGTAAGGAGGGTAGTTGTCAGCTGCCCATAATCGTAAATCCATGGTCAAGGAGAGATTGGTCATCAATCCTTGTTCGGGGTACCCCTCTGTAGCTGCTGATTCCTCAACATCCAGCGTTGTTCTGGAGTATGTCGACGAAGTAAGACGTAAGGGGAATACCCGGAGCTCGGAGCAACGGACGAAGCGAACATGCGAATCAACGAGAAGATAGGGCGAATGAAGTTCCAGAACAAGCGATAGAAAGATTGCCAGACGGGAGAGTTCCGCAGTTCTGCCGCTTGGCGAGGTATCCACAGAGCCATTGTTCATCACATGGAGGTCCGAGTGGCCGGTGCGGGATCTGTCAGAATTTGGTGCGTAAAGTTTGAGCATGAATCCGACTTGGATGAACAAGTCACAAGAAGATCTAATGAGTCACAGTACTGCGATGGAAACTGTGAGATGGGTTCATAGTTGCCTGGGTCGGCGCGGGTGAAGCGCTTCTATATCCATGTGGTAATCGAGTTTCAGATAGCATATCGTTGATTTGCGCGCCATAGTTTGTACGCGGAACAAGAGCTTTAAGACAGACCATCTGGCAGGGACCGACGACAAAAGGCATATGATGGGCGCAATGGTCAATCATCGATGAACTGGCGATCTTCACGCCGCAGGCCGTGATCATGGGAACATCGGCTTTAATCGGCGAGCCACGAAAATGATAAGTCCGACCATGCAAGAAAGCCTGAATTACGAACCGATTGCCTATCAAATCGGAAATCCAAGGCAGGATTCCCGAACCAGCTTTGATTCCTTCGAGGTTGAAACAATGACGATGATCCGCTATCTGATAAACGAAAGGCGCAACTTGGGCTGACGCCGCAACCTTGACCTGGATGTTTCAACTTTCCGCTCGTTCTGGGTTCCCTTTTTTTTTAGGCTGCGCACCCCGCTGAGTCAGCGGAACCGGAGTTTGTGCGGGCCCAAAAGGATGTCCGATTGGTTTTTGAAAGACGTGCTCGCTGAGTCATCGGAAAATGAGGATGCAACTTTTCGACCTGATGTCGGAGATGCCACGCCGAGCACCGACTTTCGACCCACAACACTCACTTTGTTCGCCTCTCTCACGGCCCTCCGTCTCCAGAAAAAGACTCTGCACTGTCCTTTCCCCAAATCGATCGCTACCAAGGCTCCCCTATTGGAAAATGCCTTTTCGTCCGTGCTCCACCGCCAATCTCCGTGGCCGTCTGAAAAAAAGCTCTGCGCTTTCCCACCCGTTTAGTCAGCGGATGTTTGAAGACCAACCAACAAGATGTCAAAAATAGGAGAACTATGTGGATCTTCTGGCTTCGGAATCGGTCTGATTCTTACCCCGTTTGGGTGGCTGCTCACTCTGGCCCTCCCGGGCCTGACCCACTCCCAGAAGGCGGCGGTGTTTATATAGTTCTTAAGGCTGTCCCCCCCCCCGAAAATGATGCTGATCGTTGAGAACCCCTTCCGACAAGGTACTGCACTGAGCTTTGTCGATCGCCATGTCTTCACTCGAAGTGGAAGACAAAGCCCTTCCCCACGAGTCTAGGGAGACCGTGGTCAGCAGGGACTCCGATAGCGCATCCACCGTGCTGGGTGAGGATTCCGTCACACCTACGCCTGATCGCAATGTTAGCCGTGCCGACGGCTGGACTTTGATGCCCCAAGTGAAACAACAAAATGAACGCCAAATGCAATCAGGATTCAAGCGGCAGGAATTGGGTGTCACATGGCAGAATCTCAGTGTGGAAGTCGTTAGCGCCGAAGCTGCAGTGCAGGAGAACTTCCTATCACAGTTCAATGTCCCGAAGTTAGTTAAAGAGTCTCGCAACAAACCACCTCTCCGAACGATTCTCAACAACAGCCACGGCTGCGTCAAGCCAGGAGAGATGCTCTTGGTACTTGGTCGACCAGGATCCGGATGTACGACTCTGCTCAAAATGCTTGCCAACCAACGCCTTGGTTACAGGTCGATCTCGGGTGATGTTCGGTATGGATCGATGACGGCGGAGGAAGCTGGCCAATATCGAGGTCAGATCGTTATGAATACCGAAGAAGAGCTATTCTTCCCCAGCTTGACTGTGGGAGAAACGATGGATTTTGCGACAAGGCTAAAGGTTCCTTATAAGCTGCCTAATGGCGTTGAATCCCCGGAGGCCTACCGCCAAGAGACCAAGAAGTTCTTGCTGGAGTCCATGGGCATCTCGCATACTGTCGATACAAAGGTAGTTAGCTCGTTTCTCCTCCTTTATCCGCCGAAGACTAATTCTTACAGGTTGGAAATGAATATGTCAGAGGTGTTTCAGGTGGAGAGCGTAAGCGTGTCTCCATTATTGAATGCCTTGCTACGCGTGCATCGGTCTTCTGCTGGGATAATAGTACCAGAGGTCTGGATGCGAGTACCGCTCTTGAGTGGACTAGGGCTGTTCGAGCGCTGACGGATGTCCTCGGTCTGAGCACCATTGTCACCCTTTACCAGGCCGGTAACGGTATCTATGACCTGTTCGACAAGGTCCTGGTTCTGGATGAGGGAAAGCAGATCTACTATGGACCTATGACCCAGGCCAGGCCCTACATGGAGGCTCTCGGATTCATCTGCCGCGACGGTTCTAACGTCGCCGATTTCCTGACCGGTGTTACCGTGCCCACTGAACGAAAGATACGCCCGGGATTCGAGGCGCGCTTCCCTCGGAACGCGGATGCCATGCTGGAAGAATACGACAAGTCGGTGGTGAAATCGAACATAGTCAGGGAGTACGACTATCCCGACTCTGAGACCTCGAAGCGCTCCACCGAAGATTTCAAGGTTTCGGTAGCCGAAGAAAAGGCCAAGCAGCTCCCCAAAAACAGTCTGTTTACGGTCGACTTCATCAACCAAACCAAGGTCTGTGTCCAGCGCCAATATCAAATTCTGTGGGGCGACAAGGCGACCTTTATCATCAAACAAGTCTCGACTCTTATTCAGGCGCTTATTGCCGGTTCCCTTTTCTACGATGCTCCAAATAACTCAGGCGGACTCTTTATTAAATCGGGTGCACTGTTTTTCGCACTGTAAGGCACCCAGCACCCGCACCTCCATTCCTAACGGTGTGCTAACAAGGTTCAGGTTGTATAACTCCCTTCTTGCGATGGCTGAAGTGACCGAATCGTTCCAAGGACGCCCAGTTCTCATCAAGCACAAGTCGTTCGCTTACTTCCACCCTGCTGCGTTTTGCATTGCGCAGATTGCTGCCGATATACCTGTCCTTCTCTTCCAAGTCAGTATTTTCGCAATCGTGCTGTACTTCATGGTCGGTCTTGAGATGACCGCAGCTGCGTTCTTCACATTCTGGATTATTGTGTTTGCTACCACCATGGTAAGTTGTTGGAACGATACATACGAAGCTTGAAGTAGGCTAATTTATAACAGGCAATGACAGCTATCTTCCGAGCAGTAGGCGCTGGTTTTAAGACGTTCGATGATGCTAGTAAAGTATCAGGCTTCTTGATCTCGGCCTTAATTATGTACACCGGCTACATGATCCGAAAGCCAGAGATGCACCCATGGTTCGTCTGGATCTACTGGATTGACCCCTTGGCCTATGGTTTCGACGCCCTGCTTTCCAATGAGTTCCACGGCAAAGTCATTCCTTGTGTGGGGACGAATCTCGTCCCGACCGGACCAGGTTATGAAAACGCCACCACTCAGTCCTGCACTGGTGTAGGAGGCGCTGTCCCCGGCAGAAACTATGTTCTGGGCGATGACTACCTCAACTCGCTTTCATACGACCACTCTCACGTATGGAGAAATTTCGGCATCTTATGGGCGTGGTGGGCTCTTTTCGTTGTCCTCACCATTATTGCAACCTCCCGTTGGAAGGGTGCCTCGGAGAATGGACCATCGCTGCTGATCCCTCGTGAGAGCGTGGAGAAGCACCGTCAAAATGTGCACCGCGACGAGGAATCTCAACCTACTGAAAAGGGCTCTAAAAAGCTCCAGGACGAAGGCTCCCAGGACCAAAGCGACATTGACAACCAGTTGGTCCGCAATACATCCGTCTTCACCTGGAAAGATCTGTCCTATACCGTCAAAACTCCGTCTGGTGATCGTCAGCTTCTTGACCATATCTATGGTTGGGTGAAGCCCGGAATGCTTGGTGCTCTTATGGTATGTCTTCTGTCTATGGAGCTAATAGTGAAGGCTAATAAATCTAGGGATCTTCTGGTGCTGGAAAAACCACATTGCTCGACGTTCTCGCTCAACGGAAGACCGCTGGTACCATCCAAGGTCAGGTTCTGGTCGACGGTCGCCCGTTGCCCGTCTCCTTCCAACGTTCCGCTGGTTACTGTGAGCAGCTTGATGTCCATGAGCCATATGCCACTGTCCGTGAAGCTCTCGAGTTCTCCGCTTTGCTCCGACAGCCGCGCACAACACCCCAGGAGGAAAAGTTAAAATACGTTGATACTATCATCGATCTACTCGAGTTGCATGACATAGCTGATACCCTTATTGGTCGCATTGGTGCTGGTCTGAGCGTTGAACAACGCAAACGTGTCACTATTGGCGTGGAACTTGTTTCGAAGCCTAGCATTCTTATTTTCCTGGACGAGCCGACCTCTGGTCTTGATGGCCAGTCTGCTTACAACACTGTTCGCTTCCTCCGCAAACTGGCTGATGTTGGGCAGGCTGTGCTTGTTACCATCCACCAACCTTCTGCCCAACTATTTGCTGAATTCGACAGCTTGCTGCTTCTCGCTAAGGGTGGAAAGATGGTCTACTTTGGTGATATTGGTGACAACGGTTCGACTGTCAAGGAATACTTCGCTCGCCATGGAGCCTCGTGCCCTCCGAATGCAAATCCCGCTGAACACATGATTGACGTCGTCTCTGGCACTCTTTCACAAGGCCGTGATTGGCATGAGGTCTGGAAGGCTTCTCCGGAGCACACAAACGCGCTACAGGAACTCGACCGAATTGTTAGTGATGCGGCTTCGAAACCACCAGGAACCGTGGATGATGGACATGAATTCGCTTTGCCCCTCTGGCAACAGACGTTGATTGTTACTAAGCGCACCTGTGTCGCTGTCTACCGCAACACGGACTATGTCAACAACAAGCTTGCTCTACACATTGGTTCTGCTCTCTTCAATGGATTCTCATTCTGGAAGATGGGCGAATCCATTGGGGAACTGCAATTGAAACTCTTTGCACTGTGAGCAACCTTTACTCCCATATTCATCTTTGATCACTTACTAACAAGTCCAGGTTCAACTTCATCTTCGTCGCCCCTGGTGCTATTGCTCAACTCCAACCCCTCTTCATTGAACGCCGTGACATTTATGACGCTAGGGAGAAGAAGTCGAAGATGTATAGTTGGGTCGCCTTCGTCACCGGTCTTGTTGTCTCTGAACTTCCTTACCTCGCCCTCTGTGCGGTGCTGTACTTCGTATGTTTCTACTATCAGACAGGTATGCCCACAGGGTCTGACAAGGCCGGTGCTGTCTTCTTCGTCATGCTCCTTTATGAGGGTCTCTACACCGGAATCGGACAGTTTATTTCTGCCTACGCTCCCAACGCTGTCTTCGCAACCCTCACAAACCCTCTTGTTATTGGAACGCTTGTCTCCTTCTGTGGTGTCCTCGTTCCCTACGCCCAGATCCAGGAATTCTGGCGCTACTGGATTTATTGGATGAACCCCTTCAACTACCTTATGGGCTCGCTCCTCACTTTCACTGTCTTCGATGTCGACATCAAGTGCCGCGAAAGTGAATTTGCTACCTTTGATCCGCCCAATGGTTCGACCTGTGCTGATTACCTCTCCACCTTCATGCAAGGCATGGGTGCCCGCTCGAATCTGGTTAACCCCGAGGCTACCGAGGGCTGCCAAGTGTGCCAGTACACTCGTGGAAGTGATTATCTGTACAACCTGAACCTGTTGGATTACTACTACGGATGGCGAGATGTGGGTATTATCGCTATCTTCGTGTTCAGCAGTTATGCGCTCGTATACGGGCTCATGAAGCTGCGCACAAAGGCTTCCAAGAAGGCCGAGGATTAATTTACTCGGCTCGGATTCGAGCCTTGGAGAAACTTCCTGATTTCACAGGCCTTCTTTTTTGCCCTGGCATGGCGGGGAACCGGATACCCTAGACACATATTCCCCGTCCGTTACCGTTGTTTTTGTATTGTGGTTTGATACATTGGCGCTTTTATAGCTTATAGACATACCTACATTGTGCGATAGCTGCATTTAGACATACTCCATTCTTAAAATTTAATAGACTGATACTTAGAGCAAACCGATCTGCATGGTAACACGTTCGCTCATCTCACGGAACACACCATGTCACCCAGGTATCGGGGATGATTTAGCGTCTTAATTTTGGATTTCGACGATAACAAACGACTTTTGTGTTTTGGTGAAGTGCTGTAGATCAGATAACAAGACAGCCTAAGTCGAGAAAGTAAAGTTGAGGACGCTGGACATTCTCGCAGACATCGGAAACATAGCAAAATACATTGCAAGTATCTTGGAAGAGCAGGATTGCTCCCTCGTCCCATAGCAGCGCTCTGCAGTATGATCCCGAGTACAAAATGAATCCTTCCATGTATGCCACGGACCCCGATGACCGGCGTTAGATACATCCAAGGGGTTCGAGGAACAGGAAGCTAAATCGTTCGAGCTCCATCAATACTCCTCAAGTTCACATCTCTCAGTCATGGAGTTTGCCTAATGTTGAATTTATGGAGAATCAAATGTGCTTAGTGACCTTGGATTGTGGATATGAGAATGAAGATCCCGAAGGCAAGAGAGAAACCCTTTGTCTCCTTGTGTTGCGGCCGAAGGGGGCCCTTGCCGGTTACGGGCTGACTGCGTTGTCCCAGCTAGAAAAACCACGCATCGGTTGAGAGCCGCAGCAGTTGGGACTAGAGCATGTTCTGCCCGTATTGACATTAGACGAACGAACGATCGAAATGATATGGTCTCAAATATCTTAATTCAAGTAGTTCAAGTTGCTCTTAATCTCGTGGCACCAACGGCTGGTCGTGATTTTCTGTAGTTTGGCCTGCGTGGTACGCCAATCTTAAATTCATTGTTGGTCATCTCAATTGTAAAGTTTGTTGGCTTCATCTGCCTTGGCGCGTAAATAGACAAACTCTTCGCTAGTAATATCTGACTGCGCTACCGTGGTGTATGTGTGAATTAGATAGCAAACACACGATTAGCAACATATACTAGGCAGGACTTGAATCAATACAATTTACCGTTTGACGAATGCTAGAGGGCACTGCTTTCGAAATTCGGAAGAACGAAGGTGAAGAAGTGAAATAGTAAGTATGAAACGTCTCAAAAGTTTTGATAGAGCGAGAGACTGTGGTCGACGAGCAAGAAAGATGAATGAGAGGAGAGCTCGCGGAGGACTGGCGTGGAGGACTGGCGTGGATGACATTGGCAGAACAGGAAGGGCTCATTTAGAACTTGATGAGCTTCCTCAATGAAAAGTAGCCGCTAGTGGGTAGAAGGGTACACATGATCCTGGAAAGTCTGTAGGGAGATGTGACAACTGTTGGGGTCTTTTTCTGAGATTGTGTCGAAGATAATCTAGAAACCCTTGTCAGCTTATACAGTGATATGAGTCAACAAACCGAGGGGAGCATCTTAACCAGATGGGACCACGACTTTATCAACCGGCTATTTATCGGAACCATTGATATTATGCCAAAGTTTTTCCGCAAGAAAATCGGAAGAGAGATGAAGCTGAGGACGGGGAAAGTCTCGAGGTCAACAAACCGCAGGTAGCACGTTGGACAGCATCTAGCTGCGACTTTATCAAGCGGCGCCGTCGAACTGAACCATTGGTACCAACCTATGCATCTATATTGGGAATCAAGTGGGGAATGAGGTCAAAGAGGGAAGTAACTTAAGGTTGTAGAGGTGGGAAAACTTGAAGTGTTATTGTCGCCTTTTGAGCTCTGTTGGTATCACGTGACTGTCTTAAGGCTAAGGTGAGGTGGGTGACATCATTGAGAGGATCGCCGGCTAGACAAAGTAGCCCGTGCTTCGAGATTTCACAGAAACATACAACGTAGAGAGCATGGATAGCTATCGTTCGACCTACTAGGTACCAAAACCGAAACTCCCATCTGAAGACCTATTGCCCATCGCGCCGCAGTGCCTCTCAGAATTTCTATATACACATTGACCACCACAATATTACGCCCGCACTTTCTAAGTTTCCACATATACCTAAATTATTCATAAGCGCCTCAGAAATCAATATATCATAACCCATAGCCATAGCAACCAAGCAATCAGGTATTTGTTCGCGGAGGCGAGTTATACCGCGAAGATATCTCCTCCATCCCTCCTCCCCAAAGTGCCAAGCTGTGGCGCTTCTCGACCAATTTTAGGACCTCAAAGAGGAATTTGCGTTCTGGACCACCATCTGGAAAGGCCTCCCATGCTACTCGTACAGGGAAAGCCAGACGGTTGATCATGTTGCCAGGTGCGTTCATTATATACCACTCCAGACTACGGCAGATGCCGCATGCAAGCTGGTACTGTTCAGGGCGACTGACTCCGTCAGGTCGAGTGTCAACGGACGACAAGATAAGGCGGGTGGCATAATAGATACACATCGTTTGTGTGAGGAGGAGATCTGGGTACTCGAATATCGAAGGAGTGATGGTCTCGCCGGTGCGCAAATTCCGGCAGTTGAAAACGGGAAAGAGGCCCTCGTCTTTGGCTTCCACTTCCTTTGGTGGGCCATCTGGGTAGCCGTCAACCCAGTTAATCTTCCATAGGACAAAGCGGTTCGTCAGGTCTGCGAGTCCATTCCACAACGCCGCTTGCTTGACCGATCGTTCATGTGCACTCAATATATTGGAATTTATTCCGGCCGTGATTTCGTCATATTGTGATAGTAGCCCTGGTATTTCCACCGCCAAGTCTAGGAGATAATGGAGGATGTTTTTCGCGGTCGTGCCAGCAGACCAGGGTATCGTTTTCCATTCCTCTTGGGCAAGAAAAGAAGGAGCCCGGCGTGAAAAAGACGCAGAGACCTATATGCAGTTAGTGGGTTTAATCAACCCGGGAGTCCAAAGATCGTACCCAGTATGGACGAAGTTCCGTGAAGAACAGGTGTTCCACGCCGTACATGTGGTTTTCTGGGCCTCGATGCTCAATTAGTCGCACAGCGCCTTGAACATGTGCGGTGAGGGAGGCTTGAGAGGTCCGTTCAACAGCCTTTATGTATTAGAAAGTTTCGAAACCTAAGATCCTGGGAGATCGGGAGGTACCTCGAACGCCATCAACAATATAACAGTAGCCAACGTAGATTCTGCTTTGCTTCGCTCCGAATCCAGCAGAGCCTCTTGCAAACTTCTTAGAACCCGAGGATAGTAGGAAAATCCGGTGGCTTCGATGGTTTTGTTTTGAACGGAGCGACCGAAGAATACATGACTGACCGCTTGAAAAGCATCAGTCAGAATCGGGCTGAACATCCGTATCTCGGCTGCTCTGCGAATTGCTCCTGCCTGCCCCGCTTTCGCATCGACCTCTGGACTAAAGGCATCAACAAATCGTTCGATAAACACGTCTAGCATTGATTTCGACGTGTCCATACGGCTGATCGAGCCATATGCGGAGTCATCACTCGTTTCGGAAGAGTCTCGGCGAGGTTCACGTCGGATGATCAAGCTGGATAGGTCATCTCCTTGAACTGCGTCGTCGATTTCGCCATCGTCATCTGTCTGCTCAATGCTATTATACACTATAAATAGCTCGTGGTCAGTGTGCAGCGCAATGTGATGATTTCGACTCGACCTACCCTCTGTGTCTTCCCGGGACCCAGCAGTCGCATCCATGCGCTGTATCTCTCTGTGAGGGCCTCTGAGCTCGGCGATAAGGCGCTCAACCACATCTTCAGGCGCAGATCGGATGGTTTCAAAGAGCGTTTGTAGCTGATGGAGGCGCCGCTGTGGCCGATTCGATCCTAATGATGCGTGAGCTGAGATTCAATCGTTCACAATGGCATGAATACCACAACCATTTATTCGTGCATTCAGCTCTTTAATTTCAGCGCGCAGATTGCGAATCTCTTCATCCTGAGACAGAGGCCTGAAATCTTCACCTGGAATAACTTCATAAACACATTTTGACGGGTACCCGTGAGTACAACATGCGTGGCATGGTTTAACTCGGTCGCACTGTCTTCAGTCAGTGCGAGCCTCTTATGGCGCCCCAAATCCCAATGCTTGAGTGCAAGAAATTCATGCTCCGTCATCGAGGCACAGTTCTGGACACACCTTGACTTTCCGGACGCGACAAACTTTGCAAGACCTTGACTGGCGAGGCCCCTGTGTGGAGCTGGCTGCCTTTCTAGAAGAGTGATCAGACATGAGCAGAGCCCGTGACTGCAAGCTCGCTAGAGAAAAGGCAGAGCGTATTGAGGATGAAGATTAAGGGTCTTCGGAGCTTCATCTGAGATAAACCAACGGCACAGCAGAATCGAAACATTCGAGATCCGAGCGAGCAAGACCGAGATCTCAAGAGGGGCGCCCGTTAGTGCTTACAAGCCGCCGTGCACGGGACTGCCGTTGAAATGTGGGTTCAGCCTTCTCGGTCGGTAGTTGTGGGGGCTGATTTGCTGAAGTCAGTGTCGGAGATGCGTGTCAGGATGAATGCTGTGCGCCTGTACAGAATTTTGGAGCGTATCAAGCGTGTCTGAAATGCCAACCGAAGGACTTTTGGGATCAAAGAAAAAGGACCTTGGAACAAGAATGCGGGCGTGTCGTCTGGGTGTACCTTTTCGGCGACGGCGAGAGCTCCTGATCTGGTCTAGCGTGTGGAGAAGCGGAAAACGGGAGCCTGAGGTGGCAACAATATGGCCAACCAGCGCGCTGCAAGAGGCTCAGCAAACCCACGATTTCAGCCAGCCTTCGACCTCGGATGCCGATCGTTGCAGGGCTCACACTGTACCACAGCTTGAGCTCTCAGAATGTGATTTCTTAATTGCCCAATCATCGACCATCCCATCAGATGCAACCCTCTGCCCTTCTCGCCAGTGCGGCCAATCCCCTGTCAGCTCACCCTGCACCAAAAAAAAAAGCACGGTCCTGTGATCCCTAATAACCCGGCGATCAACGATCGCGGCTTTCCGTTGTGATTCGGCGATTGGGAGGATTGACGGCTCCGAGTTATCCGAGATTGACATCTGCTGAACTGTGATCATCATCCGATGCGATTTCCGAGTACGTTGCGCCTTCATATATAACACACCGACTGTGAATCTCGCCAGATATAAAGAAACCTCGGGTCCGCAACTCCATTCTCAATGCCAAGTCACCTATGTAACAGCATCCTCGATGCTCAAGCCATCTCACCCGGAGCTGGTTCCACTGTCGAGAGATGAGCAACGGCATGTACCTCAGCATGGTACTATTGGCCCCGGCTCACTTCGGTCTCCAAGCCGAACGCCACAGTTCGACGAATCCGAACACCTCAGACAAGGTCCAGCATCATTAGATCAAAGCCAGGCCAGGGGAGTCCCTTGGACAGTGCAGGACATATAATCCAACGAGCTTTTGATGCTCAGCTGTCTGAAACTGATTCAACATCTGGCACAATTCTACAGCACATCTTGGCAATGCGCAGACCAGAAAGCTCTCGTGGCAAAACACAATGCTACGGCAAATCACTTACTACTTTGTGCGCTTCAAAGTCCCGATGTGAAGGCATAGATTCTTTATGTGCCATATTCCGTACCGTCAAGGCGAAAAATGTATTTCGGTATTTCGGAACCTCCAGAGCTTGCAAGGTTCAGGAACCGTTCTTTGACCAGAGGAGCAGGCAGAACTAGCATATTGGGACCTGCGATCCTCAGGTTTTGTCGGCATGGGTGTCTGATTAAAGGGCTAGTTGCTGAGAAGTGGCCAAAAGCGACGTACATAAACACAAGCTAGGCCAAACTGAAGTTGCATGTCGGTGTCTATCCTTGTGATTCCTTTTCATATTGTGATAAGCTGGCTCAATCTGTGGCGTTGATCCGGTCGAGTAAGCGGCGTCAAAGTCACTAAGCGAAGTTCTTATCAAAAGATCACACTATCTTGCTCTACAGTGCTGTGACTATTAGTAACTTTGTCGCTAGTTCCGCGCGAGGAGATATTCGGATGGCCATTTCTCATTCTCAGTATGACAATGCCAATGACACCTCGTGCCCGGGGAAGCGTCTGGAGGCTGCATCAAGAAAACCCTCCGTCTCAGATTCTCGTCAGCTCCAATCGACCGAGGGTCCCCGCCACAATACTCAAATATCAGCTTAAAAATGCATATGTTAATGCAAAATCTGCTACTAGGATTGACGGAGGAATCAGTCAAAAACATACTCCTTTAGCCTTTGGACCTTTATTTCCGGGCGGGGCTGAACAGTGGCTTTTGCGCCACAGATTATGTCGCCCGGTATGCTTGTCGGAGAATTGATAGGACTTATGGATTCTCTCGAGTCTCAACCTCGGGACTCTGACTTTTGACGAGCTGACATGATTCTGCTCTAGTCCATCGACGACTTCAATAATTAAGACATCGACAGGCGAATAGAACGGCATAAGTGGTGGGTTGCTAATTTAAAAAAAAATAAAAAAATCAATAGTTCGTAACGATCGACGATCCATCGTAAACTCTCTCCACTTCACGGCAGAGCGATGGGTCAACTCCAGCTCCCCTTTTCTTCAGCTTCCCGCTGTCACTTTTGCAAGGTTTCTGTTTTTCTTTGCTTCTTTTGCGATGAGACGCAGCTTCAGCTCTCTATACGCTCATTTCTATACCTTTGGGGATATCTTCATAATATAATCACGCTCGTTTCCATCATTGTCGCTCGTTGAAACCTATTCTTTATTTTCCCATATTCATTATTTACATTAATAATATATTTGCAATTACTTAATATCATCTATTACTTGAGTCAGCAATGCATCTTCCCTCGCTGAGAACACTGTCTCTCGGCCTCGGCCTAGCCCTCCCGCTCCTCGTGCAAGGCCTCGACGTAAACGACTTCTCCTGTCGCGGCACCAACCACACAAATCCAGTCGTGTTCTTGCATGGCTTAGGCGCCACTTACTACGAAGATATCAACTTCCTCCAATACTGGCTGCAGAACCAAGGCTACTGCACCTATGCTGAGACCTACGGCGACTATCCGGGTTTCCCCTTCGTCGGTGGCCTGAAACCAATCTCCGAATCTGCTGAAGAAATCGCGACCTACATCCGGCGCGTAATCGCAAAGACCGGCGCGAAGAAAGTCGACATCGTGGGCCATTCTGAGGGCGCAATGCAGGCGCTGTATGTCCCTAAAGTCGAAGACGGAATCTCGGAGCTTGTCGAGCGCATTGTTGCCATTGCGCCGCCGACAAGGGGGACGACATTCATTGGGCTGTATAATCTGGCGTATATACTGGGTGATGTATCGCGGGAGCTTGTCGGGCAGGTGCTCAAGCTTGTTGGGTGTCCCGCGTGTGATGATTTAGGGCCTGATGGGGCAGCAGTGGAGAGATTGAATGATGGAGAGCCGATTGTGCAGCCTGGGAATCGGTTGACGGTCATTGCGTCGAAGTTTGATGAGATGGTTACGCCGACTTCAACTTCGTTTGTACATGAGGATGGGGTGAACAATCTTTGGGTGCAGGATTTCTGTCCGAAAGATCTGGTTGGGCATATTGGGGAGGCGTATGATCCTAATGTCTGGAATGTCGTGAAGAACGCCTTGGATGACGCACCTAGGCGAGAGTTTTCCTGTGTGATTGGGACATCGGGGAAGTATAACTAGTTATGTGAGAGTATAAAGAAGCAGACGAGTGGTCAAAGTCATTTCATTCATTGGAACTCGTAGAACTGAGTAGTCAAACGTGGAGATACATCATAAATAGCCCTTCTGGATGTCGATTGAGTCTGGCCGTGAGTCTTCCTTGGCACGTGTTTCCTGCACCAAGTTATGCCCATCACTACAAAAGTCAGTTGGAGTTTCGGCAGGCGGGGGAAGAGGTCCTACCCCAGTTTCTTGTTTGGAAGCAAGAGGGACAGAATGACGATTGGGACAGCGAAGGCTAGTGCCGCGATGGTAATATACCCCATGACATCAGAGTACTACCAAACATTAGTTATACCTTAAACCTCAGTACGAGAAGACTCACAGCTTGGTTGACAGCAGTCCGTTCATCGGTACCCCAGTCTGGCAGTGTTTCTGTAATCGAATTGTACAGCCTGTGAACCTGGTCTTCGCCGACTCCGGGACCAAGGTGTATCCGCAACCGCTGCCGTAGCTGTCCGGTGTAAATCGCCCCCGCCACGGCAGACCCGATTCCGTTCCCCAGGAATGTACCGAGCATGATTAACGAGGTAACCTGGGCCAACTCTGCGTGGGGAACCGAGATCTGGGCCGCGACTATAATGATGGTTTCAATAATCCCACTCCCAAGCCCTTGAACAAGCTGGACGATGAACAGCTCGGCAATGGAGCTTTCGTTTGTGCGTAGTCGAACCATAACCCCGTATCCGACCAATCTAATGCAGGCGCCTGCAACTCCGATCCACTTGTACGTCCGGTAACGATACATGAGTAGCCCAGTCGCCATGCCCATTAGTGCCTGCGAAACGCCATTCGTGTAGGTGAGGAATTGAGCGTCCCGGGGCGAGAAGTTGTGCGAAACCATCGACCAGACAAAAAGATATGTATGCGTCGCGCCATATCCTATATTGTCGATGCACCCAAGTAGAAATGAGAGGACAACAGAGAGTGTCCGGAAGTACCGCACAGGTACAACTGGGTTGCGCGAGATGTACTTCTCATAGGGAACAAGGGATATCAGAACCAGTCCACCTAGCACAATGAGAGCGTCAACCCATGGTGTAGTCCATCGGTCAGTGGCAGTAGCTGCTAGAGTAATCGGGATCAACACCATGGCAAAACCACCGCTGAGAAGAAGTATGCCACCAAGGTCAATTCGTGAACAGAAGTTGTAAACGGTAAGCTGCTCGTTGAGTATAAGACCGGCGCGTTTAGCCCGCCTTTGGAAGACTAGGAGGGTGATGATAATGAAGCTAGCACAAAACGGCATCAGGATGGCGAACATGCCGATTCCCCATCGCCAACCAATTCCGTTGACCACACTGTCAACAATAAAAGCCGATATCCACGGGGTGATGAGGAAAGGCACATAGAGGATGTTGTAGACAAAGCCTCTCCAGCGCATTGAGGACAAATCCGAAACGATCGTAGAGTTGAGGATGGAAGTACCTGCTTGTCCAAGTGAGTAGAAGACGTAGCCCCCAGCATAGGTGTTGAATGACTGTGACGACGCGCAGAGAACGTATGAAAGAATATAGAATGTGACGGCGATGATGTACGTTTCACCTCTCCCAAGGACATCAGACAGCTTCGCGATAGGCGGCTTTCCCACGGCAGAGATGATGCTTGCCGCGGTATTCAGCGTCGCCAGCATGCCCAATTGCTTGAAATCAGAGGACGCGAAGTTCCTGTAAGTGCCAACAGTGGCATTGTCCAGTTCGCTAAGATCAGATGGTTAGTGTAATGCCAGACCGACGTTGTGCGTGCAACTCACTAAATAACCATTATCATCGCCAATCTGCCATTTGTTAACCGAGACTCAACTAGGAGAGCCCAGCGTTATACATACCCAGCGTACATCAGATACTTTCCCTTCTTCCCACCCACAGCTTCAACTGCCTTTATCTTATTGACGCCGGCAACTTCCGGGGTCGGGCTCGGCGTGGACTTGTTGTTGACGTCGATCGCCATCGCCTTTTCGGGACAGCAGGGCCAGTGCTTATAATCATCGCCGTTCATCCCTTTCTTGACAGACATCTCGTCGCTCGAGAGGGAGCACGTGGAGCTCCCAGACCATACGTCATCCGGCATATGGAAGAAATGAGCGTCCTGGAAGTCAAATTAAACGATTGACAGGAGCCAAGCGCTGCCGTGGGACGTTGGCTGTGCTCAAAATGTTGTCCGGGACTCAGGACCAAGAGGCGGCTGGAATGTTGGGGGTTGAAGAAATCCGGACATCAGTCAATTCTGGAAACCTTGGGTGCGCGATTTGACTGAGTCAGGAAAAGTCACCTGCGGAGTCGCGACTTTTGATCGCCGACCTAGATGGAGACTCCACCAGCAGTCAAGCCGTCATAATTCACCCGTTGTTCACAAGCTCCAGCGAAATGCCTGCACCCAAGCCGCTCTCATGACACCACCCTGCGTACGTGTACTCCGGAAGCCGCAATACTCGCCCCGTTTAGACACCGATTGACCCTTGTTATTCGACGAGAAACACACCCCAGCGTGATGAAATGAGGCGGTGCGAGTCCGGGGAGGGAACCCCTCACACTGACACCCAATTGCAAGGCGCCGTCATCTGCCTGAGCTTCTTGGCAACTCTTGTGAAGAGTCAAGGCATTCTGCGTGGGCAATCGAGGTGGTGCTCATTTCCCTTTATCAACGAAGCCTTGGAGATGGGGAGGAGATTGACAAGGCCTGTTACTTTGGCTCTTTTAGAAAACTATAACCACCGCCCGGCATTAAGAGCCTTTTGATATCCAAGCACGTGTTTATTCTGCTATTTGTCTTTGTATTATTCTCTCACTGTTTGTGCTTCCCAACCAATGCCTTTTATGCACAAGGTTAACAGCTATGCTTCAAGCACATAGTATGCTCCATGCGGCTCGTCTCTAATTGAGATCTGGACTAGTTTCTACGTCAAGTACCTGGTATAGCATTTACCCAACATACGGCATCCGATTCATGACCAAGCTCTCAATGCCTTTTTGGTCGCATGATTACGCCGCTGTTATGAGAATCATCAAATCCTTGCCGAATTGTCAGTGGCAGTAACCCAGGGAGTTCCCTTGTTTGGCATATGATAAAGGCCCTGAGAATCTGAACGTCGTCAGATACCTGGAGGAGCCTTCTCCCAAAACTCAACCGGCCGCGATGGGTTCATATTCATAGACCCAAATGTGTGCCAAACAAACTCCTTGCTATTCTCCCTGTCATGACCCTTTATACTTGCTGAAACAACACGTTCGTGCACAAGGTTCGGTCGATTCGAGCCCAGCCAGCTGCAGGAATCCGGCGCGTATATGTTACTCCGGCGACCATTCTATGGAGGTGCCTTGTCATATTGTCCATTCAATAACTCATCTGACTACCTATAACTGCGTATTGTTGCCATGAAAGTCAAAGGCTGTCGTCATTCTTCGAGGAAGTTCTGCAGGAAAGAGCCAGGATGGGGAACCCTCCTGAATCCGTTACACTCTGAACTTTGGCGGCCGAGAACTTCAAGACGATATCTGATTCAACATATAATCTCGTTGCTTGCAGTCACGCTGCGGTCTGTCTCTAGCGTATTTATCTAAGGCGGCCGTTGGGGATGTCGAGGCCTCGGAGTTATCGATCGGAGTCACACCGTACCACCGGCTGCGCGAGGCACCTCTTGTTGCGTAAGGTCGGTATTTAGAGCGGCAAAGCGCGGGCGCATTTGGAAGTGACAGTAGAACAATTAAGTATGCTGTTCTGGAAAAGGAGTAATCACTGTTCTTCAATTAGCCAGATCTTCATGGGAAATCACACCCTGCCGTCGTTCTGCAAGCGTCTCTTCAGCCACCCATTATTCGAGAGAGCTCATCTTTTTCAACTGATCGGTTGCATGGCAGGGACAAAATAGTTGGGTAGCAACTGAGAACAGCAAATGACCGCATGGGTCCGCGAATGTTGTCCAGGAGTAGAATTGACAACAAAAATGTTCTGACTCCGACGCGTCTCTCCCTTAAGTCACGTGTTGTAGATTCTGCCGTTTCAGCTGCAAGGCGGTGATCGAGGCAAGGGGAGATAAGAGTGGGACATCCTCTTAGGTAGAAGCGCCAACCAGGGAACGGCCACGGACCTTGAACACGTCGAGCAACAACCCAGAGCGATAGTCGAACTTCCGGGCACGCTTTCCTTGAACCTGTTACACACCTACCCCTCCTTTTTATTACGAATCCCTTGACTATGAGTGGTCCACGGCCGCTTGGCTTCTCCGATCACCAGCAGACGAGCCGCTTCTGTTGAATAATGCAGGAGAATCACACTTAGGCTATCGGACTCCTGCGCACTAGCGCGAGAGCAGAGATGGGTTCGTTCGGCAGCTCCACTCAGAATTGCCAGATTCTGGTTGCTGTTGATCTTAAGAACCCACCCTTGCTGAAACCTCTCTTCAAGCATCCTTCGATCCAATCGTGGCGCCTTCACGGTCTGACTCCCCTCTCTGCTGAAATTGCATATCCCTTTCCCTTCATTCGTGGGCGACAGGGATCATTCCATACCGCGGATAGTCATCGATCACCTTCGGAAATATCTGCTTCTCAGCCCCCCAATAATGCTCAGATAAGGCCCACAGATCCCAGCATAAGACGCTTGTCTTCCCTCCGCAGATCGCGTCGACTCTCAGCAGCGTGAATGTATCGAAATAGTGCTGCTGAGGCGCTCGCCGACTGACGACCTATGGAAAATTCTAAACATCCCAGTCTCCCAAGCGGTCGGAATCACAATGGCGACACATGGCAGGGCGAGCGCTTCCGAAGGAACGTGGCCAACCCCGCCGTGTTAGCCTTGACGGCCCTAGCGGGGCTGTCTTGGTGGTTCCTCCCTTCAAGCCTTTCGGTACAAAAAACTGACCCCAATCCCACTGTTGGTACGGCGGGTCCGTTCTCCTGGGGTCAAGTACGTTTCAGTCTATCATCTACATGGCGTGTCTACTAACCGAGTGATAGATTACTCCATCGCAGTCACTTGAGTATGAAGACTGCTTTGATGGGTTCCAGTGTGCCCGACTTGATGTTCCAATGGATTGGCAGAGGTCGGATGGTCAAGGGACGCGCATGGCTATTGCAATCATCCGCCTTCCCGCGAAAGTTTCTGTGACGGACCCCCGTTGGGGTGGTGCTGTATTGACTAACCCAGGTATTCAACTATTAACACATCTCTTCGCGAAAATACTATACTAAAATAATCTAGGTGGTCCAGGAGGTTCTGGGGTGGCCCAAGTCCTAATTTCCGGTCATAATCTGCAAACAATCGTGGACGCCGCCGCCATTCCTACCGACGTAGCTGTGCCAGAGCATAGGTTCTTCGATATCATTAGTTTTGACCCTCGCGGGGTCAACAATACGACCCCTAATTTTAGTTGTTTCCCAAATCTCTTCTCACAAAAAAACTGGGAACTCCAAGCCGAAGCGGACGGTATGCTTGGGAGCTCTGCGGAATCTTTCATGCGCAACTGGCAGCGCGCTATCGCGCTCAACACCGGTTGCTCACAGGCGATTTCCACTCCTTCTCAACCCGGAGCAGATGTGCTTGGAGAGCATACTAACACTCCCCCTGTCGCACGGGATATGCTAGAAATTATTGAGCGGCACGGTGAGTGGCGTGAGAAACAAGGCCTAGAAGCCCAGCGAAACCACGACAAAAGTCAAGGTTATGATCCACAACAGGGAATTCTCAACAGGACAAAGTGGAAGCAAGACCAAGAGAAACTCTTGTACTGGGGCCGGTCTTATGGTACTGTTTTGGGTGCTACTTTTGCGACTCTTTTCCCCGACCGGGTTGAACGCATGGTGCTGGATGGCGTGGTCGATTCGGACAAATACTACTCGGGTGTTGGGTCGGAACCTGTGGGAGATGCAGATGCTATCTTTGACAAGTTCGCTTTATACTGCGATCAACTAGGAGCGGAATGCCCTTTCTATGCTGTTGGAGGACCTACGGCTATCAAGGAGTCTTACCAGGAACTGGAAAATGCCCTTCTCAATTCATCAATGTCGGTGCTCCCATCTAGGACGAGAGGACCGGAAGTGGCAACTTGGACAGATTTGAAAGCTGTATTAAGGATCGCAGTTTATCAACCCCTGGCCGGGTTTTCTTTTCTTGCAGACATTGCCAGTGACCTCCTGAAAGGGAATGGCGCAAAACTAGCCGACTTTAAGCACGCGATGCGGTCGCCAACGTGCCCTTCGGACGAGTGCCTTGCTGCTGGGCCATGGTCAACGGCATGCCAAGTGTCAGGGCAAAATGAGCTTTACGCTAGTTCTGCTATCCTCTGCTCTGACGCAGAGTATATGCAGTCCGCTGATGAGAACAGCTTCGAGCAACATTGGCGGTCTCTCCAAAAACTGAGCAAATCTGTCGGCGATTATTGGTCTCATGTGCGGTTGAACTGTGCAGCATGGAGTGTGAAGCCGAAATGGAGGATGCCTGGTACGTTTATCCTTACCAGACGACGTTCGTTCCCTAATTCTTGCAGTTCCCGTGTCAGGGAACACATCCTATCCTCTTTTATTTGTTAACAATATTCTTGATCCTGTTACTCCACTGCAAAGGTATGTATCTATGTTGTTTTGCATGAGTATGTGCTGATATCACAGCGCCAAACACATGTCTGGGGCTTTTCCCGGCTCGGTTTTACTCCAGCAAGACTCGGAGGGAGTAAGTCAATTGCCTCCATACATACGCATAGTACTGACAGAGCACAGCACTGCACCCTTGCTGCCCCTTCCATGTGTGTAAGCACTTCCATTCGTAAATACTTTCAAGCAGGTGAGCTCCCAGCTGTTGGAACAGTCTGCAACGCAGATCTGAAACCCATGCTGGGAAATTCGAGCAAGATCGAGGAAGTGTATTCGACCCGAAGTATGGACGAAGCGGTTTTGTATAAGGCGCTTCTAGAAGAGTCGCAGCGGATTAGGACATATTTCCCATTGTAAATACAAATTGAATTCGTGTATATACCTAGTTTGGTTGTAAACGCCACTCACCTGCATACTCACGCCCTTCCAAATGTCAATGTGGCTCTCGTGTTCTGACTAATGTATGTGGGGTCGCGAATATAAAGACCCTCATGAGGTTTCAATCCTGCCAGAGCTCAAGACAATTGAGAATCACCAAGCTCAGAGGAACAATTGAAGCTCATGATGGCCACCAAGACTTTAACCGGCGCGTGCCTGTGCGGCAAAATAACCTACGCGATCAACCTCCCAGCCACCGAGCCAAACCCCAAGGTACTTTCTTACCTTCCCACAACTGCCCCACCTCTCTCACAGCTCCCAAGTCAGACCTCAAATCCTTACTCACTCTTTCTTCAACAATCCAGGTCGTTCTCTGCCACTGCACCAGCTGCAAGCGCTACTCAGGCGGCGGCTTCTCAACGAACATCATTATCCCCAGGGAATCTCTCCGGTACACAAGCGGCAGGCCCAAGATCTTCCTCGACCCCTCCGCCGACAGCGGCAAGCCCCTCCCGCGCGAAATCTGCGGCGAATGCGGTTCCCATTTCACCTCTGCGCACGACAGAGATCCAGTTATCGCATTGAAATGGGGGACATTGGACGATGAGCATCGTGCTGGGGCAGAGCTGCTGGGCGAAATATTTTGTAAGCGGAAGGATGCGTGGCTCGATTCGATCGGGCGTGGGGAATTTTCGAAGGCGGAGGGGATGTCGTCGGAGGTGGGACTCGATCAGAACTAGACATGGTTAGAGGATGGTGTTTTGAATTTCCAAGCAGGCGGACAAAGCGAGTTGGAGTTGGAGTTGTTTCGAGGAGTTTGGAGTGACTTTGGATCGCGAATTGAAGTTTTGTGGTTGGTGCGGAGAGCCTCGGAGGTGTTCAGGACAGACCAGTCGGAAATGCAGTCGAATCGTCATCTACCCCGCAGATAACATGCCAGTTCAACGTAACACTCCTCCTTGTCGAATCTAGGGCGTGAGCTCCCTCGGCTTGCAGTTGGAGTCACGTCCGTCCAACCATCGCCGCTTTATTTCAACTCCTCCCCTCTCGCATCTCTTCGTCAATTCTTCCATCAATCTGTTCCCTTGTCCCCTCGATAACGTTCCGCAGATCACGATAGTGCAATATGGCTCCGCCCTCGGCCACCGAACCAGCGACCGTCACTGTCCCGGACCCGGCGCAAACGCAGAATAGCCAGGAGGCTGGCATGGATAAGGCGAAGGTGAAGATGGGCGGGTTTCCTAAGTCGCCTGTCTTCGATGACAAGTACAAGGAACGTGAATATCTCAAGGGCCGACTCGCTGCGGCATTCCGTATATTTGGGAAGAACGGCTACGACGAAGGTAATACCCCACCTTTCCAATTTTTTTCTCTCATCTCCGGTCCCTCCTCCTTCTCTCAATACAACTTCGAATGCAACACTAACCAAAGTTCAGGCGTCGCCGGCCACATAACCCTTCGCGATCCCGTCGACCCCTCCACATTCTGGGTAAACCCCTTTGGCGTCGCCTTCTCTCAGATCAAAGCCTCAGACCTGATCCAAGTCGACCACTCCGGAAATGTCATCGACGGCGGACCATGCCGCCTCCTCAACGCCGCAGCATTCATGATCCACTCAGCCATACACTCTGCGCGACCTGATGTCCTCTGCGCGGCGCACAGTCATAGTCTTTACGGGAGGGCGTTCTGCACATTGGGGCGTCCGCTGGATATCATTACTCAGGATTCGTGCGCTTTCTATAATGTCAGTCTCTCTTCTTGATGTCTATCGCGGTGTGGGGATTTGTTGCTGACTTATTGCAGGACCACGTTGTCTACACTCAGTTTAATGGTGTTGTTTTAGCGGAGGAGGAGGGAAAGAATATCGCGGCGGCATTGGGCGACAAGAAGGCTGCCCTTCTGCAGAATCACGGCCTGCTCACAGTCGGAAAGACCATTGAAGAGACTGTATTCTGGTTTGTGAGCCTTGAGAAGTCCTGCCACGCGCAGCTGCTCGCTGATGCAGCGGCTGCGGGACGCGGAGGTGTGACGGTCAAGATCAATGAGGCCGATGCGGCGTTCACCTACAAGGCTGTCGGGTCTTCTCGCGCTGGGTATTTCAGTGCAAAGCCTTTGTTTGATGTTATTCATGAAGAAACAGGAGGGAAGTACTTGGAGTAGATTGGTTTTGAGTTTAGGCTACGAATTGGGGCACTCTGATGTTGGGAAATTGCATGCATTATGGGTTTATGGGACATATTATGACCGTAATGGAACATGTTCAACACATATATATAGATATATACGAAAATGCCTATTCTCATCTGTCAAAGCCACAGAGCAACTCCTGCCGCACCATGTTAGCCCACCGTAGCCGATTGGGAAGCACAGCACAGCAGCGAGGTGGAGTGTCAGATCAGTCTACAGGAAGACCATCGCCATAGCGACAACTCCAGCCATTGAGACAAGTTTCGTACTCCATATGATGCCCGTCGCATCGTTGCCCCCATCCGTCGAAACAGTGTCTGTTTCTTCACTGGTGGGCTCTTCGCTAGTTGACTCGTTGTTGCTAGGTTCTGTATTTGACTGATCACTTGGTGTCGGCGACTCGGTAGTGTCCTCTGTATCTGTGTGGTTGGTATCCTCCGTGTTGTCGCTGTCTCCCGTAATATCGGTGTCCTCCTCCTCAACCACCTCATCAGAGTCCTCATCACTGTAGTCAGGCTGATTGACCGGCGCCGATCTGGCGCAGCCAAATTCGACCTGGATATTCTCGACATTTCGCCATGAATCGCCCTGAGTTGGCAGTCGAACAATCACAGGAATGGCGACCTGGTTGATAAGGTTTTTATAAGGGGTTCGCTTGTGGACATAGGTACTAAACGGGAACGACTCGTTGCCGGACGGGATGATATCAAGAGTTTCGCCGTCTTCTCTAGCAAGGACTTGAGGTGTCGCGATTAGTCAATTGTAACCGCACAACAATACCCCCCCACGCATAAGTGTAAACGTACTTCTGTCATAGAGCTCATCATGGGTAACCGCGTAAAAGTACCTAAAGGCGCTCTCGGAACACCCTATCGACTCTGCTACACCGTCGTCCCTGAAAGCAAACAGAGCTTCGTCCAGCATCTCATCTGTCCGGTTAGCCTGGCCCGCAATGTGTTCTTGCAGGAACCCCGCGAACTTCTCGGCGCATTCTTTGCCGAGAGGGCCGTCGCACCCATTGTGACCGCCTGACGGGGTTCCAGTGACACCGCCCAGGGCCATGACCATGTACGTGTCATGAGGCTCAGAAGCTGGGGGTTGCGTCGCATTGTACTCGAGCCAGTAGGCGACTTTAGTGTCTGGGGCGCCTGGGTAGTACTGGTAGTTATTTTGTAGCGCGAAACCCCAGGTAAAGTCGACGGGCTCTGGGAATAGCGGTTCAAAGGTGAGGCTCACTGTGCCCAGCGTCATTGGGTCGATGCATGGATCATACAGATCGAGTGGGTCGCAAGCGTCCCAATCCATTTCTGTTTGTGCCTTGGCGAGGAGGGCCAGTGAAAGCGACAATATCGTTGACCTCGTGGTAGGCGCCATGCTGAAAATCATGAAGCTACCGAGGAGACGTGATCCGGCAGCTGAAGAAATTGGTCCTGCGGAGAGTTGGCCGACCCTGTTCTTCTTATATTGGATTCATTTCGAGGGGGGTCCTTGGCGTTAGTGGAGGTCTCAGCCTTAGACAAGTCCACCACAAACGCCCGAGATGGAGGTTCTTGGCACTGTTCAGGGCCTCCCTGGCCCCGTCACCCTTCGTTCGGTCCGTGGAATATGAGATACGTCGTTCCATGAAAGATACCTCTTTATAGCCGAACGACTTGTAAGGGCATGTTATTATAGTTTTACAGAGCCACGACAAAGGAAACATCACATCCTGGACACGCCGAGGAAGGGTGCCTGGGTTGCCAAGGCGCGGCGTCACATCGCTTGTTCAGAAGTGGCCATTCGATGGATCCCAGGGCTGAATCTAGCCGAATCAGGTTGCGCGGACCGAGGAGCATAGTCCATCATGATGGGCCTGCGAAGTTGTTTCGCACTCGAACCTTATCGTTCGCGAACTCTTTGCAGCGCTCATCAACTGGTTGGCCGAGGTCACTCCGTACTTCTAATGGCAGACATCCAACAAAGGGAAGGCCGACTTACTTACTACATACGGAGTAGAGCCTCAATACTTGCCGGAGCATTCGGACAAACGGTTATCCAAGTCGTTGGAGATGAAATGCTGAACAAAAGACACGAGCTGGGCGAAGCATTAAGCTGATCCGGGTATTCTAGAGCAAGCAGTTTTATGCAACTGGAGGAAATTGGTTTAAGGTTGTCGCCGATTCCAGCATCACAAAACCAGGCTCTATACTTCTTTCGCTGAAATGCATATCTTCGATTCAGGCTCCCCACAGTGTGCGACTTGCGAGTCAGGCCTATATCCCATAGAGGAAGCCCACTTGATGGTGACATTTGAGGATGGCTCATTTCGTATCAGATAGGATGACCCAGGCGGCTCATAAGCTTTTAATTCGAATTCGATTTGGTCACCCAGTTCCAGAGAATATTTCATGTACCTCAGCAATGGCATTCTCTGGGCGGCTTACCCTAGCGATATAGAGAGACGGTGGAACTTTCCAATGTGTGTTATGTCGCGAAGGATTGAATCGCCTCGAAACTTGGTCAAGAATATTTCCGGGCCAGCAACCATCGGATCGGGAACACTGTCATCATCCCAGGCCGGTGGGTGAAAGCCACAGCTCCAATCGCCTAACCACGTTAGCATTTTATTTCCTTCGAAAGTAACACGGCCATTAGGTCGGAATTATACCAGAAGGGAGAGAATGAGGAACATATTCCAGCTTGAGTATTTCGAGATAGGGCCAATACAGGCTTGACGTACTAAGTCCGGGTGTGTTGTTGTTGTCTAAAGGGAATAGAAAGTCTAAATCGACAACGGTTTCGCGGAGCACGAGTTTCCGCAAGTTATGGCTGAGATTTCGGGGATTTGCTGCAAACATATCTCGGCCATTAATGGGTAGGATATTTATCGCGGGTATAGCATTGCTCCAAGACTCGTTTGAGAGCGAGCCAAACCGGAATACTTAGAGAAGGTGGAAGCTTTGGAAGGCCCCACGCGATAACTCAACTTCCCTTTAAATGACTTAGAATGACAGATCTCATGCATAGGCGGGTTCGTAGGATTCAAAAAAGTGGTGCAGGGGAGGCGCCGTCGGCGCTTGAATGCGAAGGTGGCCTAACTCGATCGAGTAATTTGGGCGGCCCGGGGCGTCCGCCCCTTGGTCAGATCTGCGACTTCGTACCCTCCAACTTGAGTCGTATATAGACCCAAGTTCGATCATGAGCATAGGAAACGTGCATTCACTTGATGTTTGGATCATCCTCGCTCCCGCTGCACAGCCCAAATGGCCGAACTAGGCATACCACGTCAATCACCCGTAATTTGGCTCACTTGAGTATGCTGCGTCGTGCGGGACTGTTGGTCCATTTTGTCTGTGACACTAGGTGGCTGAAAAGATTAAACTGCGCGCGTGCAATTGCTTGGATGTGCTGACCGGGGTAATATATTGTTATATCGCCTACCGTAATTGCTCAAGACAACCCCCCAAAATCAGGTTTTTTCTTTGATTTCACCACCTGTTTGTATGGTAAAATAAACGTGCCTGCTTTTCGTGTAAGGATTACTTTAAGGCTTATATAGAGGCTTGTTCTAAGACTTGCTTAACACCTGCCTGGGCGCAGCAGGCGCGTTTATTTTACTGTATAAAACCAGTGGGTTGAGAAACTACTAAATCCGAAGGGGATTGTTGGGAGAGAAAATATAATTATAGGGGCGAGGCTTAAGCCTTAAGGATTTAGGAGCATTTGGATGTGCATCTAGCGTCTTCGTGTTTCGCATTCCGAGGCTACCTTGCTGGTTCCCCCTAGGGTTCTTTATCCGCAAGGATATATGCGTAACATGATCATGTTTGTTACCTTCTGGCCGCCGAATCTTCAACACCCAGAATGCGCCCGGACATGCCGTCGAGCCGCCCGCTCTTGTCAGGCATACCAGTGACCCACTCGCTGTGGACGGGATTCGAGGCTGACAGCGAAATATCCGGCCGTGACAGTTGTACTAGTTACAGCTCCGGCCTGATGCCGCTCCACGGCGGCTATTAATTGTCGTGAGCCAAGAAGCATCACTGGGCAAGAAAATGGCTTAGCATTGAGGGCTGAGTGTTCGAGAATGGTTGGTTGGTCGCCCAGTAGGGCTTCCTTGGAGAAAGCCAACAATACCCCCTAAACGTGGCGGGGGCACTCTAAATATGGCAGTCCATGAGTGGCCAGGTCGCTTAGGGATGGGGTTGCTTGGCCCACCCCGGGGTAGTTCGAGACGCAGCCACGAGAATAATTGGCTTACCCGTTAAAGAAGGGTCTTGGCTAAGGGTTTGACGCTATTTACGGCAACTGGTCAAGTAAGCATGGATAGTTACTAGCTGTCGGACATGGCGGGCCTTGAGCTGGTCGCATCAGTAATCGGCGTTTGGCTGCTGCCAGTGTCTACACCCATAAAACCCTTATAAGCACAGAGAGACTCTCTCTGTATACCGCAATAAAAGAATTCTAGTGCCAAGTTGTCGACAAGACCTTTCTAGCCTGCGCGAGAGAACACGTTTGCAATGGAAGAACGCCTGGAGCAAGAGCCTAGGATAACGTCTATGGACCGCCGCCTCATTCGCACGCACGAGTCTTCTCAAGGACCTTCAGAGAAACAATCGGACCAGCCTCGGCCAGAGATTGCTCCCTGGAAATGGCGCGGTAGTCTGTTCTCTTCCGTCCTGACGGCCTTGATCCATGGTAAGCCCTCCTCTGTCTCCCATTCTTTCGCACGCACTTGGGATTATTATTGACAGTATCATTTTTAGGCTACAATTCTAGTAATGTTGCGAACATCCAGCCTTACCTGTACGAAGCATTCGGGAACATCGAGTTATTGCCATGGGTCTCGCTCTCGTACACACTGTCGGTCTTCGCAGTCCTCTCCCTATCGCGCAAGGTTATATACTGTTTTGACCTCCGGTGGATATATATTGTCTTTCTAGCGATCTTCATATCCGGCGCTGCTATTGGAGGGTCTGCCTCTAGCATCTCCGTCGTGGTTATGGGGCGGATTATCATGGGCATTGGTGGTGCCGTTGTATACCAGACGTATAGTCCCCTGTACCTCTAGCCTTGAGCTCTCTAACCAAGCCGGGCTGAGGCGTAAACAGGAACCTCACCTTTATCTCCGTGTATGCAAGCCCGGCCCATATACAACGCCTAATCAGAGCTCTCAGCGGAGCATGGGCCGTTGGCCTTATTATCGGTGGCCCAATCGGTGCTGCCGTCGCGGAGAACCCGCGCACAACCTGGCGCTGGGTATTCTACCTTAACCTCCCCTGGATGGGGCTCGCGCTACTAATATCTATTCTATGCTTCCCATTAACATACCTCGGCCCTGATATCCTATTAACCTCCCGACTGCTCCAGGCCGACCCTCTAGGTATTACCCTGAACATGGCAACGCCTGTTCTCTTCTCCGTGGTGCTGGAATTCTCTGGTCCTGTCTGGGCCTGGAACAGTGGTCCCGCGATCACAGTATGGGTCCTCTTTAATGTCATGCTCGCGGCCTGGATCCTCCAACAAGCCTTCTGCGTGGGTACAACCCCGGAGCAGCGCGCGATCCCCGTGCATCTCCTCCCACGCCTTAACCTTGTCCCGCTCTGGATCGCATCAGGCTGCGCGGCAGTTGCATACGCGATTACCCTATACTATATCCCGCTGTTCTTTGCCTTCGCGCGTGGTCTAGACCCAATGCAGCAGACTGTCCGCACCCTCCCCTTTATCCTCACATTTATCACAGCCGTAGTCCTTGTCGGTGCTGTCCTCCCCCTTGTTGGACGCCATTACTACCTTTTCTACATTTTTGCCAGTGCAGCCACAACCTCCGCCGCTGCAGGCCTCGCAGCCATCCTCGATACCTCAACCCCGGACTCCCAGATTATGGGCCTGACGGCTGTAATCGGCCTTGGCCTGGGCGCGTCCTTCCAGCACGCCGTTGGGATCTCGAATACGCTGACAAAAACCGCGCGGGACCGCGTCGACAGCGCGGCGCTCCTCCTGCTCGCGCAGATGGGCGCGATCGCGATCAATCTCTCAATCGCGGGCTGTATACTGCAGAACGTCGGCGAGGCAAAGCTGGCCGATGCGCTCCGTGGGATTCCCGGGTTGGAGCTGTCGCGCGAGGAGGTTCGGCAGGCGCTTGCGGGGGCGAGTTCGGTGCTGCGGGGTGCGGGTGGTGGAGGTCTTAGTGCGGGGCAGCTTGCGCGTGCTGTTGATGCTGTTACAAAGGTGTTTGCGAGGGAGTTTTGGCTTGTTGTTGCGGAGGGGGTTGCTTGTTTCCTTTGTGGGGTGGGGATCTGGATTGGGTGGAAGGGGGAGCCGGAGGGAGATGAAGAGGAGAAGAAGGAGGGTGTGTGAGGCTGTTACCTCTTGGGTATTCACGGAGTTTCTGATAGCCGGTTTTCTTTTCTATTCTTTTTGAGCGAGTGTGTATTTCAGGGAGTCGATTGAGCAACGATTTATAATAAGCTATGTTTTTAGTTAAGGCACTTTGACTTCAGATCCCACTCTATCGAGTTTTCAACATACGGTACCTAAGTCATACTTTCTCCAGCATTGACAGATGTGTCTCGCTGAAAGAAACCGCGATGCCATGTTCTTATATGTTTGTCTTGTATGTGATTACTACTGCAGAGGTAAGGAGGGTAGGACTGATGCTGTGACAAGTGTATAGCCTTGAAAGTGGTTAGAACGGCTTAGACTGAGACTTGACGGCCGGTCACTTATTACCCAGAGAAGTCCGACCCAATTGTTATGACTTATGTAACATGCAGCAAGCCTTCTTTCTGGGGTCAGGAGATTTAAAAACTGCCTTTCCAAAGTGAAATTAAGAGCGCCAGATCTAGACTCCCCGTTTGCACCACCAGCCTTGCGCTCTTTGCGACTTTAGATCGGTGCCGCGACTTCATCGTTCATGTACGCCGCGGTGGAACGGTACATGAGGGCAAAGATGACGGAGACGCCACACCATGCAATGAGTGTGCCAAATGTAAGAAAAGCCCCTGGCTGTATAGATATAAAGTTCAGCAAAAAAATCTCGTCCAGGCATTGTTTTCGGTCTACCTTATCGGCGTCGGTGAATGTAGTCAAGATGATCTGGGCGTATCGTTTCTTTCAAGGTTAACCGCAACTCGCACAATGCTACACAGTGTTGGGCAATGTGCAATGCTGCCCCGGGCCAGATAGCGCTAGAAGAATCTAGTTGGTCAATACAGGATACTTCGGGCAAGCACGAAACGTCATCATTGGGAAAACCGAGCACGATACGGATAGACGACCGTCTCTCCATCCAGAGTAGCCTTCCATCATTAATACGTTAGCGTTTCCTCCGTTCGCAATTCCTGTCCTTTGTTATGCCAGGATATATATAGCCGTAGGGTTAACCGGCGAATATTACCGCAGTAGTTCAAGGTATCCATAATCGCCCAGACGGCGTCCTTGAAAGCCTCGTTGTTCGCTCTTCTGACGGCATTGTGCTCGCTATACCTATCGAGCTTCGTGCTGTAATGGTCTCGAAGCCAATACGGCAAGATAATCGTGTAATCCACACGACGGATAAAATTTCGGCGGCCACAATTTGTACCTGAAGTCAAGCCTCGGAATTGTAGCTCAGACAGAATGCCCTTCTTCGCTTTGAAGCAGACACTGTGCACGTGGACTTTACGATATAACTGCCGTTCGAACACGCCCTGCCATTGGCGGCACACTCGAGCATAACGGCGGGAGGTCTTGTGTCATCGGAGCTAGGAAGATTTCAAACGATCCTATATTTCGAATGCCTCGGTTACTGATGAGAGTCTTGTTGGCGAGTCACGTTGAGGGGGAACAAACAACAGCTGCAGCGGGGCGGCGGTCAATGAAGCCTGGTGGCTGAGTAAGCTGTTGCATAGTTGCATAAACGTCTCTTTTAGGAATTCCCGAGGAAGCACCAAACTTTGGCCTCGTACATTTTAACCCGAACCATCTTAGCTGAAACTTTCATTTCTTTTTATGCCAGCTCGGATCGCTGCGTATCTGAAGCTGATCAGGATATTTTTACTGCTCGGTCCGGATTGGCCGAGTGTCGTATTCACTAACTTGATATCGGCGCGCTCAGTCATCAACGTTGGAATAACTAATACCGAGCCTGCAGCTTTCCAACTGGCAATGGTCCAACCACGCCTCAGGCGAGGAACCGTCTTGTCAGCCTAAGTTAGTGCTAATCCTGCAATGTTATCCCGCAATTGTCCACTCTAAGCGCATGTTTGGCTCTGGACCGCATTACCGGGATGAAGCAGGTGGGACTTCGGGACGAGAAGATACTCCGGAGTGACCAAGTTTGTCAGGTCTAATTACAGTGAATATCTTTTGACCCAGGATGACCTTTTGCGGAGCGGATTGTTGATGTCGGGATGGACCCGCCGCTCCACATGGTTAACCCAGACCGAGACAAGACTCCATCCATAGCGCTGGTTCGGCTCCCGATGGAACGACAAGTGATAATGCGACCGTTTTATTACCTCAATGGCTAGGAGGCCGCGTTTGCGGACCTTGTGTTCCCCTCACCGATCCGGACTCTGGGTTGGTATTCCAATTTGAGCTGCACATCTTCACCCAGGCCCATAAAGATCAACAACTGCCACAATGTTGACTAGGCGCCTTTTGGGATCAATTCCCAAGAGCTACAATACTTATCGCTTCGCGATGGCCAGCTCCAGATTCACACAGCCTGTACGCGAGAAGTCCGACTACCTCTTGAAGGCAGTTGAGACAGACGAAACACAAAGGCAAGAATCTCATCATTAAGCTACAGCACAAGCTGACAATTCTTCAGACTGGATATTCAGCACCGCATGAACCTTCACATGCTGGGCCAGAGGATGCTCAATCCAGGAATCCCAAAGAATCTCGAGCGTGTCGCAGATGTCGCTACAGGAAATGGGTACCTACCCCCAAACCCATCCATGTATCTGGGACCCGGCTGACAGCACAGAACCTGGATCTTTGACCTGATCAAATGGCGCAAAGAGAACTCGGGATCGGGGAATACCAAATACCACGGATTTGACATCTCTGATTCACTCTTTCCCAAGTCAGAGACCTATAAAACACTAGATACCGACTTGTCAACCCACAACTTTTACAATCCGTTTCCAGAAGAGCATATCGGCAAATACGACCTTGTGCACGCTAGACATCTTGTTCTCACGATACAAGGAGCGGCAGACTTAAAGCTCGCCATGCAAAATATCTCCTCTTTACTAAGTACTACGCATCGGTCTTTCCAGCATCGGAATCCAGAAACTAACAAGTCGCAGAACCCGGCGGCTATCTCCAACTCGAAGAATACGACTTCCGAACCCAGGTTGACAACTGCCCACCGGCCTATATGACCACAACCTGGCGCATACTCTTCGACTGGCTCAAGGACTCTGGTTACAGCCTCGACTTCCCCGATGACGTACATAGCACGGTCTCCTCGCTGGGACTCGAGATTATTGAAAAGAAACAGTACAGCACCAAGGGTCTTCCGTTCTGTGAGGACCACCGGCTTAATCTACTCTATGCGTACTACACTGGCGTCCCGAGAATGTGCTGGAAATCAAAGGGAAAGACTGATGAGGAGGTCGAGCAGATTATTGATAGGTGCTTGGAGGAGTGGGAGCAGGGTGTTCTTTTGGACTACTTTTTGACCCAGATTGTGGCTCGGAAGCCGGTTGAGGCTGCGGTTTAGGCTTAGCATCTTGACCTCTTATGTGGTATGGATGATACACGATATCTACTACAATAATGACATGGAGCATCAAGCGGTTCGTAAGCCAATAATATGCAGGATATCGAGCTAAACTAGATAAACAATGCAGATAACTCACGGCACGGACCTGACACCAACTTCAGTTGTCAGGTTGGCCGGCAAAAATATAGGTTTGAACTTCGAAAGATTCCCAAGATTTTTCAGAACGGCAGTGCGCCAGTCCCAGATTGCGCCTAGACTCCATGTATAAATCCGACAACACCCACGTTTTTATCTCAACCATGATTCGTCTTCTCCCCAGTCAAAACTGAACGTCGTATCTCGAATATTGCTGTAAATATCTTTGGGGCGTTCCTGGATATCCAATGCCGCTCTTCTTCAAGACATAGCTCTTGCGTCGTCGGTCCACGTCCTCCTAACCCCACAAATCATTTATTCACCAGCATATCTAACCGGCAAATAGCGTGTCTTCGTCACGGAGATATTCGCCGCAATCCGCCTGTCGGAAACAAACAATTCCGGTCGGGTCCAACTTGTTTGTCTCTGCCGAACTCCGCGCCATGACACCAAATCCAATGGGGACATCATCCTGGGTGCAAACAACGACGCCTGCGTGCTCAGGAACGTCCTGCGGAACTCTCTGTAAATGGGCGCGGCTCAGATTTGAGCCGTATAGGAATGGCATTACACCATTAGGTCGAATGTGTAGCTTGTAGCGGGCGTGTTCGGCGAGGATGGGGAGGGCGGTGATATGGAGACGGACTTTTCCGGTCTTGGTGAATTTGCCTAGACGGATAGAGAGTCGAGTTAGCACATGGGTTTCGTCCGGGCCACTGGTCTCCGAGTATTAGAAGCAAGATGTCACTCACCCATGCAGATTCCAAGTGAGAGGAGGGTGTCTCGAGGCACGGAAACGGCAAGGTTAGCCAAAGAGAGTTTCACGTAGTAAATACGATTGCCGGAGACTCGGAAGACATAGCGATCCGCCTTGGGAGTGTTGTCGAGGGGGGCGATAATGGTTTTCAGAGAAGATCCCACGTAGTTGGCAAGCTTCTCAAAGAGAGTTTTGGTCTCTTCTTCTGTAAGGGGACGCATTTCGAAGATTCTGCAAGATCTGGCAAGGATTGGAGCGGCGTTGACGAGCTCTGTTTTTCTTGTAGCCCGCCGAAGAAAAAAAATGTCAAAAAACGATATGAGGCGGCAGAATATCTCATACCGCCCTTGAAGACGGCTAGCGCCGTTCCTGGCTGATAGCGCGGATCACGTGATGCTTATCGAAAGGCAGCCGCCCGCTCCTCGGTTGGCCAGTGAGGGACGCGGTTCGAGAATACATTGTCTAGACGTCAACAAGGCGTACTCTCATCGATCGGAAATAGCAACCGCTATCGAAGTCCATGAATCATAGATATTGCGTACCGCCGGAGGCGTTCTGCTGGCAAAATGATTGGAAACATAGCCTCACACAAGGTGGCTGGGACGACGAGATCCTTCTGCATGATCAGGTTGCGATGGTGACCCCGCCTTGATGCAGCTGTCTGAACATGTAACCGCCATCACTCTACACATATAGTCGCACTCTCCCACGATTGATTGGGGTCCTTATTTGGAATACTGTATTTGGTGCCGTCATTATGTTTAAGGAGAGGCTCAGATCGACATTCGAGGGAGTCAAAATCGATGGAGATGGCGAGTTCGTCTGCAAGTGTGGCTTCCGGGCGAGAGACTACCGTGTGCAGAAAGATAAGAGTCCTTATTACGGACAACAGTGTGCGCGACTATATAACTCTCATTATTCTCAAGTTGGCTTCCACTAACGACCAGTAACATAGACTATGCTTGCTCAAAGCACGGATCCGACCCCACGCAATGCCGTACCTGGATCTGGTTCGACGAGAAGGACCGCGTGCGCAAGTCGATACCTCCCGAGATGCGATCGCCGCAAACCCCGCGGAAACAGGTCGACATTCGGAAATACGGGCTATACACACCACCGACGACATTGAAGCGGAAAGGGGAGGCACAGTCGTTTGATAGGGGTGTTGGGGATCTAGGGTGTACCGAGGAGCCAGCGTCGCCGTCCCCGTCACGGTCTGCGAAGAGGGCGCGAAGTGCCGATGCAGCAACTCAAACTACGGATACCTCCACACGAGCTGATGTCAGGCCTATGCCGAGGCGGAGGTTATTCGACGAGTTCTTGAACAAGCCCAAAAACAACGCCGGTGCTAATACCGACCTGGCAGTCGTGCAAGAGCCCAGACGGAAGGGCAGTTTATTCGGCTCAACACTACGTGAACGCCCCCGAAATCATCCCGAAGCAGAGATACCAGCGTCATCTACAGGAGACACAGAGGGCAACTTAAAAGCTCCACTGGCTCCCAGATCCCGTGTCTTGTCTGGGTCTCGAAGTCGAAGAGTACATTTTACACCACCAACCTCAATCAACCGAGAAGCCGACACTCTCATTGCTCAGCTTAATGTCGACAGCGACGCCGAGTCATATGGTTGGAATGATGATATGACAGGGGATATTGTCGACGTTGCGAGGAGCGTGGACAACCCACCATCAAGTCCATTGTTCGTTTGATGCTCCTTGCATGTACAAGGTTGCGGTGTTTTGGCGAAAATTTGGGACTTAGCTTTAGAGGACTATGCAACGGTGTACATATGGAGCGTTTTTTGCAATAATATACCCTTTCGGATTTCTCCAATTCACATGAAGATATATTGTTGGCGCATCAATGCAGCGGATAAGGAGAGTTTTTGAAAAGCTAAAGTTACAACAAAAGCGGGATTATGACATATCCCAGAGAAGATTAAAAGTCGTTGCTCGTGATTATCAAATCATCTAAATCGCAGGATAGTATGACACCAGAGAATAGAAAATAAAGATACAAAACGCTCCGCTCCGCTGAAATGATGTAGCCTGACCCAAACCGAAACGAAATCGAGAATAAAACCAGCGTATATGAGCAATGAAATGTATATCCAGATGTAACTCCAAGTAATAGATATGTCATCGAAATTTAGAAGTTGAAAAGCCCACTTCTCCTCTTCCCAAGCGGGTAGACCACCAGGGCCGAGACGAACAGTCCAACCGTGATTCCAATAGCAATCTGCACCATCCCAAAACCAAGACTTGCAATTGAAGTATCCTGGCTAGAGATATTGCTTGTATTTCCACTTGCTAGCCCATCACGCACGGAGTCTGCATAGTTTAGCCCAGAAATAAGGGATCCGCTTGATGCTAGACCAGAGGGGACAAGCACAAAAATAGCAGGTAAAATCGCGGCAGCTGCATGGCCGCGCCAGAGGCGACTGTACAGATTCCCGAGAAGGCCTATTGTGAACGCGCCGACTGTATTCGCGACCTCGGAGTTCGATCCTAGTTTCGTGGTACTGAAGTAGTTTGTCACATAGCCAGAGAGCGCGATGACGATCATGACAGGGAGCTGCTTTAGTTTCGTTTGGTTTGCCAGTGCGATGCACATTGTAAAAATAGGGACAAAGATAAACCGGCGGATGTAGCCACTCCCCCAGACATCGAGGTTCGGACAGGTTTTATCAGAGGAGGCGTTGCTGTCGATGAGGCCGTAGACTGTTGTTCCGACTGTTATGCCGTAGCCGAGGAAGAGGGAGTAGATGATTGCGTAGACCATGCGGATTGAGCCGGCGATAATCTGATGAGATTGAAGTTCGAGAGCGCTGCAGAGCACCATGAAACCGGGGAGAATAAGAGCGATGGAGGACTGAGCGAGGGCTGAGAAGCAAAAGAGGTACTGTTCCTCGCCGTTAAGGTTTACGCGGATGGAGCCGAACGCCCGGGCGAGGAAGGAGGTCAGCACTGCCGCGGTTACCTCAAAGACGTTGGAGTAGAGTACCGATTTCGGAGCAAGGACGTGTTGCATGAGGCCAACAAGTGAACCTAGCAGAAATATGATGGGCATATCGATAGGTCGGGCTTCAAAGGCAAAGGGACCGACAGCCACGGATGCGAAGCCGTAGATTGGGACGAGTAGCCATTTGTTGAAGCGTGGCTTGCGGGCCATGATTTCATCGATTTCCGAGCTGGCTTCTTCGACACCAATGAGGTCGTGCACGACGTTCTTGTACACGTTGTGGGTATCTGCCAGGCGGCCGAGGTCAACGCCTTGCACAACACGGACGAGCTTCACCTCTGCTGTGCGGGTTGTGGGGTCGTCGAAGGACATTATCATGCAACCAGGGAGGTAGAGGAACTGGCCTTCTACTTCCAGGACCCTTGCAGTCATTTTCATGTATTCTTCCATGCGGTGGGTTGGAGCTCCGTATCGCATAAGCGCTCTGCATAGCTGCATGATGTATCTCTGGCGAGCCAAAATCTCCGCAATATGTATTGTAACGCGAATTTCATCCTCTAGTCGAGTCTTGCGATGACCCTTTCTTTTCCCTCGCTTGGGCGTCAGGGAAAAATCTGTCGTAGCCGGAAGACTAGCCCTACTCAAGTTCATCGAAGCCTCGACCAGCGAGGCAGTTGAGTGATGATTCGGCTTCTTGTACCACTTTAGCTTCTCTTTCTTCGGTGTTGCGGCGCCAGACGAAATCGGTGACTCGGTGTCGGACTCATCGCTCACGACTGTGCTTGCCGTACCTGATCCCTGGCTCGCATGCAATTTGAGCAGTTGGGCCAAGATTCCACCACCCCCCCCAGAGCTTAATCTTCGAGAGCTATACCACGAATCCGGTCGCCCAGGGCCATCGGGCGTGCTCTGGCCAGAACGGAAATACGCAGAGCGAGGCCGACGGCGACGCATATGGCCCTGGGTCACGTTGCGAACGAGACGGTGGGCTTCAGCGCTGGGTAAGGGCTCGGGCGGAACCCCGTGGGGGTCGTCGAGGCCGGCTTTCTCTTCATCGTGCTGGCGAGGAGGGAGAGCACCCTCAAGGTCATCGGGTAGTAGAGACGCACCAAGATCGCCACCGTCATCGAACTCATCACGGCCGAGTCTCTCGCCGAGAAGAACGGTCCGCTGACGGATGAGGTCGCCGGCATGACGGAAGCGTTCCCTCACTGACATGACCCGTTCAGGAGTCTGGACCTCCTCTTTAGGCCGCCCAAGCTGACTTACTGGGACTTCTCTTTCTGGAGGGGTGGCGGAGATGAAGTTTGTGACTGACTCTCTGGACGTGTTGGCCGACGCATCGTACGGTGGCAGAAGGTCGCGCATGGAGTGGTATGAGCGGACGGAGTAGTCGGAATCATTACGCATATAAGCTGGGCGCTGCACAGCAGGCTCTGGCTCTGGAGTGCGGTCGTCTGCCTCGCGGAAGCTGCTGAAGGATCGAAATCTCACACGATTGCCCCTGCTGGACCCTTCCACATGTGCTCCTGCAGCTACCTCCGAAGCCGGGGCCGCACCGGAAGACGCCGGCTCATGCTGGCCGGGTTCTACATGAGCACCAGCGCTTGACTGGGTGTTTTCTCGGGGAAATAGTTCGTAACTGGACTGGTTCTGGGGTTGGTCGGACATTGAGACGTCCGAACGAAGAGGTCGTGCTTGACGAGAGGCGACAAGAGAGGATCGAGGAACGAGCAGAAGAACGGTGGGTTATTGTGGGAGTGCGAGGGGAAGTGGGTATTTTTTGTAGTCGAGGACTAACACCCACGCAGGCTTCTAGAAGGTTGGGGCGATAAGGGTTCTTCACTGGAAGCGCGATCGAGACGATATGTCGAGCAGCGAACGGACCATGGGTGGGACCTGCCTTGTACCCAAAAGCCACGGAGCCACGCAGTGAACCAAAAATAAGTCGAGTCTAGAACGATGATTCAGAGCTGAGGAATTCCTGATTGCGAAAGATTAGAACGGAGCTAGAGAGTCGAGACGCCTGTGGGGATTATAACCAAAAAGCGTGAGACTCGTAGACTCAGACTCAAGAGGACGCGAAGGCATGACCTCATGGAACCAAGAGCGTTCGCTGGTGGATCAATCGCGGGCAATTATAGAAGCGCACGATGTGGTGATGGAGTTGTGATAGGATAAATGCCGGCCGATCAAATGGGCGCCAATGCTCAGGGACAATCAGGACGCGACGACGATTCGCGTTTCAGAGTTACCCGTCAATTCGGACTCGTGTCTCGACCCTCGGCCCTCGATGTTTTATCTCCTTTTCAGGCCAATCCGCAAACTCGTTTCGCAGAACACAAGGCCATGCACTGCATGTCTTGCTGCGGCGAATTTTCTTTTCTTTTTTTGCGCCCCTGTGGATCCTTTCGGGAGGCGCTATCCCGAACGCCCAATCATTGCGCTTGCATTGGCACCTCCGTCTGCCGAGGGGGCCGGCACCGTTTTCCCTTCCGGCTGAAAGCAGTCCAACTGAACGAGCGAGACTTAACCCAGGAAAGGGAGCCATGACCCGAATTAACTTTTAGGAGTTCTCCGCAAGGTATCATGTGCTCGTTCAGAGTCTTCTTTTAATTGATAAACAGATCGTGGATGCCCAACTGAGGGTCCAGTAGTTCGGACGCCAGAATGGTCTCGACCAGCTTGCGGTTCTCGCGGAAGCTGGATATATGCGATCGACAAAAAGAGGGGCCCAAGCTCTTTTCTTTATCCTGCTGCTCTCCGACCTTGTTCTTTAACGAGGGATTTACTGGGAAGGGGCAGGATTTCATCCCTTGATCAACCATCTTCAACTACAAGATCAGCTTTGTCAACTTTCATATCCCACTTTTCTCAGACGGACGTGGACCACGGATCAGCCCGTAACTCCACGCCTGTGCAAAGATCATCGTGGATCGTCTCAGCTGTCAATTCCACTGTTCCAAATCATGATTGATGACACCATATGCTGAGATGAAGACCAAGATGATGGCTTCCTTGCAAACAGCCACCGAGGATATGGCATGACCTATCAAGACCGCACCTACGTCACTCTGACTGAAGCTAAGAGCTTCAGCATTTTCATGCAAATTGCCCGGAGTTATGGGAACGATCCGACCGGGATACTCTGGAGATCCGATACCTGCAGATAGCTAGTTTTGGGCCATAAAGATGATGTTCCAAAACAAGATGGACCAAGGCTCTTGAGCAACCCTCGCCGAAAGAGACGCCAACTTACTTAAGGTGATCCGTTTCCTTCATTGCAGGTGAAAAGTATCTCTAGGAACAGGAACTCCACGAAATCGAGGATAACAGGGGCAATCCTTGGACCAGGTTCCAGTTGAGATCCCAACTGCTTTCGATTGGTATATGCGGACCTTTCACTCATTAGGCTAGAAAGAGCCGCATAATCTCCTCTATCTGAGAAAGTGCTTACACAAAACTGGTGTCGCGCTAAATATACTAAATGGACGATCTCCTTATTTGATCCTTAGGAGATCTACCGGTAAATTTCTAAATATGGTTCATGCCTGGTGCATGCCATTGAACATTGAAATTGGATTCCGAAATCGGAATATGGGCCAAGGCTGGATGTCTCAAGATCTGGTGAGCTGTCTCATCCAACAAGTCTGATATTAGTCTATGCGTGTATGATTCAAGTCTAACCGTCATATAAAAAGCTCAATTAAAAACCAACATCAGAAATCACACCTCTGGCTAACTGTACAATCCAACGCCGACTCGAACTTAAACTCTGTCCCCACGATCGTAATCCGTTATGTCTAAAATGTCGCTTCAGCTCAAGACCGCTCCGCCGTCTCCGCAACAGAAGATCCCAAACTCCCCCCCTCAACGTCAACACGCTTCCCCTGGGATCCCAAAACCCGACTCGGATGGCAGAAGTTCATAACAACCATTGCGAAAAACATCAATGTACCATCAAACACATACGGGAACACCTCATGACTAATCAGATAGCCATCATTGCCCTGAACGTACTCGACAAGTCGGAAGATTGAGCGGACGAGGATAAGCAGACTGGCAATATATAGACCGACGATGATTGCTTCCCAGGACACTCTGAAGAGAGAGATCCGTCGCTGAGTTTTATGCTCCTTTTCGCGGGCGTTGACGCCGCCAGAAAACGATTCTGCCTCGGGAGTTGGGATCCTGCGAATCCGGTAGTGGAACACTCCACAGCTGACCATGAAGACGGTGAAGAAGACGAGCTGCACGGCGAGACCGCCGATTGTGATTTTCTCACCGGTCTCGAAGCTATTGCCGTCGTCGGAGGCCATGAGACCGCCGCCTGGCAGACGTCAACACATTTACTCAGTGAAAGCTCAGCTGAGGATTAAAATCCTCAGATGGATCAGGAGGGATATAATGGACCACGAACCTGCAGCCTGCGCCAGAAAGGCAATAACATCGCCCGTGACAAAGATCTTGGTCATCCAGCTCACACGAATCAAGCTGAAGTCCTCGGCGCCCAAGAAGCGAATCAACCGGCCAAGAACCATATAGATGGACGCAGCGTATAGCGGGGGAGCAAGGAGGATGAGGAGGGCTTGAAGAGCGAAGACCGGGACAGACTCGGGGTTATTGTGTGCAGGGATACGGACGAGGTATCCGACAACCTGGACTGGATCACACCACGATCGATTAGCATGGGCATGGCTAGACAAGGGGTCGAAGCGATGCTTACAGATTCCTCCCACGACGAATGGTATGAAGTACCATGCTCGCGACTTGAGCACTCGGTAGAGGTGGAATACTGTTGTGATGAAGAATAACCCGGCGAATAGTCCCGCGGCTGCCTGTGACGGGGTATATCTAAAGAGTTCAAAATCGATGAGATCGTCTTGAGCCATTGTGGATATGCAGGGGGCGTGGTGAAGAGATGAGTGTGGTTGACAATGATGGGGATGGTGATGATTATAGAGAACAAGATCCGAAACGATAGCTACAGAGAGTATTTATTCTCATCCTGAACTTGGTATTTGAGATATAGCTGTGGCTATGCAATCAGATCTCGAGTAGACTGTGTGTTTAGTTGGCGTATACGCTTATGGATACGGCTGCTATGGCCAGGACAAGAAGAATGAGGTTCATGGGCTGAACCTAGTTCTTCTTGGCACATTTTCTCTATGGCAGACGAAAGTTCGTCATTTTGTATTCTCTCCAGTAAACCCTCTTCTCAGATCTGTAACCGCGTGGCGCAGTCTTCGGGGCTGTTCAGCCTCAGGCCCGCTGCGCATGCGTATGCGTAAACGTTACATAGTCCACTCGCCAAGACGACGAGTTCTAGACTGTTCGGCGCGCCACTATTTACGAAGTCTTTCTATTATACAGGTAATGCTCTGCGCAGCCCGCTACTTACATACCCATTTAGTTGTTCTAGTGCTACGCCGCCAGACACGCCGAGAACGACGTTGCCTCGACCTGGGACTGAAAGACTGTGATGAAAATGGGGTGGTCTGTATGTATCATTATGAACATATAGAGCCTGGACTACCTTATTCTTGGCGGTGTATGCGAACATTCGTTTAAGACTAATTCGGGACACACCTGGCAACTCGTGACGCATTCCAGGCTTGATGTCCAGGAACTATTGCAAACCGCAGATTCGGCCTTCCGGCATCGGTATTGGCCTAACATGCATCGGCCGTATATAAGGCTTTTGCGTTCTCTCTCTCGATCATGGGCTGGGTGATCGAGTAAGTTCAACATCTCGGCCTGGCAATTGTTTCTTTTGTGCAGGTTGACAAGTAACAATCGGATCCCATAAAGAGATCTAATTGCCACCGAGTGGCGAGTTTCAACTTGAATAGACAAAATGAGTGTCTGCTACGTACCGGGCATAGTCATTTCCTTGAGTTTCGATGTACTTCCGGGTCGTATTGACATCGACGCACACATGTTATCCAATAGGGCGTCTATAGAAGTCCCTCTAATCGAATCTTAGCTTCAAGGGATGCGGCTTCAGCTCACTAGATTTTTCATCTTTTTTTGAGACATGTGGCGCTCTCAACCTTTGTGGCCGGGAATCGTCGCGACATCTGCACTAGACTCCCCCAACATGAACACCTCAATGAACACATCAATGAGCGCCTGAATGCGTGCCTTGATGAGTGCCTTTGTGAGAGCCTGCCTAAATCCCTATATACTGGCGGATAAGTGACTGCATAGGCGGGTGGACGGTGTGACCATCGCGGATCCCTTGATATGTCTTGTGTTGTAAAGCACGGGCCTCAGAAACTGTGGTTGAACGTTGGCTTGAACATGTAAAACTGGGTTTCCTGATTCTGCGCTACCTAAGCTGGAGGTGAAATACGGTATGTTTTATCTGCGCTGGGGGATACTCAGATTGCCAGGGAATAGTGCCAAGCTCGTTCTCCCCAAAATCACCTAGCCGCTCAAGCTAAATGGATACATTTAATGAGAGGATTAGGAACGGGAGTGTACTGCAAGCTAAGTGCATAGAACTGAACTTGCATCTAGGGCATCACCCCGCTAACTTCACGGAACTATGGGACTCTGATATCAGTAGTCTGGATGTGCTACAGCTAGTAGATAAGATGGACATTTGAGACGTATTGCCTGAGCAGACTGATCAAAGAAAAATCTTGGTGTAGGGATTCTATGAGCTGAATTTGATGAATGTCAAGGATGCCACTAGGGAGGTAATGCGGTTGGAAGAAACGCAGATAGCCTGGGACGAGTTTTGTTTTTTCGCGATAGACGCCTATCGTGCTTATTTTGTGTAAAGCTCAAGCGGCTTCTGTGGTTCTGTTGGTATGCTTGAGATGAGCATTTCAAAGCGCGATGATAGTCCCCGTCTGTATCCAACAAATTGGTCGTTTGAAGCCTCGCAAATACCGCACCATCTTTGCGGGGTGCTTGGTCGCGGGCCTGTCTGGAGCTAAAATATCCCTGGCGTATTATCTCATTTTGCAGCTCTTAAGAAAGCTTGTTGGGCAGCATTGCCCGAATAAGGGCCCGGTGCTCGGACATCGCGTTCTCTAGGTCTGAGAGCCTCTTGCCAGAAGAATGCGTTCAATGCGCCCTTTCTCGATAAGTCTTGACAATCACGGAACCAGACTTGGCTCAATCCATCGCTTGTCAAGGCGAATATCATATTGCAACCTTGAAATGAATCCTCTCCTCGAAGTAACTGTCAGCAGTTTCACTCCGTGGTACTAGTGGGCCAATGTCCAAGATTAAAACTCAACGACGCTATGATAGTGCGAGCGAATTTGAGCACATTTTCCACGAATGGAAGCGGATCACCAACATCGGCCAATGAAACCAACAGAGAAGCTGCATGAGTTCTACAATCAACAACCAAGACGAGATCGTTCAAGCCTCAGCAAGGGTCCCGAACAGCTGCCGTGGGGCCCCCTCTGCACTCGCTCAATTCTGATTTTCTTCATAAGACTGTTGGCCCCAGCTCATGGCTTGCGCCATGACGGGATTCAAACCCGGAGGCCCCGACTGTCAAGAGCTGCAGGCTAACATTGGCGTTCTCATCGCCCCCGATGGCTGTGGAAAGCAATAAGTGACAATAGGCTAGCGAGGTCGGCTTGGGACTGCTTCCCTAGGGCTACTCCGACTCCATTTATGATTAAGCATCCCTGCTTGCCTGAGCTCGCTATCCCCATATCCTCTCACCGCACCAGTGGGAATCGCGCACATCTACGAAACGAATAAACCGTCCGGGATGGCGTTAAGCCGGCATCGGCTTGGCCGTCCACCTGCAATCCCTCCATACGAATCATGAATGAGAATATGTGGAATGCGAACATGGCTGATACCAATCCTCGCTAATTGGCCACCACCTGCAACCTCACCCCATGCCCCCAAATGGCTTGGCCTGGACGTTTGCACCCCCGCCAGGACCTCAACTTTTGCTTTTAGTCGTTGCTCACCCTCTTCCTCTCCTCAGTATTACCGGAGCGTTCTACACTGAATCGGACATCACCTCTGAGCATTCAAAGACAAGCGAAGTCATGCCTTTTGACGAAGAAGGGAATAAGTGGTCGTGGTAAGCACTGAGGCCGATTGTCTCTAGCTACCATCTAACTTACCAAGTGATCCATGTCTGCGTGGTCATCGATCATCAAAATGTCAGCATTTCGACAGACTCATGGCGAAGGTTCCCAAGTCTGGACGGCCTTCAAAGAAGTGCCCGCACATGAGACGGAATTGTGGCTGTCGAAAGTCATACGCTATCATGGCTCCATTGACGCACGGTATTCGCAACATATCCCTTCTTGATATGGCAAACACTGACTTCTATGTTCTGTTTCAGGCCCAAGATCCCTGTGTCGAGTTGTCTACTACGCCTCGCGGAATTCAGAGGAACCGCCCACGCCCGAGCCCTACTCGCCGAGCCACCTCGATAACTGGCATAATTTGATCGAAAGCGACTTCTGCGCACAGCCTCCTTATATTCCGGACGTCTTCGACATAACGTCGCAGACCCCGAAGTTACCAACTGAAGACTCAGAGCCATCCTATTTTTCTCCAATGCCGGAGGGCCTGGTGCCCTTCAACTCACCGCGACAGGCATTTCCAGTTGGTCTGGGCGTGTCTTTATCGGAGGGTGATTTAGTTGTTCTTACCTCAAATTCCGACAATACTTCTTTTGTACACGAAGGTCAACCAGGGATAAACATGTGTCATGCATATGAGCTCGGACCTGATGCGCATCAGCTAGGGCACATGCAAGAATACACGCATCATATATCGCCAAGTCTCCATGGTTGGTCCCCTGCAGAAAGAACGCCATAATTGGTCTAATATACACCACATGATACACGCTCTTCGGTCAATCTTTTTAAAGAACGTTTCTTCATTCCAGGTATCAACGACATGCCTTTTGCGGACAACATAGCCGGTTCCCAAGACGAGATAAGAAAAGGGAATGAAAAGTTCATATTCAGTAGATTCAGACTTGGTTACTCTTTCAAAGCCGATGCACATCCTGCTATCATGGCACTCGACCGAGCCTGTGCCGTCCATCTGAAAGGAACAGCGACTCAACAGCAATTATCAAGCACTAGTTACGCCCCAGATTTCGGAGAAGGGATCCCAGTCCGGATCTGTGTGCCTCTCATATTCCATGATATTCGCAATTTCGGTCGCATTGTCCGCGCCATACAGGTACTCAATGAACGCCATTGTCGCATCAATACCTGCTGAGATCCCCGACGAACTCCAGATATTGCCGTCGACCACCCACCGAGCCTTAGGAACCCATTCGACATTCGGCCCAAACGTTATGACGCTGCTCCAACTCGCCTTGTTTGTCGTCGCGCGACGGCCGTCCAAAACACCGGACTTTGCGACCAGCGCAGAGCCAGTGCACACAGTGAGCAGATATTGCACTTTCGGGTACGTCTCCGCGATCCAATCGATCGTGTCATTGAGGTACGGAGATCGGGTTCCTATACCACCGGGGATAATGAGAACGTCGATGTCCGGTGCGTCGGCGAGTGTGTGCGTCGGGTTGACGGTGGGGAAGAAGGAAGAGTTGAACCTGTTCATGGAGGGCATCAAGGGCTCTGTTGTGACGGGATCAAGAGTTTCGGCAAGCAAGTAGAGGTCAATTTTCGTCCGCCTTGCCACGACCGACAGCGCTTCAAGAGGCCCGAAGACGTCAAGCAACTCGAACCCACGGAAGAGCAGCATTCCATAGGTTTTAGGGACTGGCGCAGCCTGCGCTGGGATTGAAGTTGACGTAGGCAAGGGTGTTTGTTCTGATAAGTGTTAGAGATTTTTCGAAAGGGATAGAATGCCTTATAGCTTACCTGCCGCTACGAGAGAAGCGCTGGACAAGCACAATAGCCCATTGAAGGCGCTGCTAATAGAGAACTTCATTTTTTTTAGTTCTTCTTCGATGGCGCTGCGTTGGTCTCACTGGCATAGAGGTCTGAGAGGGCGCACTTTACTGGCCTTATATATTCGCAAAGAAGCAATAAAGGACCCAAATCGTGTCACGGATGATACTCCCTTTGCCTGCTCCATCCCTTGACGCTGTACATGCGACGCCCAAAAGCTTGGACCTCCACATTCCTCCCAAAATCTCACCACTCAATCATCGGCAACTGCTGATTGGCGATGCACTTAATCAAATCAAGCCGCTAAAAAGAGCGTGCCAAGCGCCCTTGAGCGAATTTGCGGCTTATTTTTTTCAAGTTCGGTTCGCAGCTGGGCATATTATTTGCCTGTTCGTAAGTAATTTGGAAGAATGTTTCGTCCCCGGCGGTTGGAAAACTCAAGTTTGTTGGCGAACTGGGGGATCGTCAGGCCCATTGCACCTGCAAGTGAGACATGCCAAGTCGCCAGTGCTCCTTTGTTATGCGCTGCCTTCTGAAACGTCCTGTAGTACAAGGCGAGCCGCCCAGACCCTGGCGGCTCGGGCGCACCCGACAATGGAGGCGGCACCCACCCACCCCGGACGGACGGATGAAGAGCTCCGATATGGATTAGATACGGAAGCTTGAAGACCCTGGCGTAAAGATTTTCTTCACGTTGATCCGGGATGAGGAGCTCCGATACGGATTAGATACGGAAAGCACGAAGCCTGGGTGCGCCGGAGTAAAGATGTCCAATTAAGAATAGAAGCGTATATACTAGGGATGAGCTCAACCCCTCCAGTCTAATCATGGCACGCCCCATCCTCCCACGCCGAATGCCGCATATACCGACCGAGCACCAACTCTCCGACAATTATACCCCCAAGCACAGCGACGAAGATACCAACGTTGAACGTCATGACCGCTAGCATCCTAGCCAGAAAGGTTAGCTAGCGCCCTGCGAACACCGACGGATAGAGAACAGATGGGAAAACTCACAGTATATACCCGATAAACGCCCTCACCCCTTCCAAGATCGCCCGCGACCCGTCCTGCCGTAACCTCCAAGGTGCGCTGGGCGTCCAGCTCGGAAAGATCGCGGAGGAGCAGGTACGTCGTACCCGGCCCCAGACCGACGACCTCTTCGTCGACCCGCTCCCGAAGCCCACACCCTCACCTTCCCTCAACGTTGAAGAGGACGGCTGAAGAAGCGCCTCCTCTCCAATACTCTCTTCGCAATCCACATCCTTATCAGACTCGACGACGCGCATGTACACCGGCAACGGACTCAGTCGCGCCTTCGGGATATGAGCGCCCACGCCCCGCCGCCGAGATCGCGGGGGCGCGAGGATCGGGATACTCGACGCAGAGGGCTCGTTAGATCGGGCGTCGGCGCTCTCGAGCTGGAATCGGAGGGCGGCGAGGAAGCGGTTCAAAAAGGATAGGACAAACAGGAGGAGCAGTGTGAGTGTGTAGGTGAGGGGAGAGGTTGTGGTCCAGGAGCTGAAGAAGAGGGTTATGGCTGTGCTGCTTGTGAAGGTTGAGGGCATTGTCATGGACATGGATGTATCTGCACCCGCGTGGTCGGTTGCCTGCGTGTGGCCGTGGTCGTGATCATGGTGGGTGCTCATGTCCATGTCCATGTCCATCTTGACGGTTGAGCGGTAGGTATCGACAGGGACCTGACAAGGTCTAGGGAATATACCACAGGATTTTGGTTTTCTCTATCTCAAGTGGAGAAGAGAAGAGATCGGGTGATATGAACAATTGTGGCATGAAAAAGGTGGGGTGATACCTTGAGAGGCGCAGGCCCGATATTTGCTCAAACCCGCGCAACTAAAATAGATGAGGCTTACTCTGCATATCCGCTACATATTCTAGGTCCCTATAGCTTTTCATTTGTCCTTCTCTTCTTGGAGCATGTGAATAAAGAGTGCTTATTAGCGCAAATACGCTCGTCCTACTGCAAGGGAGTGAGGTAGGAGTCTTGTTGCATGTTGCGGGTGCAATACCAACTGTCGGTCAGAGACTGTAGAGCTTGATAATCGTAGATAAACCAGAACAGAAACCAATCTCCCAGTCCTCTCCAAACTATAACTCAAACAGATAGTGTTATTCCACTGCAAAAATTACCATAAAATATGAGAGCCAAACCAATCACCCCAAGCATCCCTTTCTTCTACTCCAACAACTTTCTTACGCGACACTGCATCCAACTGGATCTTCAGCGGCGGTAAGCAAAACAACATTCCAAGTTCTTCTCTGGGTGATTTGCTTACTTCGTGATAGAATCTCGTTCTTCAGTCCCAGCTACGTGGGTGTTGCTCTGTTTCGCAATCGCAAAGCAACGCCCAGTCGCTACCGAACAAAGTGATAGATCTAGCATATGTATCGCAAGCTCACTGAAAGCCATGAAGATCGACGCAAGATGCGCACAGATAGCCTAGCATCAACGATCAGAGCTCGTGTGGCGCTCGCAAATTCTTGATGAGATCTGAACTAGTCGACAAGAGGCTGGAGCATCATGGGTGCAAACAACGGCTCAATCGAGACACGTTGACAAGAATACCACATATCTAATGGCCCATTATACTCCAATCGAGACCTCTCATACTCCTCCGAACACTTCCCAAGAACTATACGCGTTTTACTAGTAGCTATCACCACGGGTACTGCAGGGAATGTTTACGGCCGACAGCCCAGCGGGGTTCTTCACGCGGTCGCTCCTTCCTCAAATAGCTTAGAGCATTCCTCAACGTACGAGGAAGGACCGACGCCATCATTGCACCTTCCCTATCTTGAAGCATGCCCTCACCAGGGCAACGGACCGTCCCTTCCTCACATAGTCTGTGTTGAATAACCTCTCGACAGAGGAAGGAACAACCATCTGCGCCAGTGCTGGCTGAGAGGTGGTGCAGCTGGTACTCCCAATTGAGCATAAAATCCTCAAAGAGTCTCACTGCAGAAGGCCATGTTCTGCTTCTGAAAGTGATTGACGAGAAGTCCAAGTACTCCAGACAAATGGTCTCTGTTGGCCGACTATGACTGCGCTGAATCCGAACCTGAGAGCTGTGATCGGAACTTGATAGGCGGGAGAGTTTCCTCGAGGGGTGCTCTTAGCCTTTTCACTGTATACGATGATGAAGCTTGGCATTAAGGCACATGGTTATAGATATGCTTATTCCTTGAACAGCCTCGATTGCACTGTGGACCCTCTAATGTGCACTGGTGGGGTCCCTTGCCTGAGGCTCCCAAACGGAGCTACTCCGGGGTCAAATAATGGTGAGAAACTTGGAACCTGCAACAATGCCCGCCAATTTTAACACTCTGAGCTTGGAACGCTTCGACCTCATAGTCACACATCTAATTGAGGTGCCATCAACTTATCAGGACTTTCCAAATGTATCTCTTCCACCTCCAACCCAGAACCTCGCACGGTACGCGACAATCTCAAAAACATGGCAACGCGCGATTGAGCGGTACACGTTCGCAGCGATAAACACAGTCAGCGCCAATCTCCCTACCTTGTAGCAGATATTCAACCAGTCGCCATGCCGCAAGAGGTACCTAAAGGTGCTCTTCTATACGATAGATCTGCCGCTTTACAGCGATGACCGCCGGTTCTGCTTTGAGCGAAGACACGAACACCAGGCGAATCTTGTTGCTTTTCGAATGGGTATCAAGGATATATGGGCGCTTCTTGCGTCATGGGACGTGGATTTGCGCTCAGTTCGGCTTGCCGTCGCGGCCGAGACCCCAGTTGGTCGAGGCCGGGAGGGCGAATGTACCCCTTTTGGGATAGACCACCAGCGCTGGGCATATCCGGAGCACAATCTGACGCTACACGATAATGATGGCGACGAGTCTATGCCCCTGTTCTCTGCAATGTCACGGAATTCGAGGTCTACAAGTCCGGAAGACGTATCTACCCCACAGCTATCAGCCAGATCATTTCGTGTTTGTCCAACCTTCGAAAGCTGGAAGTATGTCTTTTCCCAGTACAACCGAAGAATAAAGACCTGCGTGCTGAGGCGCGCTACGAGCTCGCTCACGCGCTAGAGAATCCAGTGTTGGAAGATCTCGAAGTCCTCCGAATTGAAATGGAGGAAGAAACGCCGTGCAACCACAACTATCCGATAGCAGCCCAGGAAGATACAGCATACCCGGACGGGGATCATCTATGTCGCGCGGTGTGCAAGCTCGCTCAAAGAAGCTTTCGTGAGCTATACATGGTCGGACCCTGTCTCATATCACTTGCGCTCTCGGGGCTCACCATCAATAAGCTGAACGCAGACAAAGTAGAAATCACATTTCCACACCTTGAAACCGTTAAAGCCGAGTTCGCACTTGTCACCTATGACGGTCGCTGGTACTACACCAGTGATTCTAGCGAATTTATTTCAGACGAAGGAGACGAGATCCCTGGACAAACGGACTCCCAGCGCGAACTCGCTGCAGACTCGGACGCTTGCTCCTCCTTCAACTCCAAATACCGCGATGAAATCGACGAAGACCGGCAAGATTATCTAAACGGCAAGCAGCCGTATAATTCCTTGAGGCGCAATCCAGATCCGACAACCTTTGGTCCGTTACAGCGAGGTATGATCTTGGCGGCGAAGCAAATGCCAAAATTACGAGCGCTAGAGCTGCGAACGAGAGATCCTGGAGAGTATGATACTGAAATCTCGTCCCAGTGTCTTGCTCCTGGGGTTCTAGTCGACGAAATTGGGCTGGAGTCGCAGCCGGAGGAGCAATTGAAGAAGTGGCGATGGGCAGTGTGTTTTCTGCTCGAGCGTCGCTGGGAGGTTTCTGAGGATATTCGGTAGTTGATGCTGGAGCATTTGGGGGGGAGGGGAGATTTTGTACTTTCCTTGACTTGGTTAGAGAAAGGCTCTCAGCACAAGCAGTGTGCATATATGTACACTACTTGGTTTCTAGCCACGATAAACGTTGCGTATCTTGGGATGAGCTGGTGCAAAAGACGTGGACTCTAAACTAGTGTGATCGCGCTTTTCTAGAAAGCGTCCCTGACACGGCTGTGGATCTCACCATCGACTGCTACTCCGTGCGATATGGTGCATTATGGCAGAGGTAGGGCCACATTCTCATACGCTTACAGAGAGCTGCAAACTGATTTGCGAGCGAAGAACATGAGTCACTTCGACTCATTATTTTCCTTACTCCAATTCCTATCTCTCAAGGCAAACTGTATTCCGGCCTTAAACAGGGCACAGAACCGGGTGTAGTTTACATAATATCATCCCAGCACCGCTGGAAATCAGTTTTACGCCCAAAAAATACTCCACATACCAGGGCAACAAAATACCCCGCCGACGCCCCCGTCTTCCCAACCCAGAAACCCGCCGTCATCGTGCCACACCCCTCAGAGCTAAAGCCGCTCTACACGCAGCGCCTCGTTATCCGCCCGCTACGGATAGACAATGATGAAGACGCGGCGGGGATGTTCGAGCTTCGGAAGAGACAGGATGTTGTTGAGTGGATGTACGAACGCGCTCTTCTCCCGTTGCCTACTTTTATTTTCCGCCTTGTCAGTGGCTGACGAATAGAATCGTAGGTGGCCTTTTATCACCGATGCAGACATCTCCGCCACAAAAGCGTGGATGAGAGGCAAAATATTCGCTACGCCCGACGGCGCCGGCTCTGTCGGAACGCGGTATTTCAGCTTCACCATTCTCCACAGGGACGATCCGGATGAGAGAATCCTTGGTGCAGTCGCTGTAAACTCGCTGGACCCTGCCCCCTCTGTCGGGTATTTGCTTCACCCGGATGCATGGGGCAAGGGGTATGCGACGGAGGCTGTGCATGCTCTTGTCGACGCGTGGTGGGGATTACCGCGTGCTTGGGATTTTGGGGACGAGAAGCTCTTTGGCGGGGTGGTTTGTGCGAATGTGGGGAGTTTGAGGGTGCTGGAGAGGGTCGGGTTTGAGGTTTATCGGTACGTGGAGTATGGGGGGAAGTTGGCCTTCATGTCCATGGGTCGGAGGGGGTCATAGTCCCGAGAAAGCCCTTAATTGGTGGAGATGGATATGTACAGTCAGCTTAGATTTAAATACGAAGGGAGCGTCCATGCCCAAAGATCGCGTGGCATATTCAAGACTCTTATTTTTGAGATATAATCAATGTGCAATTGGGACAAGAGCCTAATTGAACAGACCTAAAGATGAAGGAGCGTTGAGCGGCCAGCATGTCTTTAGTGGTTACTCAAATGACCTCGATCATGACTTTGCTCAGGAATGGCCAGATTACGGTCCGCTTTCCTCCACAAATCCAATCAATAACCGCGAAAAAATATACTGCCTGATTGTTAGGCTTGAGCCTCTGCAGCACGATTTCGTTGATTACTAATAAGAGATAGAAACATACGCTTATGCGGTGATGCGCAGGTGAATCCAAGGCTTAAGTGTCCCCAAGTGTTCTATAGAGAGATGACTACTCGTCTACCTTCACTAAAGGGGACTTCAAGACAATCGCTGTTGCTAAACACATCATGGAAGTGGTAGAGAGAATCTCAAGAACCGAGACCGGACTCTCAGTAGTCCTCAGAATCCAGTTACGTTGTTCGATAGCCCCATGCGAGTCAATTCCGTACTCCGTGATCGCAGTATTCTGCGAAAGACTGTCAACGGGTACAGCTATATGATAGGCCACTTTCGCCGTCAGTGCGGCATAGACGATTCCCGAAGCCTCGTCAAGGGTCTTAGCCTCTTTTATATCGTGATGAAGTTGACTCGCCGAGGACTCTTCGCCGTCTCCCGTTGTAGTTTGAATGTCGCCATGTAGTGCGGAAAAGAGCGGGGCGTCAAAGTTCGGCAGCGAGCGTCCCTGTCTCCAGTTTCCGAGCCCAGCAATGATATGCGAAGAGTGAGATGGATCAGACTGAGGTGATGTAGTCATTGCAAGTTCAATCAGCGAGATGACCGTCTTCATATCAGTGCACTGAAACCCCTGTTCTGTCATCTTCGCTGCCAGCTTAGGATTTTCAACTAACCAACCAGCGCCTTTCACAGGACCGAGGCAAATAGAAACGGCGTGGAGGCCATATCTGTTGCGATCAGCGGCAAAGCTGTCCATGAAGGTCGATCCCGCGGCATATGATGCCTGTGTTGCATTGCCAATGATTCCACTAACGGACGAGAGCATAATAAACCAATCAAGCTCTTTTGGGAGATGTCGATGAAGGTTCCATGTCCCAAGAAGTTTCGGCCGAAGAACAGCGTGATAATCTTCAAGAGTCACATTTTCGATCAAGGTATCCTGTCGCAGCTAAGCATGTTAGACCTTTATTTAGCATGAGCACATACCCTTGGAACCATAGCCCCCTGAATTACCCCGGCTATAGGTGGAGCTGCTGCTGCAAGGTCGGCGGTGACTTTGGCCATTTGGCCGCGATCAGCTATATCAAAGGCACGTAGATAGACGTTGCACACCCCGATTTTCCAACTCTTCAACAATATATCGTGATGATTCATTAGGGGGCCGCTTCCGTTGACGAGGATGATATGCTGAGCTCCGCGCTCGGCCATCCAAAGAGCTATTTCTCGTCCGATACCACCGAGTCCACCCACCAACATATAGGATACATCCCGCCAGAGGACACCAGCTGCTCGATTTGGATAAGGTCACTGCCCTTTTTAGTGATTAATTCGAGAAAATCATGGCTTGAGATATCATACCTCCACCTGATCATCAGGCCCCGCGTTTAACACGATAAACTCGGTTGCTGTTAATTTGAACTCATAAGAATGAGAAAGACTCTATCTGGTTAGACTTACTGTTCCATGCCTGGAATGATCAGGGTGATAGAAGGCCGCGTTGTTCCACCTGAGAATCTGACTCCAAGCCTCGCGACCTTCGCGGATCATCGCCCACAACTTCTCGACATTAGTCGCGTCACCAGGGCCACGAAAGCCGATGCCAATAACGGCAATTGGCATAGACGCGAAATTTTCAAGGATTGATAGATCAACGCAGTTGGATCGTCGAAGGAGTTGGAAGAACGAGTTGAATGCGGAGTGTTTGCGGGGGTGAAGACGCCCGAATTGGCAGGCATGGTAAAACAGGTGCCTCCTACAACAGACGGGCTATCGAGAGTCGCCATACAATCAGTAATTGAACTAAATCTCAAGATTAGTTATACATTATGTTCCTTGTCACCTAGATAAATACCCGGTCGCTTCTTTCTCCTAAACCGCAAGTATTAATGTACCGAGTTGTCATGATATATATTCGACCCTAGATCCACCGTCAAGCGTATGTTTACCGAACAGGATGGGCACATTTACTATCACAAGATTTCTGTACCGCACCTCGAACACCCGTAAACAAATGGCTAATGAGACTAAAATGTCCTATTCCTACTACATAAGACCTCGTATTGGCCCCGGAACATTTTGTCGCAAAGATAGCGCTAGGTATTGTGATATCAATAGCGCACGGACAGCGGCAAAACCAGACACTTATATGGAGTCTAGTATATTGAAGGTGATAGAAGATAGTGGTGATTATGTTGTCCAAAGGGCAAAAAACCCGGGAAACCATCTCATTTTCTAACCGAGCGCATCTAGGGTGTCCTGGCAGTAAGATGGCCCTCCCAGCAACACATTTATGGCTTTCAGAGCCTAACAGACGATTTTCAATGGAGGAGTCGGAGATTTTGCCGATAACGGTCTGGAAACCGGAGAGAAGGCGGAGAATTTCGCGAAGAAAATTGCCGGGATTGTGGCACAAGGACAGATATTGCCGTGGTCGCGTGTCACCTTGCCCACTACAATATTAGTTTGACTGGTGAATACCTCGACCATGACTTCGCAGCGGGTGTGGGAGAATACGCAGAAGTTAGCTGAAACACGTCAAAAGGTGAGGGCGTGCTGCTAGGCAGAAGCAATTCTTCTCGGCCTCACACCCAGCAACCCCATAGACATCATCATCCGATCCATCCAACCAGAGGTTTCCCTAGTCATATAAAACAACGCTAATCCATAATCCGGATCAAATTCCAATTGCCAGGACCCGGAGTGCGACCCCAAGTCAGACCAGGGGTTCAACATAAACGATCCGGGGCTTCCCGTCGCGGATGAAGATGATGCATAATCGCTAGAATCTTGCTCGTAGAGAAGGAGATGCAACCGCACTAGGTCAATGAGGTGGTCTAAAAGAGCAATGGCCAACCGGACCCCGTTCACAGCCGACTGAGCAAAGGCACCGATGAAGTTGAATGCGATCGGGCCGATAAAATCCTCCCACGATGTATCAGAGACTGGAGTTTCTTGGCGCGATAGGGCGATTTCGAGCTGCTGCTGGATAGCGCTGAGCTTACTTTTGCTTTGGATCATCCTTTGAATCAACGTGAGTGGGGGAAGTGATGTGGATGGTGCGGTACCGCGTGGCGCCTCCAGGAGCATTCTGGTTTCCATCAGCCACCTGGGGCAGGAGCTGACTTCGATGAAGGCACGGTCGACCAGTATTCCAAGCTTGCTACCCCTTGAGCTTTTCGTTTCAGACTCAGCGACTTCAGCTAGGAAGGCCTGCCATTCAGGCTTATCCAGGAAGCATCTCCCACCGCGGATAAATGCTTCGGAGACAAGAATCGAGCGACAGGACTTGAGCAAGGTTGTTCCAAACCCTGTTCGATGAGCTTCTGGGCCACGAAGTTGAATGATTGTAGCCAAGCCCTGAGCATGGGCTAGCCAGGAGAGTGGGCTGATGCTGTCTTGCATTTCATAAATGTTCAACAGGATAGCTGCTGCCAGAGTCTCGGCACCGCGCTGGTACCGAGGGTGGGCGATAAGACTCGACAGGTAGCTTAGGGAGCGGCTGTACATGTGCCTGCTACTGGTGATTTTCTCGAGGTCGTGATACGCGCGGCCTATATGCAATGTCGCGATGGACCGAAACGCCCAAGTGAGAGCCTGTGGCGCATCGAGGACCGGTTGGCGCGCATAGTCTATCCAGTTTACGTCCACACGACCCCCACATGATGCAAATTGGGCAGGGAAGCTAGCCAGCAGGAAGGTGCAAAAGGTCTCCTTCCCCTGCAGGTCGAAGGCCTGGACCACCAAGTTGGGCTCCACACGTTCATCAATAGTATCATTATTATTCGACGATGCAGGCTGGGCGGACCGTGGTAGGGCAGATCGCGCTTGAGCTTTCGATCGTGTCCGTTGCTTATTTTCCGTTGACCCAGAAGTCTGGTTATAGAATTTCCATCGCTTCTCGTAGCCGGGGCATTTCATCAGACGTCTTGAGCACTGGAGGCATTCTGGGTGGGTGAGATCACACTACGGGAGAAGAAATCTTGTTAGGTTCAGGTTCAGACGACCAAGCTGTCGGTTTTGAGAAAATATGGACCGACCTTCACGCGTCGTTGAAGACACGTTGGGCAACCCTTGCTGCGCGGAACTCCAACCATCACTCGGTGTCGCTCAGGAACTGGACTTGAGGTCAGAATAGGTGGGAGGAGTCACTGCTAAAAAGGGAAGCATGCTGAGAATACGAGAAAAAAGGCGACTAGACTGATTAGGTTGTCGCGGCGCGAAATACGAGGCGGGGTTGGATGGCTTCCCGTTGGCCCGCCCAGCGAACCATAATAATCAAAAGCTAAGGTTAAAAAGGGAATTTTGGCGGGACGGGCGTCTCCGATTCGCAGTGATATTCAATTTGGACAAGGTGCTGCAAAGTTTCGAGAATTAATACCCTAAAAATAGTTACACTTAAGATGGAAGAATTGTTAGGATGAATTTTGTTTCCGGCCACATATAGCCAGCCCTCTTTGCTCACGGTGCTCAGTCTCTGCACTTTCTCACTTTTCGCTTCAGATTTCTTGCGTATCATAGTGATAATTTGATACGCCGTTTCCGCGCACGCGGGGCCGATTTATGTCTCTGAAATAGTCGCATATTGTTCAAGATTAAGTTGCTCAGAGCGTGTTAGAATGGAGTATCAATGAGAGATCCATTCGTATTGTTCCAGCTGTTCGTCCAAGTATTAGTGTCATCGTCAATCGATGCTGGGCTCACTGAAAAATCCCCTGGTGTGGGCTGTTCAATAGGCATCTCCCACTGAGCCACGGTAACATCCAAAGTATGCGCACGCGAGCCAAATCTGCAAGGTTTAACACCCCGGCAGCCGCCTTTTTGGCAATGGTGTCCAACATAGCAGTTTAAAACGCGACAGTTAGAGCCCTTTGAGCAAACGTGCAGACGAAGTATATGTTTCATCACGTTGAGCGAGTTGGAGTCCACGGCACTATGATCGAATTCGCAGTTTTCATTGCTACAACTGCCGCCGAGATGATAATTGTTGCACAGTTTACGTACTTTCGAGCGCTTAACATATACTTCCCACACGTTGGGAGAAGGGGGAGGCACGTATGTATCGATACGCTCTCCATCTTTGTTCACTGGTATACAATCCAGGGACTTGACATTCATATAGGGAAGGTTTTCGGCGTAAAATTCCGTTTCTCGTACGTTGCTATTATCTTTCTCTTGCGAGGACGAGATGGAGGCCCGAGTGGAATGCTCTGGTGTTTTCGAGAGCTGTTGACCAGGCGATATGTGTATCTTCTTGCATGAGTTACCGTATCGACATGTACCCTAGGAGAAGCCCAGAAATCAGCCAATAATTTTCAGAAAGGGGAAACAGGAGGAAGTACCCTTTGATAGTACGGGCAAAGTTTAGGAGCAGTTAGAATCGAAATAGTTGGGGACGGTGCACGGTTTCCGGCTGTCTGAGTCGACATAAAGACCCTTGGAAGCTCCCTTACTGGGAGATCAAGACTATCAAACTCGTGATGAAAAGAAGCAGCCTTAACAAGGGTAATTCGATCCGCTTTCCCGCGGTATGGCGTTATCAAAGAAAGGTATCCGGTGTCATGGCAACCAGCGAAGAATATATGCTTGCACTGGTTGTTGTCTGCGAATAAGCGAAACATTTCTGTTGATAGTGAGCTCCCCATTCGCCGACAAAATAGTTGGGGGCTCATACCCCTGATTTTGTAATCTGCGCCCTCTTTTTTATCGCCGGCATCGATATAGTCGAACAAATCCTGCGCCCGTGTAAAGCTGGAAGAAAACGTCGATAACGAGCGCGCCTCATGCCCTACTAGGCCTTGGCGAGCCATAGTCTTCGATAATCCTAAAACATTGGAGTATATGCGCACCATGATCCGGCATTGGTCCGCTTCGATTCCGAGTCGTTCGTGGGCGAGGTCCCTAATCGAATCATTCAGTAACCGAGCGGCTTTGACGCCGCCTTCGGCTCCTGCCTTGATCAAGTAATCCTTGAACTGTCCAACTGTCAGAAGGTATGCCCAGAGTTTCTCACGTGGCAAGGCTGAACTTACCAAATAGCCATCACCATCGATCAGAACAAGGATAAACGGGTTCCGCTCCTAGACAGCACCTATCAGGCAAAGTACGCATTATAAGAGGGAAGATTAGGCGTACTTGTGCTCTAGCAAGCTTTTTGTATCTCTCGCGCCCTTCTTTCTCCTCCTCATAGTCACTCTTGAGTCGATTATAGCTCTCCAATAAAAAATTGAATTGATCAAGTAGTTTATGGAGCTCTTGATGATGGCGCTGATTATCGTCGGCGACTGTCCTCAAGCTGCTATTAAGCGCCTGAAGCTCGCTATCACCGAGCATTCTTGCTGGTCAATATCCGCTTCTGGCTAAGGCCGAACGAGATGACTGCAAGTAGCGACAGCAACGCCGCATTGAATGCGAGCCGTCCGTATACTAGCAGCCTGTTTGGAGAGACTAACAGTTATGCACCTCTAATGATCTAAAGAAAGGGGCAGTGTTCTTCCAAAAGATAGAACGCTAATCTTATAGCGAAGTCTACAAAGGTAAAAATAAGCCAAGTATTCTGGGGCTTAGGTGGCCTGCGGGGTAGACAAAATACCTTAAATAGCAAGCGGTGGAGACCAAAATATGAGCTGACTAAGGAGTATTTGCAGTGTTTGCAACCCCAGTCTACAGTAAAAAACAAACATCTTCCGGGCTTCCGCCTCCTCTCTACGCGACCTTCTTGCCTCCTGGTGCTGCCCTTTTCAAGCCCCCCATCTCATTGATCACTAATTCATCACGTTCCCACATCAACTCAACAGCAGCTCCAACCGGTCCAGCCAAGGTCGATAAGGCAATAACCTTGACGAATAGGCCCACACATCCTGCGCGACCGTACACGACGCGGTGAGCAGTTTGGTACAAGCTGACGGTCCAGATCAAGATACCCGCAGAGCCAATGATATAATCCCAGCGCAAGAAAGCGTGCACTCCCGCTCCAACGTTCTCTACCAGAGTTGGCGCTTCCCACGGCTTCGGGATGTCGAAGACAACGAGCGGATGAAGGACATCCAAATACTCCTCCTTGAACAGTCGCGGTAGCACAACGGTCGCAAGGGGGATAACCCATGAGATAATGTGGCTTATGGCAGTGTGTGAGAAGGCGAAGGCATATACCCATCGGAAAGAACGCAATGTTGCGCGACCGCCTTCGATAGTGTGGTCGTTGCTGGTAAACGGGGAGAACAGGACGTGAGCAACGGTGAGCAGTATGGAGACATACGCAGGCCACGGCTGCCAAAGCGCGATCAAAAGCTGTTTGAGGTCTGTGTCAACTTGCTCGGAGACTGGAACAAGCAAGAGCCCTGTTGGAAGCATGAAGCCAACTGCAAACACGAATGGGATCGCCTTCAAAACGGCCCGAGGGACCCGGATGTTCTCCGCAGTTGGCTTCACGGCAGTAACAGACGTGAACAACTGGATCGCGCAGTAGAGAGGGGCAGCAAATGCGAATGTCATGACCTGCGCAAGGAGACCAACAACCATGGGAAAGGCGACAATCGTCCACGCGTTGCCCCTCCTCCACGCCTCCAAACTCACTAGAACCCAGGCAGAGCCAAAGGTCCCTGAAAATCCAATCGAATGCACTAGCAGCGATAGATTGCTGCCATCCGTAGTCGGCCAGAAGAAGACGGTCAGGACAGCTAGTAGCTCATCGAGGGGAGCGATTCCCGTATAAACAGTGCGCAAGGTCGCATCGCTTGCTGGGAGCTTCTTCGACGCGATCGATTCGAATACCAGCTTATTCGCGCCATTGATTTCGCCAAAGTAGAAGATGGCGTAGAAGACGAAGAGGCTAAGTAGTGGGAGGAAGAATTTGGCCGCCATGATTGCTGACACTGGTGACAATGGTGAGAGAAAGTCTTACCAAAGTCTCACCAGAGGCATGCCGCCCAACGCGTTATATATTTTGGAAGATCCACGGAATGTAGCGGAAATGCTTCGGCTTTGAGAGGCTAATCAATAAAGCTAGACTTGATCGGGAATCCCTTGCGATCAACCCTTGAAGGGAGTCGGGGGTAGCCGAGGTCGATTACTTGTGAGGCTCTCTTCAGCTTCATATGATCCGAAAGGTCTCTTTGTTCGAATGACACGCTTTGAGATATCGGATCACCTTCACTGTGAGTCTCACAGGAATGGCAGCTCTATATTTCCAGAGTGTGTTTTCGGGTAAATTCGACGACGCCACGATATTAGCCTCAATTTGGCTGAGGCAGGATATAAAACCTCCGGACATTCCGTTTCGCGGTATGATGGCGTCGCCGTTACAAATCTTCTCCTCAAGCCGATGGAATTAATTCTTGAGCCTAACCCACGCCCGCCAGTCAAGATATTGGATATCGTCCGGACGGGCTTCACCTTGTCTTTCCGACTGCCGTGGGTAGTGAGCACGACTCTACTCCGGCGATGGTGGCCTTGGAGCACATATAAGCCCCCACCGCTGCGAGAGCATCTGTTTCGACATGTGATGACTTGGTATGATTCCAAACGCGAAAGCTCTTCATGTATAGGACTAAATGTATCCTCGAAAACAGTCTGGGAAATCATGTCCCACTTTCAGTCTGGCAGTGGTACACGGCATCCGATATCAGCGGGTCTAATGTCAAAGCTTCCGTTCGATATGGCCACATACCACACCTCTTCGAGCCAGTACAAAAACCTGGCTTTTTTGGATACTGGATTTGCCGAGGACTGTCCCGGGAATCGGTTGAACCTTGCAATGCAGACGTTGTACTTCTACATGCCCACGGTGGTGGCTACGTTTCAGGCCATCCAAGCGTCGGTGCTCCAGAACACGTCTTTCTTGCCGAGGTTCTCCAACAGCACAATGTCACAACCGCTATATTCTCGCTCGATTACAGTTTGGCACCACAAGCGACGTTTCCGAAACAGTGCGATGAGGTCATCGCAGCTTACGACTGGCTCCGTCGCGAGATGGGTGTTGACCCATCGAAAATTATCGTGATTGGCGATTCAGCCGGTGGGCATGTCATAACATCCCTACTCGTCGGACTACACAGCCGCCGCAGCGCAAGATCTGTCCCCGACAGTGATAGCGGAGACTTGCGTCCGGCAGGTGCTATGCTGGTAAGCCCGTGGATGAATCTGCATACATCCCACCCACGCGCTCTGGAACTACATTGGGAAGAAAGACTATTCAAGAGATCCCTTGACACATACTGTAAGTGGATTCTATGCGACGCGACTGCCGAGCTTGACCTACTGTACGGTAACTTTGCCGAAGGGCACGAGGCCCGCGGGTCATGGGCGGATATCCTTCCGAAACGCACTGTCATCACTGCAGGCGCTGAGGAGTATGTGTTTCTCTATGACATTGAAGATATGGTTCTTCAGGCGAAGAAGGATGGGGCGGAGATCGTGCTTGATGTCGCCGACGGCAAGAACCATACGTGGCAGTGTGCAGAGGCGTTTGGACAGCAGAGTCGGTTGTTGGCATTACCCTTCGGAAAAGAATTGCCCAATGATCTTATGACCGGATATCGAGCAATAGCGATGGCGATACTGAAGATTGTGAAGGGTGAATAGATGACCTACGCCAGCTTACAAGTAGCTCCTGTCATCATGGTTGTCTTACGAATTCTGAAATATTTCTTCGTGCACAATGGCGTATCTCCTGCTCTCTCCTATTAGAGCCTTGATCCTGCCCCCGCTCCATCTCTCCACAATTATTACTCTAATACATACCTAACCTGGCCCCACACTTTGCCAGCAAGGTGGTATTGGCCGCATTCACCCTAATTCCCGATTACGAGCGGCCGCTCCGCGCATAATTTTTGACGAGAAGACAAGCGACGAGAAGACAAGCAACGAGGCCGGAAATGCTTGTCTGCTTTGACGGCCTCACCGCAAATCTCGGGAACTTACTATTTATCAATCACTAGTCACCTAGACAGTGTATTCCTATGTAAAAACCATATCCTTGAGCTCTAATCATGATCATAATGACACCAGAAGGTCATTTAGGCTAGATGCGTTGGTAATAACCTGATGGCTGATAGTTACCCAACGGCGTCGTTTCCTTCCATTTCCTCTCTCTTCCTCCGACTCTCTACCTGGGTTCCCTTTCTATTCTCTCTTTGAGATAATTCGTACTGGGTATCGAATCCGGGTGGTGAATTTCGTAGATCACTGCTACTTTTCTCCTACGTAGAAATGACTCGGTCAGAAGTCTCGAACGATCGACCAGCAGCGATATTTCAACCGTGACATATATAATGTAGTGGAAATTGGATCACTTACCTGCGGTTTGTGTACATGGTGAGGGACGAGAGCTCATCATGCACCGCCTGATGTCTCCATACTCGCTTATTGGCAACTACTTGCCTCATCTATCCCTTGTCGCTCAACCTCATTACCATATGCCTCTCCTGTCCATTTAGCTCTGCCCATATCGGCGGGATATCGTCAAAGTCCACCCCGACCACCCTCTCCATCTCACTTTCCTCTCCGAGTATTACCAATGTCCCTCTCCTCCACGCCTCGACGAGTATCCCTCGCACCTCTGGAAGACGATCGACCAAGTCTGCACCGACGAACCCGAGGATGTGTAGACGGCGATTCGCTACCTCCTGAGTTGTTCTACTTGTTAGCTAAAGACTAGCACGAAGACACTGAAAGCTTTAAATGACAAGACCCTACAGAAAAGTTCTTTAGGCTAGTAGTACCCTCCGAGCCAGCGCGAAGTTGGGAGGAGCCCGAGACCGCTGCGACACGTCCGAATTTGGCCAGACGCGTGAGCATGAAGTCAAGCGTATCTCCGCCGACAATATCTAGGGGGAAATGCAGAAGTTAGACTCTATCTGGAAGCTGAAGCTTCCAGGTTCAGTAGGTGGGGGTGTGTAGGGAGTAATGATATACCAAAGTAAATCTCCACGAAATTGTCCGTCTCTCTTGTAAGCTCCTCCCTGTATGAAGGAGAGTTGGAATCCACACACACGTCGGCCCCTAGCTTCTCTACGAGTTGACACTCCTTTGCACTGCTTGCTATCCCAATGACCCTTCGACACCCGATCATCTTCTTTGCGACTTGCACGGCTATACTGCCGACGGGCCCAGCCGCGTCGCTGATGACAGTCGCGTCTTTCTTCGTTGCTTTGACAATCTCGGTGAGGCTATAATAGGCCGTAAAGCCTGAGAGACCGAACGCATCTAAGTAGTGTGTCACGGGCAGGTCTGGGATAGGATCGAGAAGCAAGACGTCTTTCGTATCATGGACCGAGTAGTCGGTCCAGCCTATGAATGAGGTGACGATGCTGTCGACTGGGACCTGCGGACTTCGCGAGGCAACAACTTCAGCGATGCCTACAGCTTCTACCGTGTCGCTGATCTGTATTGATGGGAGGAAAGGGTGTGTTGTTTCAGAAAGAGGTGAGATTTGTCGCCGGAGATCCGGATCGTGGCTCAAATAAACCGTCTTGAGCACGACCTGCCCAGGCTCAAGTTCGGGAATCTCAACGGTCTGAACAGCAAAGGTAGGTTTATCTCCGGATAGAACTACGTCTCCCGAGGTCTTTTCTCGCAGTGTCCAGCGTCGAAGCTGTGTCGGTAAGCTCACGCTGCTAGTCGTAAGCGGATGTGTGTCCTCTTCCACCTCGTCTCGCTGGAACTCGTCAAACGGACGCTTTTTAAAGAGCTGCTTCCTCGAGCTGATAAATCGATACGGCCACATCTTGGAGACGACGGGTGGTGGGCTCGATGTATCTGTATGGGCCGACAAGAGGATCTCGTTCGCGAGCTTCTTTATCATTTGTGGTGTCGGACGAGCGCCCGGTCGGTCATGGCTGTTGATGTACTCGATCAGTTTCGCCTCCTGCGCGTCAGTGAGCAGTCTCCCAGGTCCCTTTCGCGTGTTGCGAGCGCCGACGCCGTGGACACGCCGCTGCAGGCGTTGGTAATCAACATTGAACTCTCTCGCGACCTTCAACACCTTCACGTCGGGATTTTGGCGTTTTTCGGCCAGATAATAATCCAAAGCCTTTTGGACGTTGGTCTCATCCTTACTAGGAGCTGACATCTTCAGTGGTTCCGTTTCGGAGATCTCCGTGCTTGAAAGTTGGAGGCAAGATCAAAATGTGTGGTTCTTCTCACCGTAAGCGCGGGGCAGTGACGGGAACGAGACAGAAACAGAACCTCTAAGCATGGGAAATATACACCCAGGCAAGGAAGTAGATCCAGGTTGAGATGGATCTTCGATATATGGTCACCTCATGCTCGTGTTGGTGAGGCACATTATCGCCACAGCGTAGGCAGCGATAGGCGGGGACGCTGTTTTCTGATCTCGCTATTCTGACTGCGGCCGCGGCCTGGAACAAAAACACCAGGTTCAAGTCAGCCATGACGAGACCTGCAGTTGGCTATGAAGCGAGGCGCCGTTATGAAGTGGCTCGTGGCCCAGACAACGCATGTTGCACACCTATTAGGTACCGCCCCTATGGTCTGTCCACTTGTGTTGCTGCCCAACACACAATAATAGGACGCACTTTGTGAACGAATGTATTTGATGTATCACAATTTATTAACATTCTCGGGCTGCGTTGACTGTGCTTGTCGCCAGCTCTAGCCTGTCGCTGGCAGCTCGCTTGAGCATACTTGTTGCTCTAGGTATTACTGCATACTGCACTGTTTGTATCCCGACGAACGTGTGATATGGGCCTCCCGTTGTAATGGTCGTGACGTTGTTTCCGTAAGTTTGCGTCCTGTGTATCATGCTTTGAACACATGGTTGCAATTTGAACGGTTTCAAGCAGCTATTGAAGCACATACATAGTAATCGTGACCACATCGAGATGCTAGTCCATAGAGGTCAAATATCATCTGCCAGGTGGGTGAATAACTTTTCGGTGAATATTAGACGAAGCAAGTTCTTAGGATATAAGTTGTCTTGTACGCTCGGTTTCGCACTAGACGATGGATCTTACAATACGAAGATGGACGAGCTTTTTTTAGTAAGCTTCTTCGGAGAGTCTACCGAAGGTGACATGATATGATAGCATCCAAACAAGATGATATAAGGCTTAGGCTACGGTCAGATAGGTAGACAGGGAAGGGTTGTTTAAATCGGCATCTTCCGAAAGCTTATTGATGGTAAATCTCCGAGCAATCTGATTTACTCAATGAGATGATATTGGATTGTTGGTAACAGTGTTTTAGGATTGCCACTTGGCAGAAAGTACCGCAATGACGGTGATATTAGCTTTGGGAGCATCAGCCGTGCAGTCAATTCTATAGAGTGGTGATGGGCAGATCATCGTCGAGGTCAGTCGATGAACTCAATTCAACTCACACCACGAGTTAGCTATACTGACCGATGCAAAGGCAAAGCCACGGAATGTTGTTCTATAAGACAGTTCGCAAACCGTTTCGCCGGAGCTCTCGGTCTTGAAACTTATCATACGTTTCGCAGGAGCATGCGACCAAGAATTTCTGATAACAGGAAGGAGCGACTTAAGCCCCGCCTGGTAGCTCAAAACTAAACAGCCGGAGGTTATCCCCAAAGTCACATTGTCAATACAAGCTTCAAGTGATCCAAGGTTCATGTCCGTCGACATATTTCAACCATGAGCATCTCCTCTATAGATGTAACCCCTCTTCATTACCCTTCCATTCATGATACACACCCGGATAATTGCCGCCACCTCTCATATCAAAAAAATAACAAAAAACAATTCCGTCGGGAGCAAAAATGACGAAGTCACAGGTCAACTGCTCAGAAAAGGCCACCATACCTGCCGTGGCCCGTCACAGGAGCAACGTCTTCGTCCGAATCGCCCGTGGAATCTTCTACCTCAACCCCCCAAGGATTGAGGAGCAAAGGAAGGAAGAAGTCGTGAGTCTGCTCGGCAAAGCCTTTACACAAGTCCGAACGAGCGCGGATGCCCACGTAAGCTCTCAACAACTTGAGAAAATAGGCCTGGCGAATGAAATCGCCTTTTGCAATTTCGAGAAGGCCGCCGATCAAGACTCAATTTCTCGATACAAGCTCGCGCTCAAAGAAGATGCCGTAGCGACGGGCACGGCCGCGACCACGGTCACCTCTCGCTGGTGGCCGCGGTGGTGGTGTGGAAAGAAGCATGAAACCACGAAGAAAGCCTCTGAGGCTGTCGACAGATTCGCGCAGTTGGCTTCCCTGACGCGAGAGTTTATGACAAGGCATGCTCTGCGTTTCACGCCGCCTGTTGTATGTTCGACGACCGACCCAGAAGACACCTTTACTTTCACCACCTCTGCCTGCGAAGCGATGCTGGATTGGTATGAGAGCGCAAGTAAGCAGATGGGGTTACCTTTTATCCGCGAGAGCGAAGGAATCCAGTATGTTTGACCACACTGAATGCATCGGGCGCGGAACTGAAGATCTCGCACAGTAACGAATTTGCCGACAAATTCGCTCCCTACGTGGAATATGGCGCGAATCCCCATTTTGAACTCGGTTGCTTGAGTTATAGGATGTTCAATATCCGCATGCTCTTGTACACCGAGATGCTGGCCAGAGAAACCCATATTCTCAAAGGGGAGCTACTCCCGATTCTGGCTCACGTAGCCACCCGTATCATGGAGAGTAGTATTGATGCAGAGAGGAGAACTACGGTGAGCATTCCCCTACATATATTCCCGGAGTGTACAAAACTGAACCTGAAATATCAGGTGACGCTATTTTCGTTCTCGCAGAATGAGCGAGGGCGGATTATCATATCCAAGTTTGATGGCGACAAGCTGCACATTCACATGTTTCCCCTCTTGAAAACCGGCCCCAAAGATAGCGACACATGGCAGTGGTTCTGCAGAGACCTGGCGCACGATCTCGTGGATGGACCGCTGGTGGGACCCGTGAGTGAGAAGACCAACGTTTCTGAGAAGAACTGGGTAGGTATCTACTTGAGATTATGGGGGTGGGTATCTTGTTCCAAGTACGGCACTCTACTATTTAGGATATGGCTAGGGAAATACGACTAAGTATAGAGAAATCCAGTGGTAATAGTTAGTAGTTCAGTCTTTGTAATCTTATCGGTTATCACTAACTTGGAATATAGCATCAAAGGAGGCTTTATAATACTATTAGAACTTTTGAGCTATTCTCTATCTCTCTACTGCCTTCAAACCCAAAAGGCACAAATTGTTGTAGAGTATATTTAGATGCGGTTACTATGAACTTGGAGAGTCAGATGTCAGTTGTAAGACACTGTAGGATATCTCTTCGCCTACAAAAATTCTTATTTGCTGAGTGAGTATTAAGAAGGGATCAATAGAAGGCCTGTCGCAATCCTGGGAGTGTGATGATTGAGAAAATACTGGCCCCAAGAGGAAGAATGAGCTAGGCTTCGACTGATGCCAAATAATGGGAGAGATTGTAGCGTCCCAACCTTGTCCATGAGACAGGCTCCGAGGCGGTATCCGGACAACGGTTGAAATTGGCAGGCCAATCTAGCCTTTCTCTATTCACCTGTTCAAGGGCTCTTCAGCTATGCGTGGAGAAAGAGGAATTGATATCATAAACTGCCCCGTGTCGTCAAACAAAGGATGTTGGACGTAAACCAACTAGCATCAAGGGAAAACAAACGAAAGAAGATAAGCTGAGGTGGGTCAAAATACGGATCCAGCGACATCGATCAAGCTACACCAACACGGATCGGGTCATTTATTTCTCGCCCGTTTCTGGTGCCGGAGTTCTTGTAGCCGCATCCTTGTGTGACGATGCTTATTATGAGACCGATGACACCGATAGCAGCACTGGTATAGTTCATCGAATCATGGGTGATGGGCGAGGTACTGGGGAAGTTGAACGTGATGGAGGCGAAAAGCAGGAATAGGAGACCCACGATATCCAGAGGGATTGATACGGGGGTTGAAAACGAAAAGGGCCCGTTCAGCTCAACGAACGTGGCCAGTATCCCATCACTTGCCTGAGAAGAGCCGTCGCGTAGGACATATCTAAAAAAAAAATTGGAGGAGTGGTTAGGGAATGGGTCCCGCTCCGAACAAGAGCGCTTGGGGGGCACTGACAAAATCCTGTGGTTGAGATTGAAATAACAGTCTGGAAGCCCGTCGTGGTACCAAACTCGATGGTGTTAAGAGCCAGCTGGACTGCAACAAGTAGGATGACAGTGTTCACCGGAATCTGCATTTTGCTGTCCACCTTGCCGAATACTTTCGAGAACGGAAGGCCGTTGTCACGAGCAAGAGCGTAGGCAACGCGAGAGCCTTCGGTGAGGATGTTATTGCCGGCGACAAAGTCAATCACCGCGATCATGCTTGGTAGAATACAAGTGGCCACCTTGCTCCCGGTGGAGTCGTAGATGATCTGGATTACAGGGACACCCTGTGCTACTATTGGCAGTCGTTGCGATGTCACCAATGCAGAAACACAGAGTGAGGAGGAAGCCAAATCCCGTTACCACACCCGGGATGATAGCAAGAATAATAGCCTTGGGTGCGCCTCTGGAAGCGGACTTCATCTCCTCGGTCATGTGTGAGGGAGCCTCGTAGCAGCACATACCAAAGCGGGATTGCAGAATACCGATAATAGCGACCATCCCAGTGCCCCAGCCGGCCATGTTCTGAAAATCTGAGAACACAAAGGAAGTGGGTTGCTTATGGTCGTTGGTTGCGAGGAGTGTAATTGTGGTTATAACAATGGAGGCTACATTCCAGTAGAGAATGAATCTCGAGATCCGGTGGAGTAGGTGAGAGCCCCAGAGATTAACAGCAGTCGACGGCATGGCAGAGATATACGCGACCAACACAGTCTGTCATTTTTGAATCACATAGTCGTTGAATGTCAAGTTTGCCATTCAGAGCAGCGGGCCAAGTCGCAGGAAATTTGCCCGGCCGTAACATCCTCTCTCCTAGAATTGTTCGAAAGGGTGATTGCAACCGACAAGGCCTGCGGCCTGTGGTTTAGCTCCGTGCCTGTACTATTTGCGGCCTCGATAAGTGTAGCATCCGAGCTGGATCTCAGCGCACAGCAGCGCCCGATTTTCCTCACTCTCCAGACCCACACGAAGCTTGATCACGTCCTATCAGTGCTACGCAAGGTCGCCTGCTACTGGCCCGTCGCCGACGCTGTGCACAAGTTATTTGGCAGCAGCCTATCCGTCAGCTCGGCGGAGAAGGTAAAGCCCATCCGCAGGCACCTGGAACGGGAGGCTCAAGGGGCCACCGACACCGCTACTGGTGGTAGCTTGGTCCCGGTCACTGCTACCACTGATACCGGGCGTACCTACTCGGTGTTCAGTCCGAGCCGTGTCTCCTACCCTTGTCCGGATCTGCTTTCGTTGCCTAGTTGGCAGGCTGTATTACAGGAGGGTGGAATACCCATCTATGCTACGGAACTCTTTCCTAGCGAGTATGGCTGGCCCTCGCTGTAGGCATATGATGGATCCTAGGGAGAGCGAACCCTTGGGCACTTCACAGACGGCGCCTGTTTGGTGGTGGATTGTGTTACATTAGCAAACTTGACGGCTTTTCTTTCTTGTGCGGAGACAAATGTCAATCAACAAATCAATAATGTGAGGTGCACCCCTATAAGCTCGCCTGGCCCAGCCCCTCGACCACCTTATAGACAGCCTTGACATACTCCTCAGCATTCGAATTCCCCAACGTCCCCAGCTCCATCCGGTTCATCGCATACGTAATCGTAACCCTGCGATCCACATCCATCACAGCCAAAGAACCCCCATACCCACCCCAGAAACAGACATTCCCCTCAGGCATCCACCTCAAACTACCATTCATAAGCCCAAATCCCATGCCCATCTTGAGCGGCTGGCCCAAGACAAGATCAATCCCATCCGCCTGCGTCTGGAAGATCAAATCGACCGTCTCGGGTTTTAGGAATCTCCTCCCCTCGACCTCGCCGCGCAACGTAATGATATCCAGAATCCGGTTGAACCCGCGCGCATTCGAAATCCCTCCCACCGACGCAACCCCGCACTTCCGGAACGCAGCCGTGTTGCAGTCCTCCCCCTTCATCGGACACCCAAACATCGCGCGCGGCGCGATCGTCGCCGGGCCCCCAGCCGCCAGGCCGGCCTTCAGCGCCTCGAGAAATTCCTTGGGCATCGGTGCCGGCGGCACCATCTCGGCGATGCGCGCCCACTGTGCTTCATCCTGCAGACCCATGTGGAAGTCTGCATCCCGCGGGACCGCGAGCTCATCGCGCACGAATTCGGGCAGCGGCTTCCCCGCCACGCGCTCGAGCAGCCCGGCGAGCAAATGGCCCTGCGACTGCAGGTGGTACCCGCTTGCAGTCCCAGGCTCCCACCAGGGCTTCTGCGCGACGAGCTTCTCCGTCGCGAGCGGGATATCGTAGAGTGTTTCGACGTTGATGGCGGGGTCCCACGAGGGGAGGCCCGAGGTGTGCGCGAGGAAATGTTTGACGAGAATCCCGCGCTTATCCTCCGTGTCGAACTCCGGCCAGTGTTTGGCCACCGGGTCGTCCGGGTGCAGCTGGCCGCGGTCGGTGAGGAGGAGGATCGCGAGCGCGCTGATGGTCTTGGAGATCGACCACACGGGCACGATCGTGTCCCGCTCCCATTCTTTGTTCTTTGTCGGTGTTGTGTGGCCGGCCCAGATGTCGACGACGGGTTCGCCGTTTAGGCTGACGCAGAGAGAGGCGCCGAGTTCGTTTTCGGAGGCGATGCGCTGCGCGAGGGTTGAGGCGACGGAGGCGAAGCGCGGGTCGCAGTGGCCGTGGATGGTGGGGGTGGCCATGGTCGGTACCTAGCGGGGAGTTGTGAGATTTGCGAGGAGGGGGGCTGAAAAATCGGCGATGGAAACTGGGGAGGGGTGCATGCATGTCGGATTTTAAATAGCGGCAAAAGGTGTCGACAGATTCGATCTTGTTCTACTCTGTACGGCTACCTACGTAAGGGTCCTTGGCCAACCTCCACTAACGCTGCCTCGACTCAAACGGGTCAACCAATGCACCACACCATTCAGCGAGCTTATGCAGAGTCGGATTTTAGCTATCCGCTAGCCCGTCGATGATTTGTTGCATATGCAGCTGCTTCCGCCTTGGGCCGAGTTAAGCTGAATAGCGTGGCCTCCCCGCACTGCTCGGCATTCTCGATCATGATGCCGAGGTTGTCAGCAGGATCATGCGAAAAAAAGATACGAGCTCCCCAAAACTGAAGCTCTTTTCCGGATGGTCCATTTTTCCTGTGTACTTTTCGCTCAGATAATTGTGCCCCAAGTTGGTGAGGCAACCCCTCACACTTGGTGAGCTGTCAACGGAGGCCTGTTGGGACAAAAGGGGAAAAAAATGGAACTCTGATGTAAGCGCTAGGATTTGCTAGTAAACTAGATACTTGCCCTAAGTACTACTATAAAGATATAAGTGCTGCCTAGGTTAATGATATGGAAGGACCTGGACCTCTCCAGTATTCGTCCTGAACCTTTGCGTCGCGTTTGACCTAAACCCCATTGGTTTGGATGGACTTACCTGGGTGTTGCAAGGGTAGTATCTTGACTCTTACAGTGGTGTTTTCAATACTTATGGAATTGAATTCCTGTTAGATGTTATTGCTGGCTTACTATGTTGAATCTCCACTTTGGGTTATAATTTGTTAGTGTCAAAGGGATATAGATATCGTACAGGACCCAGCTGGCAAGTGTGTCTCTTTCACGACGTATCAGCCTTCGTCTGCCAAAGATGAGAAACTCAACAGCCAGGGCCAGGAAGGTGTATTGAAGGATACGTGGTTTCATGCTCGGTGGAGGAGGGAGTAGCGCGGTGTTCCTTTGCCCCGATGCCTAGTTGGTAGGCTCACTGAGCCTGCGGACTCGCATTTTGACGGACTCAATCAGGCCAGATCGACTACATATGCTAAGCATGGCAGCCTTGCAGTCGCCGTCGGGCTTAGTGGCTACTTGTCCCTCATCTGTAGTGGTAGTACTGAAGGGGAAGGAGTGACTCGGCGAGAAAGACATCCAATAATCTCCTTAGGACCATCAACTCACCGGCATCTTCCTGGGATGCCTCTATCTGCATTGATACGGGGGTTTTTTTAATGAAGTCACGCCTTCCGGTCAGTCAATTACGTTCCTTTACAGTATGTAGGAGTACATATACCCAATAGCGCTATTGAGGGAGTTGCGACTACTGTTAGATAGTCACAAGAGATATCAAACTAGGTACTTCACATTTTTACTTGCCCGCGCCCCATTCACCCCAACAAATGATCAAGCCGACTTTCAACAGCTGCTTTGCAGCTGTTAGTATTGTTCCGCTACCTCTCTTCACTTGCCGCGAAGGTACATAAAGTCTAGAAAATCAGGTTAAACAAGTTAACCTTCCCTTCACCTATAACAAACAATGCTAGCGACGCCTAGCATCAGCAGGGAGCTAGTGTATCATACAGCAAGAAACAGTCTACTCGCCGGACATGTTATTAGGAAAGGAAAGAAGGCCCGTTCGACAACCTCCATACGACCTCTCCTCTTGCTCTGAGCCCTTCCTTCACCAGGCATCCTTTTGCTATCACCGTATCCGTTACGGTGCCAGTTTTATACAACTTCACTCCTTCATGACTGTTTAAGTCACATTGGATAGGATGGGAAACGTATTCCGCTTTGCCACTTTGTGAATAGAATTCACGCGAAAAGCTTTGGGTTGAGTCACTGGCGCTGTTCCATTGGAATCTATCTCCCTTCACAAAGTTTGCCATGGCTCAGACATAAATAGACCTTCCTGGCCGCCCTCTTCGTCTAATTCTTGCAGTTCTCAATACATCAACAGCCGGTCTAGCGCACTTCTCTCTCCCCAGCATAATCCGTATCTTACTCTTTTCTTTCCACTCCCCAATCGCATCGATACCTGATCTATCGGACGTCTCTCTGTCTCTCACTCTCGAACAATACCCTTTCTACCCCGAGTTTCATCTACAACCGGGCTGCACTATGGATCTTCCCGGAGCATTCCCTTTGCCGACCCCCCCTGCATCTCCTCGAAAGAGGAGGATGATGCTGCGTGAATCGGAGGACACCGAGGGGGAGCTGAGCATCGAAGAATATCTTGTCCGATCCGACCCATACCGGAGCACAACGGCCAATCTCGCCTGGCCCTACCCCCTGACGACCGCCCCGGCCGATCCGTCTATTGTTGGTCGAGTATCTTCATGCAGGGATGAGATTCTGCAGGTTCTCAAGGAAGATGGCTTTCCAACTGAAGAATATTACCTGCAATTCCGTGTTGAAGATGTCGCCAAGCCAGAGTACCCACTCGGGGATCGCTCGCAAGCAATGCTTCGCCTGGTGTATGTCAATGTCTCATTCGTTCCCAGCAGGTTGGGCCCAACCAAAGACAGCATCGCACGCATTCTCCTTCAGAACGGGATTGTTGGAGTCGAGGTCGAAATCGTTTTCTTTGACAAATGCTTCAGACCGTCCTTGTTTAGCATCTTGAGCAGTGACCCGGCCGTGAGGGTGTACGACGCCGCAAGGAGGGACATTCTTGCCCTTGTGAAAACGAGGCTTGGTCGGGAATGGTCCATTCTCTCATTATTCAAAATGGGCCTCAGCAAGTCAAAGAGCACATCCACCATTGTAATCTTTGTCAATCCTTTCACATCTCATGACTGGGCAGATCTCGCTCTGCAAATCCGACTTTGTCTACCACACGATGACCCGGCGGCGCTTAATATGGAGGTGGAGTTCATGCCGGGGTGTATAACGGCCTTCAACCCCGGCGACACGCGCAATGCCCCGCCTGCAAGCGGAATTTCCTTCGCCGCCACAATGCGTTCAGACGGTGTCCCAACGGCAGGAACCTCCATCACGGTGCTTCCAGAGCGTGGAGGCGGCTCCCTTGGGCCCTTCGTGACTTTGGATCTTGCGGAGAAGCGGTATATAGGAGCACTCACTTGTTACCACGTTGTACGTCCTCCGTATGTGGCCAGCGCCGAGACAATGGAAACTGCAAATCGGTATGGGAGCTCCCCGTTCTCGCCACATCCCACTGAGTATGATATCTCCTTCTACGCACCCCGCGATACCGAAGCGACTGTTTGGGAACTTCGTGGCCTTATTCGACGCGCCAATGAACGGTTGAAAAGTGCCCTGGAGGAGAAGGAATGGAGAGAAATGTCACTGGCGCGCATCCCGAAGCGAGTATCGGACATCATTCGAAACCTTACCGAGAGCATCCCGGAACTTGAAGCCAAACTAGAGATCGCCTCGAAGATGCCCGTGAAACTGGGCCGGACTCTTGCTTCGTCGGGTCAGACACTCTCCGACAATAAACTGTCGGACTGGGCGCTTATAGAGCTGGAGCCAAAAGCATTTGGCAAGTCTGCGGGGAACGCACGAAACACGATGCCTCATATACCGCCAACATACGCCCCATTCAACCCGGCTAACGACCAAGGAGAGGTTGAACTTCGCAAGGAGGGTGAAGTCCTTGACGACTTTGGGCCCCTTACGAAAGACGAGTGGTTTTGCAAGTCTGGTAGGACGACTGGGCTAACTGCTGGAATTTGCAACGGCATCAGCACGTACTGTAACTGGCCTGCGGCTAGCCGAGACCGCTTCAGCAAGGACGGCAAGCAGCGCGTCCACATCGAAGACGGGGTGACAGAAGAATGGGTGATCACGACGGAGGAGGTTGGCCCCGGGGGCAAGAAACAGGGAACATTCGTTGAGGACGGTGACTCGGGCTCCGGTATCATCGACCAACAAGGGCGTATTTGCGGGCTTGTGTACGGGGGAGCTGCGGCTCTTTGTGGGCACAGAAAAGATCAAGCGTCGGGGCTCTGCGCCTCCATCGGTGATGTCAAACGCTGGATTGAAGAAAAGGTGCCAGGATCTACCCTCGGACTTCCCGAATGATTTTGCTGCTCATCTGATTTCTCCTGTTCCACTTTTATCTCTCTTCGACGCGCATTTCAGCAGAAGAGGACGGCGTTGATAACATTGTTTCTTCCTTCTCGTTCTTTCTTTCTTTTTTAGCTCTATGACAATCCCAAGTGGTGGCTAGCACTTAGTAGAACAACTAGTCCGCCCAGAAGACAACGGTGAAGAGACTTGCTATCACCCAACATTCTATCGATCTTTTCTTAGACTACATGCCAGGCATACTTGAATCAATACAATCAGCATTGGTGGACCTTGTCTTTCTTACATAACTGCGTAGTAATTTTCAAGCTTATTGGGTTCGGGCCTTGCTCCGAAGTTCAAATCTCCCGTCCCTGAGTCTAAGAAAGATTTTAGTATACAAGGTAGTATACAGGAGCGTTACACCAAAATTTTGGCGTTTTGTGCCAACAGGCCTCTGTAGCTGTCTTCCATCAAGCCGCCCAGATCCGGTATGTATAGCATCTTGGCATTGCTTAGCTGAGCGTGAGTCTTGAAGAAACCCTGCTCAGGATTGATGCATATGCCTATCTTAGATTCGACCACGATGTAATACACATCTCAAGCTAGACAACGATGGTATAGGACGATCTGCCGACCATCGTCAGGAAAAGCGAGTGTGATTGTGCTGACAGCCACAAGATCAGGGAATTCAATTCGCCTCTGCTGCGGCTGCTGCCTGTGCAAGAAAGAATCCTTTTGGAGTGGCCGCTGACGTCGAACGCCTTGAAAAAAGGTTGGGTACTCCGTAGATGTGAGATGCGGGTTCATTCCTGCTGAAACTCTTGATTCTAAAAGGCCCACAGGTTCCGGAATTGGTTTTCACCAACCACGGCGAGGTTTGGAAAGCAGGGAATCAGCCAGGCTTCGACTGGACGGGTCACATTTAGCTGAAGCCTCGAAACATTCGCTTGCAGTCGGATGAAGTAAATCGGCTTGTGCCGCCAGGAACCCTCCTCCACTTTCCCTCCACTACCTGGAGATGGCTATGCTTATACCCCTGGCGCACTCTAATGATAGGAACGCAATGCATAAAGCAATCCATTATCTCGGCAGTAATCTGTTCCTAACTGGCTCTGCTTCAGATTGACAAGCGAGGCGCCAGATGCGGCGGGCCGAGTGGCCTACGGGCGGCTACCGTTTCAGATACAGAGCACAGAGTGGGCCAGCCTAGGCGCCAGCTCCGACGAGCCTCCAGGGGGAAGGGATCGGTGTCCGGGCCCCATATCCCTGTTAATGTCAACCATTAGAATTAAGACCGCATGGATATTACGGGTTCGAAACGAGGGGCTCAGAGCGTCTCGCCGAGGCGCGGGGCACACCCTCAATGTGAGCAATCTGCATAAATGCCAGTCAACCTGAGACAGCGCCAAGGGTCCAACCTCTGGGCCATGACATATCTACATTTGGAGTGGGGATGGGGAGGCAGACTGGCATATAAGGCGGCTAACCTCTCGAGAACTCACTATCAGCACATCAATTCTTTTTTTTCTACACATTCCTTTCGTACCCAGCTGGACTGGACTCAATTCATTCATTATCTGGACCCTAGAGGAACCTTCGATTTTTCGCTTCTACTACACCATTCATTCAAAATGCGCTGGATCGCTCCGTCACTTGTGGCATCCCTTGCCCTTATCCCCTCTGTGTCTGCCCACTGGAACCTCGCAGCACTCATTGTAGATGGCGAAGTGACCGAAGACTACAAGTATGTCCGCCGCACCAAGAACAGCAACAGCCCGATCAAGGACGTGACCTCGACCGACATGATCTGCAACAACGGCGGGATCGACGACGACGTCCTGGCTGAGACCGAGACCTACGAAGTCGCCGCGGGCGCCCAGGTCGGGTTCCAGGTCCGTGATGTCTGGGGCCACCCCGGTATCCAGCAGGTCTACCTCAGCAAGGCACCCGATACAGCCAAGGGGTACAAGGGAGATGGAGATTGGTTCAAGATTTACTCGCTTACGACTTCGAATGTGTCGTCCGAAGGGGTCACCTGGGCGCCGTTTGAGGATAACGTCGGTATCAAGGACTTTGTATTTACACTGCCGGAGGACCTCCCTGCTGGAGAGTATCTGCTACGCGGCGAAGGTCTCGCCCTACACACAGCAGGCAGCGCCGGCGGTGCAGAGTTCTACATCGGTTGCGCGCAAATCAAGGTGACGGGCAGTGGGGCCGGTACTCCAGGCCCGACCGTACAGTTCCCCGGCGCTTACACTGGCGAGGAGCCTGGCATCCTGGTCAACATCTACTATCCTCCTCTGACCAGCTATACCGCCCCTGGACCCGCTGTGTGGCCCAAGGACTGCGAGGACCACACCCCGAACACGCTTGAGAACGGCGACGACGGCGATTGCACGCCTTTGTCGGGCGGTGCTGAAAGTGGCAGTGGTGAGACTCCAACTTCTTCTTCGAGTGTTTCGAGCCCTTCTACCTCGCCAGTACCGTCATCTGCGCCGACTGCATCAATCCCTGTGACTTCTTCGACCGTCTCGGTTCCCTCGAGCACTTCAACTCCCCTGCCTGAGGAGAGCAACAAGGGGGGTGAGGGATGCTCACGTCGTCGTCGCAGACGTCGTCATGCCCACTCGGACGCCCGAGTCTGAAACCGCGGACTTTAGAATTATGAAACGAGAAGACCGTCGCTATGTACCCAAGGAAGGAGGAAAGCTTAGAAAGTTGGTCGACCGAGGGAAGGAACGCGGCGGGCAAGCACTATAAAGCTCCTTCTCCCTAGCTTTCCTACTCTTTGCTGTTGCATTCTTGTACTATAGTTTCGCATGAATTTCTGCAGAATAGATTCTTTCCCTCACCGAAGGAGGGCCCATTTGACTCGTTAGGCCACATTCAAGTCTCCATTCTTACACTTTCTAACCCGCAGCGGTTGCGTGCAACGGAGATTCCTCTCCAAATCGTGTAATATCAACCATGCTTGTCATGATGTGGCGATACAGAGGGACTGTTCCCTCTTGCCCGCCTCGATAAGACGCTGGCTCTCATAGTGATGGTGGCCGACGAGAAGCACGTGCGACGAATACGAAAATCCTTCAGGCCACAACCACAACCACCACCTCATCTTCAACCTGCTGCCGCCTTTTCTTTTCCATCAGTCTTCAACTCCATGGGATTTCGCCAGCTCTTGAATGATTTAGGCGCGAATGACGATGGACGAAGCTCACTTGAAAAGGAAGCGCCAGCTCTCGCAAGACAGCCAAGATAAACCACCCCAAAAGCGGGAACAACGGGACGAAGATATTCCACAGAGACTTGAGAAGACCTGTGCAAAATGGTGCTCCTTATTCAAAGATGGCTCCTGCACGATTGATGAAACTATCATCCGGAATACTCTCTCGCCCGAGATTCGGAATGAGCCACAATTCCTGCAGGATATTATCTCCGGACGCGCGACAGGCGGAAGCGTCTGGCCGCTTATTTTCGGGATCGCAACTGAACACGATGAAGAGAGTGTCTGGTTTCGCTCTTTACCTTATTTCGAGACGTTAATTGCAGATGTGGAAACTGCGCAAAAGATATATCGAGATTTGGGACAACATAGGAAATGGCTAGTCGCGGTAGGAGTCCGAGACCTCTACCTTGCTTCGTGGAAGGGCCATGCAGACGAACGCGAGAAGCGGATTCTGGATGTTATGGTCAGAGTGATTGAGCAGTCAGTCGAAACGATCAACATCGACGGTATGCGAGTCTCCAGCTGCCCAACAGCAAGCCACAAAGTGCTCAAATTCATCGAGAACCTCGACCGGAAGATTGGGCTACGGCTGATCCCAGGGTTTGCCCAGGTTGTCGAAGAACCAAGACTTTTCGCCGTCTTCGTGGACCCATTGGAGTTGTCGTATCACAATTTCGAAAACATTGTCCCGCTAGACAGGTGGATTGAGACGCGTAGAGATGAGATCAACTTATCACTGACAGCTGTAGAGCAAAGAAGTTCCATCCACGACGTCTTGACATGCAAAATCCATGGCCCAGGCGTGAACCTATTAAAAGAACTGTCTTTACTGGACCTCTACACCCAACCCCTCAACAAGGGGACCCGAGGTGGGCAGCGCTTCATCTTCAACTCGAGCCTCCTCAGCAAGGCCCTCACCAGCGCTATCCGACACAGCAGCATCCTAAGAAGTATAGCCAGCGGCTCTCTCGCCTCGTCCTTCGAGTTCGTTAATTACGTCTTCCGCTGCAATCACTTCTCACCGGGAGATACCCGCTTCACTAACCACCTTGATACTCCATACTACGACAGTATCCGCTCACATGTCTCAAAGTACACACTTCTCATCTATCAATCTTCAGGGACCGGCAATCCAGCACTGCGCCTAGACAGCGTCGAATTAAAGGATATGGAAGAGTTCACCTGCGTGATCTTCGATCAGAAACTCCGTCACGAAGGCCAGCCCTTCATCAACAGTGACAAGATCTTTCTCCGCACCGAACTAATCTTCAAAGACGAGTCCCTCACCCATGACAATCGAATTGCACCCCTCTTCTCTACAGCATGCTACCTCACTGGGCAGGACGTTTTCGGCGAGGAGCTAATCAAGTACGCACACGAATGTTTTGAACGCGCAAACTCGCTCCACTGGGCCCTTGAACAAGACCCGAGTACTTCGTCAAAACCAGCACCACCACTCTACCTCTACAAATCCTTCCGCAGCGCACAATTCATAACAAATGGATACGACTACTACTTCAAGTGGCCTGCATCTCCGTCCATTGATTTGAGTATAGCAGACTGCGCTATCCTCGCTATCCTCGACTACCTAAACTGCAAGATAACACAGTACCCCTTCCGCACCCTCTGCGAGACAAAATCCATCCGTCGGAAATTATCATCGACCTCCGAGATCTGGGCCCTCTTCGAGGACAACGATGTTAACATGGCACAGTCCGCGCTCAACCGCCTCTCCACGCAGGATATAACCCCTCTAATCCGCACGCACACAAACGAGCCATTCATCCCGCGGCGCATGTACAGCGGCACCCCGGACCCAGACGACGATCCGGAATCAGACCCGCCATGCTGCCCCTTCCACTGCTGGCAGACTTTTGACGCGTGGAAGGATCCTGATATGCGCGACGAGTACCGGAAGTGCTGGAGCTATACTAGGAAGCAATTATTCAATTCTCCGCTTGTCATCTTGGGCCAGGATCTGTATATCAATGAGTGTCAGATCCTCGTTCAGGGGGATAGGATCTATATCCTCCATGACAAGGCTACGGATACGGACACAGCATCATCATCGTCTTCTGGAGGTCCTCGGCTACCGCCGCTGAATTTCGCGGCATGCTGGGCGGAACTTTTGCCCTCCGTTATGATCACTGTCGATGGGGAGGTTCGGACACCCGAGCTGCTCATTCCGCCGATTCTATTCCACGAGTATGAAGACGGGTGGCATCTTGTTCTGGATTTATTCAGGAATGATTGGGTCGTTAGTGTTGATGAGGAAAAGGATGTGGCGTTGCCGGTGCTTACAAATGAGATTCCGCAGGAAGGGGACCTGGTTACGTTTTGGGAGACGGTTGGGTTTGATAGGGAGGAAGCGTGGGGGATGACGTACGACGATGGTGATGAAAATGATGACGATTGGGGGAGTTTTGTGTGGTCTGTAGATGAGGATGGAGGTGGCACGGCCGATGGCAGTGGGGATGATTCCGAGGAAGATTATTCTGATATTGCGGAAAGCAGTGATTCGAGTGTCACTCTGTAGTCTGTATCTACGGTATCGTTATATAGCCCCCTAGTAAGCACATTCCTCGTACAAATTCCCGCGCACCTGCTGGTACACACAGGAAGGCGAGAACATGAAAATTCAGACAGGCGAGAAAGAGACTTTATCGACCGGAGCAAACGTCTTGCGTATGGCCGATGAGCCTATTGCCAAAAGCCCGCAGGTCCATCACCGTAAAGTGTGCTTCGGGGATTGTTCAACCACTCATGGGCAGCAATCAGCTGTGTGGGCTCGCTGAAGGGAATAATGGTTTGGTGGATATCGCTTTGCTCTTTGTAGCTTGAGAAATTCTGTGTCGTCTAATTAATGCAGGAGCTGTCAGCAGGATGTGTGCCCAGCTGAGGGTGCCACCAACTGTCTTAAGTATTAAGCGATTCAAATCTCGCGCGGGATGCGGCAGACTGGAGAGGAATCTCTGTCATGGGGCCGTAAATACCATCACGGTGCTTATACGTCTCATACCGAAAAAGCAAATATTGTTGGAGGTACAAGACCTCATCCGACGTTAGCGTTATCTCGTAACCATATGTATCCGCTGGCTTGGACATCTGCTTCCTAAAGTGGTCAAGAAAGGCCGGTAGGCGGCTCAGGTCGTCTGGCGCTTGATAGCCCCCACAAAGCGCAGCACCTGCTATAAAGATAGATAAAGCGCACGATGGAGTAGTTCGACGTTCATCCGAGGCCCATTGTGCGGAATCCAGGGTCACGGAAGAAAGAATTCGGATTCGTTTGTCGTGTCCGCCTTTGGGCGCAATCTGGCCTCGATGTATCTGACCAGATGTCGTATTTCAAGTACTGCTTTCAAGTCATCTAGCGAGGACATCTGGGTGTTACCCCCAAGTGAATCGAAGGGAAATGGGTGCGGGGGTAATGGTTTAGCCTTTAAATGATCGATTGCAAGGTTTGTGGCACGAGCCTAGGACTGGTTAGTGGTCTAGTGGACAGGGCCTTTCCATGTATTGAGTGACATGCCGCTATGAGAGCATCTTGAAATGCAATGAAGGATGGGCTTTTGAAGACCAAACGATAGTTCATTGGTTGGCCACCCAGATACTGTAGAGGCTATGTGCAATCATCGCAGGTATCAAGCGGAAAACTCCTCCACCTAGTTTCCCAGGGTCCTTCTCCTGGCCAAAGCTCGTCAAAGACCTTCCTCAGCGTACTTTCCATCCCACTCCGATGCCCAGTCCTATATTTCTCCTCCATTCGCAGAGCTACGGACTTACTCCCGATCGGTAGAATCTCTATAGGCTGGACAGTGTCAAATTCAGGGCGCCGCACGAGGAAGGATTGCGCCAAGTGCAGCATGACCCATTCTTGCAGCCATAGATAGCACGCTGATCCGATCGGAATGCAGGATAGTTGCCGTAGTCGCTTGCTGGGTTGGGCACTGAAGATGACGTTCCAGATGGATTCAACGAGATGTCTGTCGATGGCAGCGTTGATGAAGGCGGATTTTATCCGGCCAGTCATTGGTAAAATACGTTCAAACGGGTCTTGATGCCGAGGGTCGCAGATTAGATCGATGATGAGGGTCCGCAGTTGGCTGAATTCGCCCAATGTACTGTACTTGACGCACTCGAATCGATCTCCCATGGTCCTCTTTAGTGGTATTCGAAGTTCCTGTAGGTTTGGACATAGCTCCGCTATTTCGCTGATGTTGGCTTGGTTCATCTCGGGGTGACTGATAAAGCCATTCGGTCTGGAGCCATATTGAACCACCTCGAGGATTAGGCCTCGTAATGTCGAGCCATGGACTGCCAGAATCTCACGTAGTGTACTTTCTTTTCGAACACCGCGCAGGCAGAGAAACTGGAGAGGGTTCATTGAGAGAATTGCGTGCACAGTCTCTTGGTTATCGCGCGGGGCGTTCAGAGTAAAGTCGGGATCCACCGAAACGTATAGCGCCCGGAGACGCTTCAAACGCAAGGACGCTTCCCGGACGATGTAAGGGTTAGAGAGAGCAGTCAGGTCCAATGACGACAGGTCAGATAAATCAAACAAACGAGCCATTGCATATAACACATTGGTCAAGGGAGTTGAACCCTGCAACGTCAGTGACCGTAGCTGGACTGGACACGTGGATCGGGGATGGGTGCCCCAGGCTTGAACAATTGCTTCATAAAGCCCGTTCAAGGTGGAATTTCCCCAGTGAATAGTGAGATGTTTGAGGTTTAAACATGCCGACAGTCCTGGCAGAATCTGGCGTAGCAGATTAGTGTATATATCATTCGACGTAAACAAATTTTGAGCCGGGCAAACTGCAACAAAGCTCCGGGGATTGAGAGAGGCTAAAGCGTTTGGAGAGAGTTTCTGGCTTAATGAACCGGATTCAGTATGGAGATAGCCATTCCAAATGTTCACTTTGCAGTCGGAATGATAGTTTCTGACAGCCTCACCCAGCGCGCGAGGAAACATATCGGCCAGCCCATAATTCAACTCAACGAGGCGATAAAACTTCGTGATCAGGTCGACAAGTGGCTGCCAACTGGGTGGGTTGTAGAAATTGAATATCCATTTCCACCCCTCATAATCTGAGCCTGGAACCCCGGCTGTGGTGAGATGAGGCTCAAGAAAAGCGTCGTTGGCAGCTCTGGGAATGTAGTCAAAGAGGTTAGGCGCCAACTCCTCGAGACCCCGGGTTGTTTGGCTTGGGAGCCAGTGTCGGATACACACTAGGTTTAGCCGGCGGGCATATTGGCGAGAATAACGGCCGGGCCCAGAATCTTTGAGCTCGGTTAACAAGTCGTGGGTTGTGATACCAGCTCGAAGCTTGATGGTCAGGTTCTCAAATGCCACGGGAGTAGCGGCCAGGCAGCAACTGCGATTCACAAGCCGGACTGAGTAGACGTCGCCCGGGTCATGGTCCCTAGCCTACGAATATTAGTTATGCCCCACTGCACACAGAGCGTGCGTACCAAGAGACAGATGCATCGGATTATCTCAATGGGGAGATGGTCCATGGTGACGGTCCCTGATGGTGGGGAAAGAGCGGTCGGAGATGATTTGCCTCGGCCTCAGTCACCGTAGGCACACCTCCTCTGCTGCCTACTGCGTACGCACGGGACAAATATGAAGTCTCGGCTTCTTTGTGCAACATGAATATGGCGACAGAATAATCGGGGATCTAAGAATCGTCGATCCTTCGAACTCCGCTGGTCATATGACCTCCATGCACGAGTGGAGAAGCGGCAGGCACTCGCACGGGGATATTTCTCTACGAGTCCATGACACGACAAGATGCCATTTTTCAGTTTAAAGTAGGAGTGACGCGATGTCAGCTAAACGGCCAGCCTGTCGAACGCCCGTTGATTTGTGGATCCGGTAGAGCTCCTTGACAGCAAAAGACCGAACAGAGGGTGGATTGAGTGACTCTTCTGCAACCAAGGCGAGGGGCTGAATAACCTGAAGCAGGTCTGTAAGGTTGGTTAGCTGCGAGGTAAACGGGCACAAATGACATGGACAACATACGTGGAGTATCCTCAAAGGTAGCCACCGATATACAGATCTCCATCGATAGATCTTTAATAATGTCACGGGCGCAAGACACAATCTCGTCGGCAAATTCAAGTTTGAGTTCATTCTCAATGATCATTTGGTTCACCAAAATCCTCATGAGGCGCCAATTCAGCCACGCCCTTGCAACCCACAGGTTCGCATACTCATGATGCTTTCCCGTCAAAGGTGCAGAGTTTGAGGACTCGGATCCTTGAACAGTTTCATACGCCCATCGGATTTGGGCGCTGGCTTTCCAATCTCCGAGATCGTCATCAATTGCAAATGCTCGTGCGCGAATGGACACCGGATCCACAAGTCCGTCCTGTGCGATCGTTGCTCGAAGGTTCACTAGCCGGAAACATATTTCACTTAGGGAACCAGGGGTCGCGAGAGTGCTGTCCTTCCATAGTTGTCTGAGAGTACTTGTCTCGAACTCGTACGTGACATTGACGAGCGCCGGAGGAACTGGGAGTTTCTGGGTCAAGCAAGCTGTTAACTGTACTGCCGTTAGCCACCCCCTAACGATCCAGTCATGTGTTCTATGGTTGGGACTTACGATCTGCGACCGAGTACAAACGTACAGTTGCCCTCCACGCGGTCGCGCAAACTGATCGGGTCCGCGAAGCTGGAGTAACGCCATAGCTCCAGCCGCATGAGTGATCCAATAACGGCTTTCGTCCGCCGCATCAGATGAGACAACCTCAAAGAAGCCAAGCAGTATAACCGCCATAAGCGTCGTGTCCCGGGTCGCAGCGAAAGGATCCTGCAATGCGCCATCCAAAGCTGCTAATGCCTTCCCATACCTGTCTTGAGCCAGAAGGGCAAGACGAGGCGCATACGAAGTATTCGACAACCCCGCCATACCAACCGCCTCGATGGCGGTGCGCAAAAGGTTGCACGTCGGATCCTGAACGTACACCTCACACAGCCAGTCGCGCGATAGACTGGAGAAGTAGGGTCCATTGTAGACGTTGTATTTTGAAAAGAAGAAGCCCGCCGCGAGATCCTTGATGGGTAGCGAGAGCATGGGGTTCAATGTTACTATCTTCTGCCCGCCGAGTGCGGCTGCTCGCCGACGAGTCTTCCGAACGACACGCGATGACTCATCCCGAAAGGAGATAGCAGTCAAGTCCCGGTACCCCGGACACGATCGATTCGAGCTCTTGCATTTCAGACAGCTTGGTTTCCGCTCATCGCACTGGCTGGGTCAGTGCTTCCTCGTCCCTTTCACGTGGAGGTGCCTGGAACAAACCTTGATTTTTCGGCGACGACACAGTTCGCATCCTTTGCTCAAGGCCCCGTAGTAAACCATTGCGTGCTCGTTGTAGCTAAGGGAGATAAGCTTGACGGTTGCTGCGCGTCTTTAAATTCTGGCGCTGATCAAGCCGGTCCAGTTTCTGGCCTCAGGAAGGAGCGAGTTGATAGGACCAAGCAAAGTCGCACCATCCTTGCTTAGGACTAGACTCGCAGTCGTCGCCCCTATTAGGCATAGCGTCCCCAACCAGGGGCCGGAACAATGATGATCCTGACAGGCATCCACATGCCTGTGGCAGCCTCAGGCTCCAAAACATTATCCTAGCGATAACCTTCTGTAGAACACAAATAAGACCACATACATACCAGAGAATACCACAGTTTTCACTTATCACTAATCCAGGTCTTATATACCATCCAATTCCACCATCTTAAGGCTCAAGTGTGCCCTTTCCAAACTTAGGATTTATGTTGGCCAACAATATATTTCCTGTCTAATAATTATGTACCTCAACACGACTACGGATTGAATGGAAATACTATCGGGGCAATGTTTCACGGAAGAAGCCGTACCTTGATACCGTGTTGCCGAATGTTAGTCTCGTGAGCCCGGCGTTTGCGTATCGATTCCAGAAGAGCGACGATGGTGAGACCGAGGATATGTATGCCGCGAGACTCGTGGGAGAGCTGGAGGCGGAGATTCTACGACTGGGGCCGGACAAATTGATTATGTTCAGCGGGGAAACAATGATAGGGGCAACTAGTGGATGTGTAGCTGCATCAAGAGGGTATTGGAAAGGAGTGAGGGAGGTGTGTGATCGGTACGGGTTGCTGCTGCATCTGGATGAGATTATGTGCGGAACGGGGCCGACAGGGACCTATTTCGCCTTTGAGAGAGAGGGAATTCAACCCGACATTGTTACTCTGGGCGAAGGGCTTGGCGGTGGTTATGTGCCTATTGCTGCGATGTTGGTAAACGACAAAATCATCGATGCGCTCCGCAAGGGAAGCTCGAGTTTCAACCACGGTCACACCTACCAGGCTCATCCGGTTGCCTGTGCCGCAGCACTCGCGGTTCAGAAAGTTATCAACACGAATCACCTAGTTGAGTATTGCGCGGCACAAGGAGCGAGGCTTGAAACGCTCCTGCGCAAGACACTTTCAGAGTCCAGATTTGTGGGAGATATCAGAGGAGCGGGGCTCTTCTGGGCACTGGAGTTTGTCGAGGATATAAACAGCAGGCGACCTTTTGATCCTAGAGTTGGGTTCGGGGTGGAGGTCTAGCAGGCGGCTTTCGAACTGGGAGTAGCCATATACCCAGGGGCAGGGACGGCGGATGGTGAAAGGGGCGACCATATCCTTCTTGCTCCTCCTTACAATGTGACTGATGAGGAGCTGGAGATGATCGTGCGTACTTTCAAAAGTGCCTACGATCTTGTGGAGCAGAAACATATGGACATGACCATAGACAGTGAACTGTAAAGATATCTATAGACTATCCGGATAGTTGAAGTTGAAATGCATACTGTGCAGCTCATTCCAAAGCGGCCATTCATACCCCCAGTCTTCGACCCCGGGGAAAGTATCAACTTCTGTCACCCCACCGAAGACTTCGCCGTCAGGCGCCTGCGCATGCTCTAGCTCATGTGCTTCTGTCGGGGTTGCGCCTGTAACATCGTGGATTGAGGCCTCCAAACTGACAAAGTCATCTCGCGTTTTCCCTAGATACCGTTCAGGATCTTGACTATGACGCTCATAGAGAGCCTTCGTTCGCTGTACGGTCGTCCACCATCCCTGACCGATTGGCCACATCGACCGGAATCTATCCAGGTATGCTAGATTTTTGTCGATGAGTGTGGTCATGTCACCGCTCCGGTTGAGCTTCATACTAGGAAAGCATGAAATGTAGTTATTTATCGTGGCTGCTGAGAAATTACAGAACGCGGCGAATGGCGTATCAAGAGACGCCCCCTCGTCGTGTAGATCAACTAAAATGCGAGTGATGCACGACGCGGCATTGACGAGTTCATCAGCGCTCGTTTCCCACCATCCATCTGGAGCACTAGAAGGGAATAGTGGCGGGTCGACAGGGCCACGCGGTGTGGAGGTGGGCCATGGAAGGAAAGGGATATACTCTCGATGCAAAAAAAGGATGCTTATGTAGTAGATGAGGTTGATATAGCCAAACACTTCTCCCTTTTCGAGGAATGCACAGATGCTTACAGGGTTGGTAGGATACCAGAGGCTGGATTCCTGTTCATCTCGCCACTGCTGCAGATCCCTGCGCATCGACATCCACAGCGATGTCTCTTCCCATGGGTAATTTCCACCCTGTTGCATGCCCTTCTTTTGGCGTCCACCACTGATAACCCAGTGATGAACTTGTGCCCAAATCTCGAAGCCACGAACAAGAATGGCAAACGAAAAGTCTATAGTCGTGGGAAAGAGCTCCCTGTCTGGTGGTGGGTCGCACCCGGGTTGCTAAACGCAAAGTCGTGGTCTGATATAGGCCAATGAGTGTTTAGTCCATCCATTGGAAGACAGAGTGGTTGATGTTTGCCTTGAAATATGAGTCTGTCTAAGACAAAGCAGCTCCATAACGTACGATTGTAGATTTCGTGTCTGAAAGAGTCACTGTTAGATTTCGATGCGATTGTGTCAAGGAGCTGCATCATCCTGATTGCTGGGCCTGGACCAAATCAGCTTAATTGACAGGATGGCCCTTCTTCACGCACCGCTGTACATCCATGCCATATGCATGTTTGCTTGCCCCCACTCGTACATCGACATTACAAGAAGAGACTGGACGACGTAGATATTAGGCGTGGTGGATAAAGAAAGTCGGTCACATATTGCACTGTTCTGGTCCTTTCCGTGGCCTGTAAGTGGAGACAGAGAATGGCCAGTGCACCGCCCAAGAGCTCGGCTTTCGACTGCCTAGAAGAGTCATGACATCTTAAATCCTGAGAGAACGTAGGCCTGTGAAGGAAGCCGAGCTCAGGGAACTTGTGTATGAATAGTGTCGCGTTTTGCAAAAGATTCGGCAGCGACAAGTTGGGCACCTCCCACAAGGTTGGAGTGGGAGCAGGGGTAGACAGCACTGTAGCCTCAGGAGTCTCATTTTGTTCGGTAATAATTGCCGTTCTTTGTCCTCGAGGTTCTCTGGTATACGATTTCAATTCAGGTCCTGAAAGAATGCAGAGACCAGGTTTTATTCTTCCAGCCTTGACGCAACCACGGCATCCAGTTCATCATACGATCTCTGCGTTTGTCTCTCGTGCTAACCTGCATCGTGCACATGCGATTGTGGTGCGCACCATCGTCGAGGGTCGGTCAGGTTTGAAGATTGAGGAAGCTTCAAAGCTGAAGAGGTGGGGATCGGCTCTAATAAAGGCGAATCTAGGCGTATCTCTGCCATCTTCTCCAACTTCCACAGACCCACCCCTCATACCACCAATGACTTCTGTCGCGCCGCATTATTGGGTCCGAGGAAATTAGAAACAAAAGAGCGATAGGCGACCTCTGCTCGAATATTGTCCGTGAGTTCTGTCTGTCCTCGAATTAGCGGAGGCCGCCAGCGTGGCCAAAGAGGCAACCACAAACACTGACAAGGCTGCTCTCGACAGCCAACGGCCTGATATGGAAATTGGCTTGCGATTCCTTGCCTAGCATGGCAATGTTGAGCATACAGAAGAGGAGTACAAGCGAGTGCGGTGCAAGCTCGACCTGTAACTTTTACCCATTGTAGGGACCTCGACGCAATGGCACAACAAGTGACCTGACTTTCACGGCCCACAGTCTGGATCTATGTCCTATACAATGAACGGCATTGTAATGCTGGTCAAAGTTGACGGAAGTCTTCTTTCAATCACTATCAAGAATTGTGGGACACTGGCTTGCAAGCAACCCGATCATGTTTGTCGTTGCTCTATCGAGTCTTGTGGGCTCAATGAGGCTGCACGTTCTACCACAATCATCTACACGGGCTCGTAAAACCGGCATGTGGCTACCCCTCCGCATTTCAGCCTCGTACGCCATCATGCTCAGCCTGATCGCATCAAACGTGGCGGGGACCACTAAGAAGCTGACCGCCACTCTTCTGATGTGTGGGGAATATTGTCGGTCTTGTGTGATAATTTGATAACCCCTTCGCTCTCTGTGCCTTTGTATTCTAGGACACTTGGATGACCATCAACGCTCGAAACCGCCTTGAGGTATGAGCTGGACGCTTCTTGGCGCCAACACCCCAGTGATTAAATGGCGCCTGTGGGATCATTCAAGTTTCCAGCGGTAGCCCTTCGGGTGTCTCGGCATTGCGACACGTACATAGGGCAGTAAGCAGAAGAAAACCTGATTCGTGAACCGAGATATACTGCTGAGAGTGTCGAAGCGAGCTCATCTCCGGCTCGATCCGCTTACGGGGGGCCCAACCGGGGCGCCTGATCAACCGTGTGGCTTGCGGGGAGACTAGCCGCTTCTCGCCTGGACTCGCACTCTTCGCATCAATCGGGCTTAGCGGGCGGGGCATCCATGATCTGGTGCGATCGGCTCTATAAAGCTCGGTCTTTTCGCGTTCTTCATGTCGTCGAGAATCTTGTGCCTTGGTCATTTAGCTAGTCGCAATACCCTTCAAGAAAACCTCAACTCAAGATGGCGGAAAAAACCTTCCGCTCCTACACAACCGAACAGGGCAAAACTTACGTCCAGAACCGACTCGACTACCACCCGAACCTCTACAACACCGTCCTAACCCACCACAACTCAACGGGCGGGAAGCTCGATCTGCTGCTGGATATCGGCTGCGGCCCAGGCCTCGCAATTGCAAACCTCGCGCCGCATTTTAGCCAAGCCGTCGGCCTCGACCCCTCAGAGGGGATGATCGCGACCGCGCGCTCGCGCATCCCCGATCTCCCCACAACCGCCGTAGGCAAATCCATCCGCTTCGAAGTTTCCACAGCTGAGGAGCTAGGCCGCAACCTTACACCCGCCGTTGCAGACGGGACCGTCGACCTTATCGTTGTCGCGACCGCCGCGCACTGGTTCGACATGCCGGCCTTCTGGGCGGCCGCCGCGCGCGTGCTCAAGCCAAGCGGCACCGTTGCAATCTGGGCGAGCGGGCACATGGAGGTACACCCGGACATGCCGAATGCAGCTGCGATCCAAGAAGTGATGGACAAGATCGAGGTCGAGTATGTCCAGCAGCACTTCATACAGGGGAACTGGCTCACCCGCGAGCGGTACCAGAATCTCGGGCTGCCCTGGACAGTTGAGCCGAAGGTTCCGGGATTTGATGAGGCTTCCTTTGTGAGGAAGGATTGGGACGCGCGCGATGAGGACTTCTACGCTGTGGGCCAGCCGGAGGCTGATCTTGATGCGCTCGAGCGTATGATTGGGACGGGGAGTCCGATTACCCGGTGGCACCAGGCGAACCCCGAGCTTGTGGGGACGGAGAAGGATGTCGTGAGGATCTTCCGGAGGGAGATTGAGCGCTTGCTTAGGGAGGCTGGGGTTAAGGAGGGAGAGGAGAGGGTTCGCGGGGCGACCACAGGGTTCTTGCTTATGGCTAAGCGGGAGGCGTAAGCAGGCCGGGGCGGATCCCTTCTGGGCTTGGATGGGAAACGACTTTCCGAGGGATTGGGGATAGATCCAAATAGATAAGGCTAATATCATGTTCATGTTCTGTTGCACTCAAGACGCCAGAGCCGTTCTTTTCAGGTCTCGCTGGCTGAGTATAAACAACCCTCCCTATTTGGAAAGAAGGCGGCGCATCTACAGCGTAGAGAAGGCAGGTCGCACCTTCCACACCTTTTGATTTGGAATATAGGGAAAGAGGAACAGGTCGGCCATTGCTATATCTACCGTTCCATTTTCCTTTTCTAAAATAAGAAAGGACCTCTGCTGTACTGCTAACGGACAGCTAGGGCGCTCCTTCCCCGCATTTGAGGCTGGTACGCAGGGAAGGAACGACCTACCTACCCTCCACCTGACACCGCTCCTTCCTGTTCTACAGCAGGAAGCTACATGTGCTGCCCCGGCCTAGGCAACCGGTAGGCAGGCCGCACCTTCCCGGTGGTTCAACTCCATATTCACGGAAGGAGCGACCGGTTAGTCGTTGCCACGGGTACGGCTCGTTCCTTCCCCCTCTCGCTGAGACGAATCAGCTAGGGTGGCGTATTTCGTACGGCCTGTTTGATTCTGTTCCAGAGCCTCTGTTCATACTTCTGAGGCTGCCCAGGTGGTTGCGTGGATTTTTGATGACCGCTTCATATCTGAGGTATCCGGAAGCCAACGGATACCGGTTCGAGGGGTTGGGAATGAAATCTAGTTCTGCAGTGAGTGACTGAGTGGAAGATGGAAATGGCCAAGGCATGTATCAGCTGAGAGTTTTCTTCTCAACCCTCGTGCTATGGTACAAAGGAGCATTGTTAGGGTGTGAGATCCAGATATTCGGCGCATTATTTTCTCAACTTTCACATCCGCGGGAGAGTGGAATTGTGGGCCTCAGGCCAGACACAGAAATACAGGCATGGATCATCTTACGGCTTTGAACGACGCCGAGTCTCCAGACCGTCTCGACCATTTCCTGATTTATCGTATTTGTCCCAGTGGTCTAGAACCGAGGCCTTGATCGTGACTGCATTGTGGCTGAATTTTATCGCAAGAGGTATCGCAGCACCCGGTCACCTAATCGGACGGCTCGTTTTTGGCATCTGCCAACCCCGGAGACCAGCCGACCACACTGTCAAAGTCTTCAGGGCCTTGAGCTGCCGGTTCGTTGGCAGATTGAGGTTGGTGGCGCGCCCATCCGCTGCCGGAGGCTCGTTAGGGCATGCTTCATGCTATCCCTAAGACATCAAACTCTATCAAATCTTCAACCTGCACAGAGTACTAGCCACAAGCATGGCCCACATAAACAGACTACTGCCGACATGTTGCTTCAGACGAGTATAGCCGTTCGGCGCAACGCACCTCCGCGAGGAATTCCCATTCAGGGCCGAAAAGCCAAGAAAGCCAAGCGCGCCGTCTCCAAAGCAATCCCACCCTACCAAGGGTTCAGAAACCAGGCCAAGCCCTGTCAGGAAAGAGAACACACTTAAAGTCGTATTCGGCGGAATCCGCATTCTATAAAACGGGCCGTACCCGCGCGATGTGTGCTCTTGGGTTTGTTGGCATTGGCATTGGCATCTTTTGCGAATCGCAGGTTGACTCTCGGGTCTTGGCGACCGAGCAGATATCGCAATGCGTCGCGCAACCAGGGTGTTACAGCTTGCGCTGTTCTTTGCGGTGGGGGCATTCAGTAATATAGATCAGTCATACAATCCAAAGCGCAACTACAGGCCGCGGAATGTGACGGAGCTGGATTATTATTATTACCCCTGGATCGGCTCGTACGTCCTCGCTCATCACATATCTGAATCCCAGGGCCGCCATTCACACAGAACTAATTCGATTTTCACCAGGTACTATAACGGCAGCGCTGTGTTCACCATCTCTGATGTACAGGTCCGAGATACACGCCTCGATTCGGAGATTGAAGAGGATGGCCCCATAGAGCTATGCTCGCCATTGAAGAACATCACGTACTCATTCTCATACCAAGCGATCTTGGTAATCACGGAGACAGACTCGGAAGAGGGTCGACCGGAGAACACGAACCCCATTGATGTTGCGCTAATGACCTCGTACTCGAAATTTACGAAGATCTTCAGTAGTTGGGGAATGGTTACAAACGGAGCGGGATGTAAAATACCCTTTGTGTTTGAATCAGTTGAGATGCCGTGAGTTTCTTTTATTCGTCCTCTTCAGGTCACACGCCAGCCACTGGCTAATTTGGGCACAGCCGTCCAGGGTACAGTACTCTCGGCGACGGGAAGCCATGATTTAACTTGACCGTCAACGAGAACAGCGGTAATGGTTTGCCTTCCGCGTCACAGGGAGATCGGAGCTGAGGAATAATCCGCTCAAAGTGGTACAGATGAACATGACATCCTGCTCTAAACCCATAGGTCGGTGGGGCGTCGTTCCCGTCACAAAGGGAGAGTTTGACGGTCTCGAAAGCGTACCATTTCCAACCGTAGAGCTTGCATTCGACGATGCTTCAGTCAGTTTTAGCATTCGATCGTCAGTCCTGGCAAATACACTGGCAGACGGGAGTGACGAGGATGAGGAAGCGTCAGAGACACCACAGATTTCGGCGAAATTGTCGATCGAGTTTTTAGGGAGTATTGATCCAGCATGTTCTAATATACTGAGTGGGATGACCCCGGTCACGTGGATGAGGACTGTGGGATTCGGCAATAACTCGTTGAATCTGGGTTATGGGTCTGGAGCGCCACTCGCCCATCAGACCGACGCTTGGTGGATTCCGGGGATTCCAGGTGTGATTCTCGCATATGCGGCGGTATAATCCATGAGTTGCATATTATTTGGGATGCTATGAGAACCATAGATTTATTTTAGGATCGTTATCGGAAATTCCTGTATATTAATTCGAGATGTTGAACAAAGTCCTATCACGCAGAATCGTCGAGGGCCGTGTTTGAATCGGGCAGTACAGTGCTGGTGTGATGGGACCTGTGAATAGCCTGCTGCGCAATGGCTCGAAGGTGTGAGATAAAGCTGGTGACAGCTTGGATATGAGTGGCTTTGTCGATATTTGAAATTTGTCGCAGAAAGACTCTCTCCGTGGTGCGCTCAGTGATCGCGAGAAGTCTGGTATCATCGTGTGCATTTTCAGCAGTTGGGTGCTCCAGCAGGTTGCAGAACAGGGTCAAGGTTGCCGACATTGGGTAGAAGAGCAGGGTCCTAGATATCGGAGTTAGAGATGGCTCTCAGTATGCTGCAGTAGGTCTTACCAAAAACTGCCCATGCTTACGGAATTCTCAGCATCTTGCAGGTATAACAGCAAGGATCGGCTAGCTTCGACTGAAAGGGTCAAACTAGATTTAAGCCCATCCATCATACCAGGCGATGTGCTAGCCGAGTGCCATGCTTTGCATCGACTCCCGGCAATGTGAACCACGTTGACGCAAAAGTAGTAGTTCAAATGACACAGTATGACATACATGCTCATCATATTGGGATGATTGTTTGGCTCCCTTCCATAAGACAGAGTCGGCCGTAGTTCCACCGGCATTGCAAGCCGCCAACGTTCCAGTTCATCGTCCAGTTCACGAATGGCACGAATCACCTCAGCGTCGTTTTTCTGTAGTCCTCCGTACGAATACAACGCAGTGTATATGCGGGATTTGATCATGCTAAGACGTAATTCGAGGGGAAATAAGGCGCCTTCGGGGATATCTCGCACCGGAGAATAAGCCATACGGGAATACAGCTGGTTGGAGTAGTCGCACGGGAGTTGCAGGTTACAATCTTCATCTCGAAGGCAATGGCTTTGCCCTGTCCGTAATGAAATATCCTTGTCCAGTACGTAGCAGACCCAAAAAAGATTACGCAGATGACTTTTTACTCGCGAGTCGCCCGATCTTGTAGAAATTGGCTGACTATTCTGGGATGGGTCACCCATCGTATGAATCCCCACGGTAATTATAGATCGCGAAGCAATCGAAATATAGTGGCTTGCAATCTGTAGCTCACCCGTCATGACTCCAACTACTGCCTAGTCATTGTCAGCAAGAGACGTATCTATTTGGAGTACTTGGCTTTCGGGGGCAAGGAAATGAAGAAGAAATGGGTACAGTACCAAGATTACGGTAGCCTGCAAGGCATCCAAGTTGAACCCATCCCTGATTATTAATGGTAGAAGACTTTGCGCTTCTGAAAGGTACTCGTCCCTCGGAATGGAAGGCGGTTTGGGACCGATGCAGCACGTCCTAACATGATCCACGCCTGAAACGAGGACCAGGAGCGCAAATATGCAGGCTCTTGATCCCGGGTGTGTGGTTTCATCCCAATTGTCATGCCCAGCGGTAGAATAAGCCAGGTTGATCGTCTGCGTGAAAAGTGGTAGATAAATAACGGGAAACGGAGCATGGACAACCGGGGACTTATACACATCCAGGTAGCTGTTCAGTATGGCTCTCGATGGAAGTTCAACTCGTTTCGCTGTAGCGTGGCGGCGCTCATTGGATGGCTTTGATCCTTTCGGCTTCTCCCACGGCGCGTGCTGGACTTTCGGGAAAGGGACAGTCGTCCCTGCTTTTGAGTGGATCCAATGGATACCTTCGGGAAGGAGAGTTGGTAGGCCGGCCAAGTCCGGGACGACATTTCCGATCTTCCAGCCCGCAAAGTGGATGATTCGAGGTGATACGAGTAATTGGACTGGACCGGGTAGCTGCTGCGCGTCAGGTTGGGCCACCAGATCCAGTGCGCGGCCAACAGAGGATCGGTTGTTGTCTACTTTCGATGAGAATCACAACTCAGTTCCAATAGAGGTTAGAAAAAGCCTTACCGTGGAAGCCAGACTCCGCTCGAAGCTCGTCAATGCGGCGAATGCGATCAATCAGATTCCATTTCCGACCAGCGGTGGTACTTTAAAGCCGTTAGCGCCAGATGCTTTCCGCAGAACGGGATCTCCTAGTACCTCTTCTTACGCACATTATCATAGGAACGATGTTTACTGTATGTGCATTCCGTCTGCCGGTGGTAGCACCAGTTACAGCGTGGGCGAGCACTGTCGCATTTGATCTGACGGGATAAGCTAAACATTCCGATCCACGTGGAGGGCCATTTCAGGACTTGGTCACGGACCTTGCGCTTGAAGCACGCGTCACATGCGGTGGACCTGCGGGAGGCCGACTCGCGACCAGATTCGGTGGCTTGCATGGTGGATCGACCGGGGAGTCATGTCATCGACTACTGTACGGCAGCCAAAGAAGGGTGGGTAGCAAATCTGAAAGGCAGATCAAGGGCGACGCATTCTTGCCGTGTTAAACGCGTCAACCAGAGAATTGGGGGGAAGAGCTGTTGGCTGTTGGCTGTTGGGTCGAGATCGCTCCCGTCCGCTTAGCTAATCCTCTCCGCTCCCACTTTGGCGATGATCATCATCCGCCGAGCCAAGTTTTGAGATGGTGATTGCTGGTTCAATCATGTGGAGGCAAGGATGATCCATCTATGAAAGTCGCCAGGAGTTGTTGACCACATCTGACGCGGAAATTTCTTATCTTCAGTAGACTGATCATTGATTCAACAAAGCACAGTGTTATGGACATTACTGTTACAGAGATTCCCCCGGACCGATGGCAGGTAGCGCGATCAGTATCCTATAGACATGAGATAAGCCGATAGCATACCCAGGCGAATCCCTCGTCCTTGCTATCAAACATCTCAAAAGAGCAATTGACAGATTATCAAAACCGATACAAAGTTGGTTCGGCCACAATCACCCGTCCTCTTCCCGGTTCCAATCCCAGGGCTCCAGCATGTTGTTTCCATCCCACCGTACATCCTCTGGAGTCCATATATAACCCCCACGAACACCATTGCTTCGAGACCTACGCTCTACTCGCACAACGTAGTCCACTCCCTAAGCAAGTTGTCCACCTCTGAGTCGACTCCACGCCAGGTGGAAGGAGGCGGTGGCGCAAGAAAAAGAGGGCTGGGAGGCCCCTCCTCAACAGGGGACGGTTGGTTATGGAGGCGAGCCATGGGCAGCGGCCGCGAGGAAGCTGCATGGGTAACGATAGGCTTGTCCGGCGCACAGGCTTTTTCGCATGGCGAGTCACGGACAGCATACGAGGTATATCACTGACCAATAAGTAGATTCGTCTTGAAATGCTGTTTGTTTGCCGTTGGCGGGAGCCGAAGATAGGGAGATGTTTTCCTTCGGGCTCACATTGGCTTTGCCTGGGGCTGATGGTGCAGGGGAAGGCGGAACTGATGCTGCTACATTGTATAAGGCTTGCGATGTGGTGGTATCGGAGGATCCGCTAGGAGGAGGCGCAGATGCTGCCGGCATGATGTTTAAAGGCTGATCCCCCACTTTTCTGGATTGCGAGGGGGCAACGTTAGAGCGAGATCTGCTAGCGCTGGTCAGATAAGCACTTGAACCCGGAGGTGTAAAGCGTCATGCATACTTCTCAGGGGAATTCCTGGCCTGGCGATGGTCCCGAACAGCCTGCATATGCTGTTCCACGAGCGTTGTAATTAATTTCCGCTGCGCCGCTTCATCGAAAGTTGCCCTAATTCGGGATTATTAGGCCAATATCCTCAGAACGAAAAATTGAAGCATACCGTGATTCCGCCTTGAGCCTCGCATATGTGATGACCTGCATCATACACTGGAGATTCATCCTCATCTCAGCGAGCGCCGCCTGACGGACTCGAATCCGCGATGACCTGATTATGATATTCAAAACCCGCAGGCGGTTGCCCTGCGCACTGGTAAAAGTAGCCTGGAGGGCCTTGAATATCCTCGCGCACCGCTGGGCGATTTCACTCGTTGTGTCTGTCGCATTTTGCGAGGCGACCGGCTTTGCTGCGTTGTTTTCATCTTGGAAGACTTTCCCGATCTCTTCGAGCACAAAGGAGGTGGAGCGTACGTAGAATGCTAAGTCCGTGAGCTATTCGTTGCTCGTTGACACTTCGTCGCAGAAATTTATAGAGTCTGGGCGAGCGCAAGACCGGCACCAGTGACTTGGGTGATGGTCGCGGCCGCCGCAAGACCTTCCATGGTTGTGGAGCCCGGCCTGTCGTTTACAATTATCCTACCATTCTGTGGGGAAAGGCCATCCAACAGGGGAAGCTGCTGAGTCTTCGCTACTTGGAAGTCCTGGGGAAAGTTACGAACCAAAAAAAAAGGGTGAGAGCGAGGTGCCCAACGGGGCTTATTTGTATGTTGGGATGGCTGACGGGGTCAATCGCCGCAGTCAGCCTTGCAGCAGCGCATAGAAATCTATTTTGGACCTAGTCAACCCACGGACACAATTATTACCATTGGAAGAAACCCTTGTTGCTCTATTTCATTGTTGGGCCATATGTGCCAAGTACAAAGCACACGCTTTTTTTTTAGACGTTGCTAGACGTCCGAATGGCGACGCACCCGTTCCATCCATGTCTTCCGCAAGACATTAATGATCTTATATTTGAATATATTGTCGAAGGCACACTTGAGTCTGGAGACGTCGGTAACCCTCCATCGCCCGCCCTCCTCACGGTCAATCGGACATGGTATGACCAGCTCATCCGCTATAGATACGTCACCTTCGCCTATAACAGCGAACCAGGTGACACCGCGCGACTCTGGGACTTCCTCTATGCCATTGTCCATCATAAGGAAAACAGATTTCTGGTCAAGAATTTGAGGCTGACGACACTTTATCTCTATGAGGACATCCACCCAAGAAACATGCGCCGGGTCTTCCAGACGATTTGGGACCATGGGCCTCCGACGTGCAGGACAATCAAAGTCCCCGAACAGGCTAACCTGTTGCCGCCAGGTCAACTGGCGCCACATCCTGCTCAGAGATGGCAATGGCTATCGCTGGCATACCTCAACCCGGCGAATGTTGCTATCCGGGATGAATGGAACCCCAAAATCAAGAAGTGGTACCACCAGGCGCTGTACAGGAGGAATAAGGGCTGGTTTGAGGGAGCGATGCGACGGGTTGGGTTCGACAGAGGGCCGAATGAGCTGTTCAAAACCGCAACGCGAATTCTGGGCAGTGAGGTACCAGAGGCTGGCTACCAGTGTCCACTCATCGCAGTGCTCGTAGCATTCTGCCCCAATCTGAAGAGATACCTCGGTCACGTCTGGCACTCAGAGGATGATCGCTGGATGGACCGGATCATGAACTATGCCACCTCACCCAACGAAATGTGGACCGCATATTCGACGCTCGCTCCTCTCGGCACCCAGCCCCCTCTGCAGAAACTGGTGACCCTCCACGCCGCGGCAAGGAAAGTCAGGCATTTTTGGCGAAGACATGGGCACAGTCCTCGGGGGGGCCGGTCCACGACGGGGAGCAGTACCCGTTTGTCGTCCACAACACCAAGCGGGATTACTGGCGTCTCCCGGCGCTGAAACACTTCGTGGGCCTCAGCGTCACGGGCCATGATTCACTCGCCAACGTCAACTCCACCAGCAAGATTGAGGAGCTCATGCTCAACTCACGCATCATGTTCCAGCTGCAGCTGGGCTCGTGGCTTCGATGGCGCCATCGCCTGCGCGTCTTTAGCATCCGGCTCCCCGCCGACGAGATGGGTTCCGTCGACGATCCCCGCGAGGATAACGGGCCGCGACTGTGGAACGGCCTCTTCAGAGCGCTTCAGGGTGTGCAGCACCAATTGAAATACCTGGACATCTACCAGGACTGTATATATCCGGATACGGATTCATTCGACAACTGGTTCGATGACGAATCACCGGCATTCTGTCCGCCCCTGTCGAGATTCCGAGCGTTGCGTCAGCTTAATATCCCGATGACCCTGCTCGCGGGATGGAGATGTAGTCAGAATCACAGATTTGCACAGCGACTGGGCAGCCATCTCCCGCCGAATATCAAGACGCTGGGCGTGTACACGAAGGATCCCGAGACACTCGCCCGAATCATAGCACCGGAGAACATCGCGCTCGAGCTCGTGAACATGGTGCAGGCCGCTGCGGACAACAAGCTCGACTGCCTGGTGTGGGACACCAGCCACATCCTCACACAGCGACCGCACGACGACCCCATGCTCGCCGAGGCAAACGGACGAAACCTGTACGTCGAAAACACCCACGCGGCCGATGTTCTGCTCTGCGCTGGGCGGGAGACCGCCCTCTACTATTCCATCCTGGACCGATCGAGTATCGCGACCGTCAATCACTTGGTCGAACGTGCGCGCCCGTCGGCAGTCATCCCTCGAGGACTCAAGGCCTATGGTTATGTGGGACAGATGAATCATGTTGCGGCGCCTGTGCAGCCGCCCTCTACACTGTTTCCTGCTCCTGCAGATGATGGTGATACCATGGAGATTGACAGATAAGCCGGTGATATCTTGAATGATAATGTTGCAATCTTATTTACTTTGTATATAGAAGAGCTGCTTTGTATATAATGGATGGCTGGGCCATCCTTGCCGTTTTTGGGGGAGATTGTTTCGGTTTGTGTATACCAATAGAGAGTATATAATCTTTTTCCCTGTATTATTGGAATACAAAGGGGAATCCGAAAAGGGTCGGTTCGAAATTGACCTGACAAGAAAGCTTAGAGCGATTGTTAGCATTGGCCTCGCGGCTCGAAGGCGTGGATAAAACAATAGCAATCAATTCAATCACAAGCGACAAGACTACCGTCAGGAATCAAGATGCTTTCTTTCCTGTGACTCAAAGGTATGACGCTGTTGAGCCTCTTGGTCTCTGGCGTGGCGCAGCGAGGCAATGGTCGGGCATCGACGAGATTGGCACAGACGCCAACTCCAGTCCGAAGCCAACCGCCCGTCAGGGCATCTCCACCCGCAGGAACCGTGCCTGTAAAGTTCTGACGCGAGAAGTCTGAAGATGGCGGAGCCCCGAAGTCGGTCGCCCATTCGATCCAGTCGGCACCACTTTCTCCCTTTTCCAGCGAAGGCCGGGCGCAAGCCAGGCGCAACAGCAGGGTCTGGAATACGAGGTGGGGGGTTACACAGGCCTATCATTGGGGGCCATTTCGCCAAGAGAGCAGGGCTGAGCTCGTGAAATGCCCAGCGCGATTCCACTTCGGCTCTAGCTCTCCTCGTGTTGTTTGCGCTGTGCTGCGGCTCAATCTGGCCCGACGAATGAGCGCGCGTTGTTTGCGACGTGAGGAGATTAAGTCCCCCTTTTGTTTGGCGAGGCTGTGTCCCTCGTGCTCGTTCAGGGTCATGCTGTCGCTTTTTAAATCCGTTGTGTCCCTCAGGGGCGTTGGATTTCTGTTTGCCCCCGACTGTTTGTGCAGCGCAGCGAAACTCGACCACCTCTACGACATCAACTAGCAGACATGGCTCCTCGACGTGGTGGTGGCGGCGGATATGGAGGCTCAAGCGTATCCTGCAGCGATAGCGCTTTTGAAAGGGAGGGTTCCCGAATTTACATCGCATTCTACGCCTTGTTCTTCGTGACTGCGCTCGTTCTTTCCATCATCGCGTCAAGCAAGGCCAAGCGCGCAAAGGGAACTGGACGGCCACTCATCGCCTACGGCTGGCTGTCTACCTCCATCATCTTTGCGATGTTGTAAGTCTTCACCCTTTTGACTCGATTGAGTAGACTGAGCTAACTGGGATCGTCAGCTCTTATATCATTTCCATCGTCGTTTTAGTCCTGAACCAGTGCGCAATCTCCTACTCGGACGACCTTTACCCTGCATATATTGTCAGCAGCTGGGTCTCCACTCTGTCGTTCTTTATCCTCAACGCCGTGATTTTGATTTCGTTTTCAAAAAAGCTTCACACAGAATATGGACAGGGGCCGGCCACTATCTTGGGCGTCCAGAAGGGATACGTCGCTCTACTGCTTGTTCTTGCTCTCGCATCTCTAGCCCTCAGCACTACAGACAATGTTGCCATTTACGATAAGAGTGACTACAGCCTTCATTATGACCTTCTCGAGCCACAGAAGGGGGTCGTGACGACGTACTACACATTGTCTGTTGTGGGAATCCTCATTGCGTCGGGGACGATCATCAAGAGCGTGTTTGGCGGGTCTGGATTTTCACGTCCAAAGGTAAGCCCACTCTTCTTATACACCTTCTGCGCCTTGCCATAATGTTCGATAACTAATGAGTTAAGCAGAAACTCACCAGCTGGGTCTCAGCCCTCGTCGTCGGTGCCCTCGGCTTCAACGTGATACTTCTGGCCGACTACGTCAACATCGCATTCCGCTCAACCACAAATATGACCCTTTCCGAGGCTGAGAGCCTCGAAAAGTCGCAGCAGGCCACCTACTTCCTGATCTCATTCTTCTACTTCCTCGCCTTCTACGCCGCCCTCGAGGTGGGCGCGTACGGCGCCCACGCAGTAACGGCGAACCCAGCCTACACCGTCCCCGCTGCGCAGCACAACCCGGTCTATCCACAACCCCACCAGGACTCGCGGTTTAGCTCGGGGTATAACTCAGGATTCACGGGCAACCCTCAATATCCCGCGAATTCCGGATGGACCTCGCCGGGGCATGATACGTCCTACCAGAACCATAATGTTGAGTACCACGGGCGGTAGACGCGTGATATTGGCATTGATATACGGCCTTTGCTTTGTTTTAAGTTACAAGGAGCGTTCCTTTTTTTTTTTTTTTTTTTGCTACCGATTAGGTCTTCTCTTTCGTATCTTGCCTTGATGAGTTGAAGATTTGATGCAAGAGCATGGCGTATATATGTCCCCGGTATATGATATCTCTTAATGCATAATATGAATACGATCAACCAATCTTTCCCTGACAGAAACTCTCATATGCTTGTTTGGTATTTTTCCCCCTCCTGCGGACTGCCCGCCCAGTGACCTCAAGCATACATATGCAATATCATGCACGTGGCGAGTGTTGCGACTGCTACCTCTAGCCCGAATGACCGCGGAACAATTAGATGAACTGAGGATCAGCCGAGTGGCTGAATAAGTATTCCACCGTATGTTCTCCTCCTCTATAGTATCCCCACACTTTCTACTTATTGATGGTGAAGCCGATCTACCGGAGTGGGATTTGACCGGTAGTTATCCGGTAATATAGACAGGCGTCCCTTACATCTCATCTCGGTATTTGGGAGGTATTCATACTGATTATGACTTGCGGTATGTATACCTTGTCCGGGCGACGAGTTATCAGTCCACAATATTATACATCGATCGTGCTGATTGGGGAGCCTGTAGCGCCTGCCCTCTCCAACCGTTGTATCCTGTGGCTCAGACGTTGTCTAACTACCCTCGAGCAGGATATGCGTACGACATAAAATCTGAAATCGGAGCATCAAGGTATGACATATACCGCATGAATCAGTCAGATCCTTGGCAAAGAGGTGAAACGTCGCAGGTGTGTGCAAGTGCCGAATCCGCAGCGCCGACGGCAGTTGCATACGGAGAACAACACAGCCTGGGACCGATAGTCTACAACCGTGCTTCGTCTGTGGCGCGCACTTCAAGTAGTCCATGTGAACGCGCTAGTACCCATCTCCTGAAGCCCTGAAGAACCGACATTAGATTCCTGCTCCAGGGGGTCGATCCGAGGTGATTTGTGGGGAAAGCCCTACGTGACGATCCTGGTTCCAGGGTCCGGCTGGATGGGGGGTATTTATAGCTCCGCGATTCCCCATTGTGATGTGGATTTTTTAGATAGCGCTTTTAAATTCTGTTCTCTACCCCACAAGTCGTACCAATCTGTGCAATCATATACAATGAAGTGGCACCTCCCCACCGTAGCGGCCCTCATCGCAGCCTCCCCGGCCCTGGCCGCAGGGACAGGCCCCTATGATGCCGTATGACTCTCGCCGTCTTTCATCTCCTCTCCTCCTCTCCCTCTCTTCATCAACCATTGATACTAACATTTAATTACAGGCCCACTCAACCGACATAACCCTCCCCCGGCATACAATCTACATGCCGCGCAACCCACCAGCCAACGAATCCCTCCCCGTGCTAATCTGGGGCAACGGCGCTTGCTCCGCCAACGGCACGCTCTTCGGCAACCTGCTGACCAACATCGCCTCGCACGGCTTCATCGCCATCGCCTCGGGCCGCCCCAACGGCCGCGGCCGCACGACCGTCGACTACATGAACGACGCGCTGGACTGGATCGAGCGGCGCGCGGGGGAGGGGGGCACGCGCGGTAAATACGCGACTGTCGATGCGACGCGGGTTGCTGTCGCGGGCCAGAGCTGTGGTGGGCTTGAGGCGTACCAGATGCGTGATGACCCGCGCGTGCAGTACCTGGGGATCTTCAATAGTGGGTTTTTGGATGTTCCGGGGTTCCTGGGGGGGCTGTTGGGGATCCCCGGTGAGGGGCCCGAGACGATTGAGGAGGTGGACTTGCCGGTGTTTTACTTCTTGGGCGGGGAGGAGGATATTGCGTATCCGAATGTGAGCTCACCTTCCTTTTTTTTTTTTTCTTGGGTTTCCGGACACGGCTGTATAGTAGAGTTGGTGAGGCTGACTGACTCCTGCAGGGCATGGCGGATTATGCGGCCCTATCCGGTGTGCCGAAGTGGGTTGGCAACTTCCCCGTCGGGCACATGGGCACCTATGCTAAACCCGAGGGAGGAGAGTTCGGTGTTGCGGCTGTGAACTGGCTCAAGTGGGTGTTGAAGAAGGATACGAGCCAGGCTGAGTGGTTTACGGGCGGTGGTGCTGAGGCGGCAGGTTGGGAGGAGGTTGCAAGCGAGGGCTTGGATGACCTCTTGACCTTCTAGAGAGAACTAAGGTATGATTATGGTTGGATAAAATTTGGATTGATTTAGCTTGGTAACGCGCTTTAATTGCAGATTCTCTGTCTCCCCCAGTGTATGAACGCAAAACGATGTGCCATAAGATGGCTGTTTTCTACTTGACAGGCAAAAAACGAAACTTTACAGTGAGCCGTGAAAATTCTGGTTGTCGCAGCTGTATGATCTCGAATATTTTGGTCGAGCTGCCTTGGAACTCTCTCATGTCTCTAATCATGTACTTGTGCTGGTACTATCTAGTTAGTCTACACCATAACGCTGAGTTTACAGACTCGGTTACACTGCGCGGTGCACAAATGTGGTTCTTTATCTGGACATTCCTCCTCTTCACTTCTAGCTTTGCGCATTTCGTCATTGCGGCATTCGACAGCACAGAGAACGCAGGCAACATGGGAAATCTCCTCTTCATCCTCTGCCTGTTCTTCTGTGGCATCCTCTCGACCCCCGACCAGTTCCTGGGCTTCTGGATCTTCATGTACCGCGTCAACCCCTTCACGTACCTCGTGAGCGGGATGCTCTCCGTTGGGCTCGCCAATACAGACGTCACATGTGCACCGAACGAGTATCTCCACTTTGACCCGGTCAATAGGACGAACTGTGGCGAGTACATGGAGCCGTATCGCCTGGCGAACGGCGGGTACGTGCAGAATGCGCTGGCGGCCGAGGGCTGCAGTTTCTGTCCCATGCGGAATTCGAATACGTATCTGGCGACTGTATCCGCGAACTATGGTGATGTGTGGAGGAACTTTGAGCTCATGTGGGTTTATATTGCTTTCAATATCTGTGCTGCGTTGGGTTTGTATTGGTGGGTGAGGGTGCCGAAGAGGAGGGATGTCAAGGCTCAGTGATCGTTCGATTGAGATATTTCTTTTGTTTACCTGTTTGATTGTCTAGGGATTCAATACCCATATTACTTGCTTGATTTTGTCTGTTATCTCTCCTTTTTTTTACCTTCTTCTTTTATTTTAATTTTTTTAAAGTAAATCACTCCCTTAGCTTTTGCTATCTCAACTCCTAACATACTAGATATAAACACTTTTCTATTGTTGGCCCTAAAATGCACCTGGTTGTATACCTTGGAAAGACTTAGATTTCTCTTTTTTTTTTTGAATAGGTAATTAATTTATCTAAATGATGGATCTTATGAGGGACCGGGCATCTTCCCCAAGCTCAAGGTAAAGCCTAACGGAACCTCCCCCCCCCCCCCCCACAACGGAAATGAAACAACCGAATACCCACATTGCATTCCATTTCCTTCCAGGCGTCTCAAGCCCAGCAGATCTCAACGACAGCGGACATATGTCTCCGAATCTCACCTGCAAATTTGCGGTGTGACTTGTAGATGTCTTCGTTATAGAACAGAATGAAGAACATTAGCGTCCCTTCTCTGCGGCACACTTGGTCAAAAGGATTAGGCAGTCATTTGATGAGAAGCCTCTGTCATGCATGTTTTTTTTTGTATTGTCGGGCTTTTTTGGGTCATCACTCACTGGATTCTCCGGGCCAGCAACATAGAAAGTAGGATTCATTCATGATGGTGACAGGGCGATAGGAGAGGTCACCGGCCCGCTTGGAGGTAGAAGGTGCTGACTCCACGGCCGCTCTATTTCCACTTATCTCCATGCACCGGGCTCTCTTTTGCGACTAAGATTGCGAAAGCGGAGTCGACGTCCCATGTCCTGGCGCGGCCTAGAACATTAGTGGTCTGGTAGCCAGCGAGAGCAATATGAGACAAGCTTACAGTGTTTCCAGTTACTATTAAGCTCCTGAATAAGAGGCAGGTATCGATGACGGTTTGAGAGCTCCTCGTTGTTTAGAAAACTTCTGAGGAGCATCAAGCCTTAGATCACCAAAACGGCGAGAAGGGGAACTCATGTGGAGACCAGAGTTGAGCTGCTTTTGGAGCACTGCGAGAGAGATTGCGAGGAAGAAAGGAATGAAGGATGTGAGTTGTCAGTTTAAAATGGTAGTGGTGGGAGTAACACATTTGTCGCGTGCACAGTTTACAGATATTACTTATAAGGAAAGCGAGTAAATCTCCTCCTCTTCTAAAATTAACCACGAAGTCTAGATTAAGCCGTATTTCCACGGTCTACAGGCGAAGAAAAGCCGATGGACTACAGAGCCATTTTGAGACATGAAATATATTGAATACCTAGAAATATGGAGGTTGTATTTAGCCTTTGATGTTGCCACTACTATGTAATAATACTGTGGTATGTGATAATATACGTTAAAAACATCTGAGATCATTTTGAATGTTGAACGAACATAGTTGATATTAGAGATGGTGGTGTGCAGCTCGCTCTGTCCGGTGTTTATCTGTGTACCTGTCACATTGCACGTTATCTTGTGATAGAGAACGAAAAAAAGAACGTCAGCAGCAGGGTTCGAACCTGCGCTCCCGAAGGAATTAGATTTCAGGTTCAAGTCTAACGTGTTAACCACTCCACCATGCTGACAATCATGACTAAGCTTTTAAGGAGCTTAAAGCTCCTTATATATTCAGGACCGGGTCCATTACCAGTCCAGTGCCCTGCGAGAGGTCTATGTAGAACTGTGCCCTGTCCACTGCGGCAGTCTGCCTACCAATATGATTGAAATGGAGGGTGCAACCCGAAAGGCTCTATCTTTACAGTAGTACAGTTACTAGTCGTTCTTTCCAGTTCTGTAAGAGGAAAATCCATTCTCTAGCTGGGGCTCCTGGCGCCTTCCAGCATAAGCAGACTATAAGCTGGGAAGGAGCGATCGCTCCATACGTTCTGTAACAATCAATGTACTTTAGACAAATTCCTATAGGGGTGTCTAGACTCCAGTTGACACGTGGAGCCAACCAGCTCGCTACCCAATCGCCGATTTTGTGAGATCCTGTCATGCTTATTCCAATACCAGAGGTACTATCACTAATTCAGCCCGTTATCCCTTCAGTCTGATCGGATAGCATCCAATATAACACCCTGTGAAACTGCTTAGCCCCGTGTGGGTATTGCACTACGGCCTGTCGGGTCGATGGCGGACCTAGGGTCTGTGGTAGAGGGATTCTATCCGCTTGTTAAGAAGAGGCTTTGCTATATAAAGTGTCTGGTAAGTTAGTAAACCTAGGCCTCTCTCTTATCTATACTAAGGGTGTTCTTATTTATATCACTTTTGCTGAAGTTAACAGAATTTGTTGCACCGGTCGTCAAAGCCATGTCTCTCGGAAGTCACCAAGCCATCAATCCATGGAGTGCTCAAAACACAGATGTTAGGATTAAGGATTACCTACCAGACCCAATAAAAGAGATACCGGGCGCCATATTCTTTATCTCGGCTGTCAACTTGGACGATGTGAGCCCTATTAAGACGGTTGTCAGTGAGTGGGAGCCGGTTCACGTAAGACACCACCTTTCTATAAATGAATACCACCTAGCTAGTCAGATATCCTGTCTCTGATTCACCAATGCTCTGCTATCACAAGCTTTTGGATACGGCGCTGTCTGCTCAGTCCAGTATCTGCTCGAGCAATAGATTGGGAAAGACTTTCTACATCTAGACCCATTATAGCTAGGGAACCTCTATCCATTCCCGTGGTTCATGCTAAGTCGCCAAGAACAAGCAGCTCGCGATTGTACTATGAGCAACGAGAGGTGATCAATATTTGCGCATACCTGTACAGTAACAACGGGAATAACTAGAATTCTTGCTTATTGAAATTCTTTTCATTTCATGTAAAACATATAGGTCAAGTACTCTGGCTACGTTCACTGTAAGTTTCATTATTTTGCTTGTCAAATACCAAACAGCCCGTACATCATGTTGCCTACATACACTACGGATCCAAGCAACGCCAGAAAGGAAGAGCCCCTTCCCCGAAAAGAAAAATAAAAGGCCCTAACCTCTCTCAGCCCAAACGCGAAACTTACGAGGGGAAACTCGTTCTCGGTAAGCACAGTCGATCTCCTCAACTGACAGACCTGTAGTATCCGGAACCAGAAGCCGTAGGGCACGATCATGTGGAAGATGTAGTTCGACACAGCCTGCACAAGGTAGCTGAGCGATTGCGTGTACTGCCGAAGACGGTAGGACGAGATCTCGGGGCCGATGGTCCATGCTGTACCAGTGCAGGTATATAATTGCCAGGGAATGAGGAGGTTCCTGTCACAAGCGTCAGTCTCTCTGGCTTCGAACTGGAGGGTGGGGTAGGTCTTTTTCTAGGTTCCCTACATGAGCACAGCAACGGACCACAGGCTGGTGTTGTTGTGAACATACCCTAGCCCTCCGACAACAGACATTCCGACGACATTGCCCATCAGACCGGTAAGTCGCAGTCTCCGGCGACCGATTTCGTCGTTGAAGAACCATCCGCCAGCAATAACCAGACAGGCGAGGAAAAACCCATCGATTCCGATATCGAAGGCATGCACCGCGGGAAGTCCAAGGGTGAGGAGGAAGTAGGTGTTCTGGTTGAGAAACGCAACCCCAGTCATTCCGATTCCAAAAAGCATCATGCATACCGTCATTGTCCGCTTCAGATTGTGCGCGCGGAAACACTCCTGGAACGACGCTTCGGTGTCGCCGGTACTGTTATTATCCTCCATTTCGAGAGTTTGTCGTAGGAGCTCAAGGCAGATATCGATGTTATTGTCTTTGTCATAAAGGCGAACCATGGACTCCGGGGCATCCTCAAGTCTACCCTTGGACAGCAGCCATACAGACGACCTGCCGCCCATATCAGTATAATCAGCGGGGAGCTGACAGGGTGATGAACGAAACCTACTCAGGGATCAGAAGCACAAGAACTGGAAGACAGGCGACGACCCACTGGATTGCAAACACCATCTTCCAGGCTTTCGGCGTGATATCAGGAACGAAGCCTCTGATTACCCCAAGGGCAGTACCCTGCGTGAGGACGGTGAAGAACACCAGTCCCTGTAAGATTGGCCCGCGCAGCTGGAGAGGAGCAATTAATCAGGACCGGGATCGAAAGGTTTGAGTGCTTATGTCGGAGGCATAGGTCGTACCTAGAGCTAGTAAACGACCGGTAGAGAATCCGCCTATAATCTTGCCAACTAGGAGGGCCCCATCGTGTGATTGCAGTGTATTGTACGGCGACCCCCGCAGAAGAGATGAGGCAGCAGCTCACAATAGCATACCGCCGCCCAATGCGTTGTGCAACGAATCACATCGCGAAGGAGCCAATTGCCTGCTCCAGATTGGTAAAAGCTGTCCACAACGCGCTCCAAAGGGAGGGTGCGTAGAGCGAGTTCGTGGCGGGATTGGTTGCACTGAATGACAGTAAGAAGGCTAGCTTGGCCATCGTCGCACCACTCGAGTAGACATTAGTTTCTCATTCTCGGTGAACTCGACTATAGCGGAACGAGGGACCTTGTCATTGCCATGGTCGAGCTGGCTCTGCTTAGATGTGCCACAGCAGCTGGGTTTTCGCTCGATTTTGTTGGCTTGGACATTATCGTCTGGAGAAACGGGGTATTGGGGGCTAGAATATGGTTTTCGAGGTTTCTGCTGACGAGAGTACATTTGAGACACGATTCATCTTCCACCTCCGATTTATAGTCGCATCCTTGCTAGTTTTACGTTGGGCGGATATTCCGGGGCGATCCCCAGACTGTGGGAATCGGCATTTGAGAATGTCGTCTGCCCAGCGGCACTCGGAAACAGCACGACTTTTACAACTATGCCGGCCTTGCTCGCTCAGTGTGGCTTTACTAAGTCCCCGACACATATATACAGGATATTACCGTGGACACCGATACCAACGAAAATGCCTCGAGCGGCTTCGTCAAGTACTCAGTCACAGCCAACCGCCCCCTCCCTTCGGGCGCAATCCATATTTCCCTCATCGACGAGGAAAACAACATCGTTGTCGGAGGGGAAGGAGTGCAGGGCACCCTGTTAATCAGCTCGCCTCGGCTTTGGCAGCCTGGGTCGGCCTACCTGTACCGGCTTAGGGTTGCAGTGGTGGATATTTACAATGGCCAGACTCGAGACCTGTACACCCTGTCAGTTGGAATCTGCAAAATCGAGGTACGCGGGGCTGAATTTATAATCAATCACAAACCATTCTACTTCAAAGGCTTTGGCAAGCATGAAGATCTCGCTATTCGCGGCAAGGGATTTGATCCAGTCTCCATGGTGCATGACTTCCAACTTAAGCACTGGATAGAGGCAAACTCCTTCCGGACATCCCACTATCCCCACGCCGAAGAGGTCTTGGACTACGCAGATAGACACGGGATAGTTGTTGTCGACGAGACTCCTGCCGTAGGGCTAAATCTGGCCATGGTGGCTGGGCTACATGGGACCAACGTGCCAAATACCTTTTCCCCAGACTCTATCAATGACTCGACACGGGAGGCGCATGCGCATGCGATTCGTGAACTCGTCGCTCGCGATAAGAACCATTCATGCGTGGTCGTGTGGGCGATCGCCAACGAACCGGCGTCCTCGGAGCCAGGGGCCAGGGATGATTTCGACCCGCTCGTCACCCTAGCCCACCAACTCGATCCATCGCGCCCTATCTGCTACGCCAACTTCATGTTCTGTGCCCATGCAACGGACAAAATTGCCGACCTCTTCGATGTTCTCTGCCTGAACCGCTACTACGGCTGGTACAAATACACCGGCGATTTACAGGGTGCTGAGGCCGCACTTGAAAAGGACTTGCGGGCGTGGCAGGCCGCGTACAGTGACAAACCCATTATTATATCGGAATACGGTGCTGATACCCAGGCGGGGCTTCACGCGATTCAAGACGTACCGTGGAGCGAGGAGTACCAAGTCCAATTCCTGGAGATGTACCATGGCCTTTTCGACCGGCTCGATGCGGTGGTTGGTGAGCATGTTTGGAGCTTTGCGGATTTCCAGACCAGTGTCCAGGCCTTCCGGGTTGATGGGATAAGAAGGGGATTTTTACCCGGGACCGGGGGCCGAAAGCTGCTGCTTTTTCCTTGCTCCATGGTGCTGCGTTATGACTAAAGGTGATTATAGTACCTGAGTGGGATAAACCAAGTGACCCTAGTCCAGGCATTGTACAGAAAATAGAAAGTCATTATAGCTCGCAACGTACAAAGAGGGATGGAGAAGCTCCCCGTCAGCCAACAAGAGAAGAGTAACAGGATAGCACCCTGTTTGACCACAAGAAATTATTAAGTTTTGTGGACGAAAGCCAATTCACACCTTGGAGGTATTTCCACTCCTATACCGTCTAGACCGCGAAGAGATTACCTCGAACCTGGTCAAACGCGGTCACAAGCTCAGCTAATTCAATGGACGCTCCAGCATGAGTGTCCTAATCTAACACCGCATCGGCAAGGCCTTTGTTATAAAGGATGAGAACTTGAGATGAAATGGGGATATGACAAATCTTAACAGATGCTAGCTGATGCAGCATGCGGAGAATTGGTCCTTTGACGATGTTGGGAAAATACAGAAGTAATGCTGCAATATTTTATCGGTCCTCACCCTTACACATAACTATCTGGTACTCTAATCAACATATATTTAGTCTCCTCGTGGTTGAAGGCGGACGTTATAAGAAAAGCTGTTAGGAGCAAAACAATAAAGCAGACAATGAAAAGCGGAGACGAGCAGTCTAAGAGCTATATGAAAGTGAGAAGGGAAATGCGATCAATTTGAAGCATGTATATACAAGAGCAGTGCAGCGGACGATGTACCTATTAAATAGGTGTAGGGGTTTGGCGCTACGCAGCGGCCATCTCAACCTGCATCCCCTTAATATTTTTCCACTCGACACCGAGAGCCCCCAGAAGACTAAGACAGCTCAGAACAAGAGCAATCTGGAACACCTTGACCAACGCATCATTATAGGCAACCAAAACCTCAGGCAAATACTGCGAGCCCACGACAGATCGTAACCCAGTAGCGCCAGCATTGACAATAACTTGAGGGTCAAAGTCCGGGATATTCAAGGCCGCGATATTGCTAGTCAAGTGATTCGTAAAAATATTCTGCGCAACAGAGACGAAGAGTGAGCCGCCGAGCATCTGGATAAACATGACAACTGCTGTTCCAATAGACACATCTTTCAGTGGGAGCACAGCCTGAGCAGCCACACCACCTTGTTGAAAGCCGAATCCGACACCGAGGCCGTACAGAAATAGAAATCCCGCCCATTTCGCCTGGGATGCATCCACAGTTAGGAGGGTTAAGAGGCCGGCGCCGATGGACATGATGAGGCTGCTAGCATAGAAGAAAGGGGTAAAGTAGCCGAATTTCGTTGTTAGGGCTCCTGCGACGATGATTCCTAGTACGTTTGATAGGATCATGGGGAGTGAGTTGATTCCGGAGCGGACAGCGGAGACGTTTTGTATTGCTTGGAACTATAGCTAGGTTAGATCCAGTTTTCAAGGTCTACTTGATCAATTAGCGCAGGCATACCCAGATTGGAATATAGTAAATCATGATAAAGAAAGAGCCTCCGATGCAAAGGCCAAATAACGCAGCGGATGCGATGGTGCGTTGGGAAGCGATCCGAGGCGGAACTACTCATGTTAGACCCTCATCCGGCGGAATGTGTTGGGGGCGTGTAAACATACCTGTAGCCGTATCTTTCAATCTCCACTGAATCACGACAAATGCGATGAGAAGGACTCCGAAGAGCACAAACAGTGCAATGATTCTCCCATTTGACCAAGCATAAGTCACACCACCCCACTGGAGCGCCAAGAGCAAGCAGACAATTGCTGGAACAAAAAGCAGGGTCCCCAGCGGGTCCAGGCTCTTAATCACCTCGAATGGCGATTTCCTCTGCGTCTTTGCCCGCGCTGGCAATTGCAGAAGGAAGATTAGCCCGACTGCGGTTACACCACCAATGGGAAGATTGATATAGAAACACCAACGCCAGGTTGCTTTGTCTGTGAATGCGCCACCCATCTAGACACGTTTTAGTCTCGTACGCAATGCGGTGAAACGTAAACGGATCTTGAGATTCGAGGCTTACCAATGGTCCCGCAACCGATGCAATACCGTACATGCCTCCAATCAGCCCGAAGAAAACAGGCCTCTTCTCCAGGGCGACCGTGTGAGCAACCGTGACAAGCGCACCGGTGAAGATACCCGCACTACCCAATCCAGCCACCGCACGTCCGACGATCAAGGCAGTTGATGTTGGAGCCACACCGCAGACCAAGGAGCCGAGCTCGAAGAGGAATAATGCGGCCAAGAAAACCCATTTGATGCTGTACAAGGTATATAACTTTCCGTAAAGCAGTTGGAATGCTATAGTGTGACCATCAGCGTGGAACCCGACGACAAAGGATTCGAGGACTTAGCGTACCGCATGTTGTCAAAAGGTAGGCAGAAGCGTACCAGCCGACATCGTTGAGATTGTGGAACTCGTCTGTGATACGGGGAATGGCGACGGCGATGATCTAGTCGCACAATTTGGTGTCAGCTGTGAGATCAATCAATTCAAGACTAAGGAATAAGTTCGAAGTACCGTATTGTCAAGGGCCACACAAAATACCGCCAGCATCAAACTGATAGTCACAAGAATCAACTTCGGCCCAAAGGGATAGAACTGATGTTCGGGGCTCTCCAGGTCCAAGTCTTGCATCACCGGCGCGGCTGAGTCCTGAGGACTCTTGGAACTTTCCGTAAGTTCTTGCATTTCGAACCTATAGATATGAAGGAGAATTAATGAGAGCAAAGGAGAGGAAGTGATAGACCAAAAGGACAAGTTAAACGTTTTTTTTTTTTTTCTTAAAAAAAAAAGGGCCAGAAGAAGGAGCGTATACAGCAAGGTGCTGGCCGATTTCTTATATGTGTAGACTAATACTTTGGATTCCGATAGAGATATGACCCCTGACAGACCAAAGGAATCGAATGTTCTCCACTTTGAATGAGTTTTTAGAGCTTATGCAGCCTTACTCGGACTAAAGCCGGTAGTTAGATCTGGCGAGCTTTTGACTAAGCAGACAACGAGATAAAACCGAAGAAGTGCACTCGGGGCTTATTTTGGCCCCGACATCTCTTTGATTATGTGACGGAGATTTACAGAACCTTCATGGAAACCTATCGAACTGTGCATGAACTTTACTAAGCAACAGTGTAAATCTCTCCCAAAAAGGCCAATTTGTGGCTTTTAGGGGCGTGGGAATCTGGAAAGCGCAAAGAAAGTCCTTGCTGAAGGACGATGATTGGTTGGGATGTTGAATGATTGCACCGTAGTAATAATGAGGAATTAATGGACACGGTATTCAAAGAAGTACCAGCTTCCCACTTGTAGCCCCAGGTTCGGTGCAAGCTGTAACAACCACAATTTGTCAGATATAGCGCAGGACTTCGCCATCTCTTCCACTCGTCGTCTCGTTCAGACCGTTCGTACGTGAGGATGAGAGATCACCCCCCGTCCAACAAGACAGCGTCAAAGTGCTTCCGGTTGACATAACACGCTACGTTTTTCAAAGCTGCACCTGCTACTGACCCATCGATCCGAATAGCAAAGTGTGGACCTCGGACCTCTTTTGTCAGCTTCTCGATCACTAGATCTAGCGGGGAGGAGGGAGATGAGGCGACCGGTGTAATCCGATCTGTATCGAGGGAAGGTACATTAGGCGGCTGGGCGCCAGAGCGACTGGCGCTTTCGAAAGCACGTCACTCCAGGCCACACATCTATCGTGCTCATCCAAAACGGCCTGGACATCGAGGTACCCATACATCGCGGCTTTCGCAACCAATACAGTCATGTCCAGCATCAGCATAATCGGCTCGTGGATGAGCGGCGAAAACAGCATTATCCACCATGGCCATGATGAGCTGGTCATCGGGCCGCATTTTCATGATGGGGTGTATAGGAATGTGCAGCTCCTGTATGCGGAGTTAGGAGTACGGGGGCTCCGGCTGATGCTGCGGCCGGAGCTGTGCTTGGACATGGCGGACCTCGACATGAGGGCGGAAAAGGAGCGACAAGAGACAGCTGCCTGTTTGCGGATTATATGGTAAGAGCACGCTGGCAGAAGCTCCTGTGGAACTGTACGTTCAAGGCGCTGTGTATGCTCATGAAGATGGATGTTGGAGAGCTGCATTCTTCCAGTGGGAGGGAAACGCTTCTGACCCCTGCCATGTGGGAGATCTACTCGATCGCCAAAGCCGTAGAGCATGCCCCTTCGAGTGAGACGATTCAGGTTTATACAAAACGGCAGCCTGGCAGCTCTCGTTACCAGCCGAGTATGTTACTGGATCTAGAAAATAACAGGCCAATGGAGCTAGAAGCTTTGCTAGGGAATCCGTTGAGGAAAGCGAAGGAACAGCGCCTTTTGGCGCCCATATTGAGAACAGTGTATGAACTGCTGAAGCAAGAGAAACGAAGGTTCAGTAATCAGTAAACGTCCTGTGATATCTTCTAGTAGTTGGGAACGATTGTTTTCATCATGTGAACAAACAGAAGATTTATCCGGAAAGTGCCTACAGATCTGCCCGCTTTTCGGATAAAGATGGAAGGTACTTGATTGGAGCTCAGGAATTTAAATTTATTATTACTTACACTATAGCCAACTCTGGGGGAGTGTCGTTCCGCTTAAGCTCTGACTATCCCCACCGTACATAACCTTCGGGGAGTGTCGCTCGGACAAACATTTGATGTCAGAATGTCGGGCGAAAACAGTGAGAACATACAGCTTGGAACCTTACACGGTATCGTAAGGTCGACAAGAGAACGTGAAGATACATAGCTGAGGCTGGCAGCAATGTCACTAGGGTATTTATTATTGGATCAAAATACAGTTGGGCATATTCGGAACTTCTGTGCATCTGATTAACTCCTACTAGGTAAATAGCACAGTAACAGCAGCGTCAAGATTCTGCTTACTAACAAGTTGGAGAGCACAACCTTAACCGACCGGTTAAATCCAGGCCCACTTCCTCCACTTTCAATTCTATGCAGCTCAGCTCTCCAACTCCTCCATGACGCCCGCTGGATTAAATAAAGGAACTGGAGGTGCTGTCTGCTCTCCAGAAGCAAATCAGTTTGTTAAACATGCAGCGAAAATCGGAACAGGATCTTGAAACGCAGGCAACCGAAGCAAACGCTTCCCCAGTGTCGCTTTTGGCGGGCCCATTCACTCGTGAGACGATTGGGAAAATTTTAAGCACAAATTTTGCTTATTTTATGGGGGGCTTGAATGGTATTTACCTCAGTATCCGGCACTTCATGGCTCCAGAGCCAGATGCAGAATCTGGCCAACTTTGCTAATTAATCCGGTGGTAACAACTTAGATGCCGCTCTCGGTGTTTTAATACCATATATCCAACCATCCTACAATGTCAATCTCCTTCAAGTGTCATTGATTTACCTGATCAATTTTGCCGGCTGGATGACAGCGTCATTCACTAACATCCACATCTGCTCATTCATTGGAACCGGGGGAACGCTTGTATTTGGAGCTATAGTCCAGTGCATTGGTTATGCGCTTATCTGCTGGACCTCGCCTTTTCCTCTGTTTGTGGCCGCATTCTATTTTACAGGCTGTGGCGTTGGGCTACAAGATGCGCAGGCAAACATCTTTACTCTAAGTCTTCCCAAGCCTCATCGCTGGCTGGGTATTCTCCATGCCGTCTACGGCGTGGGTACCGTAGTATCGCCGCTTATTGCAAACGCTCTCGCCTCGAGCACCTCATATTGGTACCGATACTACTTGATCACACTCGGCCTCGGCGTGGTCAATACTTTACTTCTGGCCTGGACTTGGCAACGTGGGCTATTCCGCCCCAATGTGCACAATGCCAGTGACACAGCGGGGTCCGAGCTACGAGCAACGTTATCGAGCGGCACAGTGTGGCTCTTCAATATGTTTTTCTTCCTCTACGTCGGAGCTGAAGTTACCTCAGGAGGTATCTACCTTACGTTACTCTTCAATGCATATGCTATGGTCGCGCTGATGGATTATGGATTAGGATGGCTGGTTCAGTTCCTTGTCTCCGTAAGGAATGGTGATCCCGAAAAAGTCGGCTATATCGCTTCTGCCTATTGGGGTGGACTTACACTAGGCCGGGTGACTCTCGCAGACGTTACGCATCGATTTGGAGAGAAACGCATGATCTTCATATATATTGTTCTAGCAATAGCCTTGCAGCTCATGTTTTGGCTAATCCCACATATTATCACGGACGCGATAATGATATGCCTCCTGGGTATGTGGTATTCGGCTGGCTGGAGCGGCTTAACTTACTAAAGATTTTCCAAGGCTATTTCATAGGGCCGTTCTACCCCGTCGGACTGTATGTTCTTACCGAAACTGTCCCACAGAACGTTCAGAGCGGCGCAGTAGGTAAGTGATCACAAAGAATGAATACGTTCTTTGTTTCTCCCAAGAGCCTATCGTCACCCTAGACTAATATACCGCTAGGATTTGCTGCGAGTGTTGGACAAGGGGGTTCTGCTGCCTTTCCTTTCCTGACTGGCTCAATAGCCTCCAGAGCGGGCGTAATTGTGTTGCAGCCTGTCATGATAAGTTTGCTTGTCGGAATTGCATTCCTATGGGGGTTGATTCACAGACAGAGTGTGACGCAGGCTGGATGTCGGGTGCTAACCTTCATGTTCAAGAAGGGACAGTGAAGGTTATACGAATAATTAATACACAGCTTACCTGTGAGGCTCATTAATATCGGCACAAAGCAAAAAAAAAAAAAAAAAAAAAAAAAATAAGCGCAAATAAGGAGGCTGGGTGCGAAATAGGTTTATGAAGGACTAGTAAATTTTTGGTTTGTTCTATTAAGATATAACTGTGATATGCCATGGCATGCTTACTCTAGATTTGTTGTATTTGTGAGCTGTTAAGTTACACTTATGGTGGTTGTTATAATCACACATGTGGTGTTTCCCAGGCATGCTCCTGACAAATAAAGGGCAAGAGTTAAAAAGAATAGACTCTTCGAGCTCCTTAAAAATGTCTAACTTATAGCGAAAAATCAAGGAAGCCCTTGTTTCCTTAATAATAATATCAACTAGGTCACTTGTGGATGTGAATTCTCAGTTCAGATCTTAGCTCCAGGGATGCTCTTGCTTCCGTTGCGAGTTGTGGCCTGGCCAGAAGGCCCAACAGTAAGTATAAATGACCGGTTACCTGTCCTCAAATCTTCTCATGACGTGCGATTCTACATACCAAACAGGTAAATAGCGAGTTGCAGCCATCAAGAACTTCCGCCCTACCGCTTGATTCTTGACCACCCTTATTTCCTCTCACGCGTTTAGCCATACTTTCATGATCGTACTCTTTTATGCCTACCTTTCGATCTGACGGACACCCTTCACCGTATCTCTTCGATCCCATTATCCCGGCTCTCTAGCCTTGAGCGTCCAGCTCTAACCCAATTATTATGCAACACCCTTGCCTGGGCTGAAGGCTGAATTTCTGTCGTGTTTGATGTTGATCTAGGCAGCATTTGAGCGTGCCATATCTAAAAATCGAGAATACCTTGGCTTATTCTGTGGCAGGCATGAAGAGCCTGGTCTGTTGTCACTAACATCTGCTGGTAGAACAGTGTCAGGTCGTACCGGCTGACGGCTGTGTACCGGTCTCAGAGAGGGCTGCGCGTGTTTGCCAACCAGCCATTTATATACATCCGAGCGTACCCGCGAATCCCCAATATACTATAGGAACGAAGGACGATAGGATAACTCCTATAAGAAAGCTGTCAGACATATGAGATTTAGTTCGTTGTGACAATTCAACTGTGAACGGAAAATACCCTGGAGGTCATATCACGGTGGGTTTTTTCTCGAGTGGGCCGAAATATTCTGGTATCTATAACATGGTATAAGTAGCATCAAAAGCCACTCCTCACTATGCACCCCCTGAAGCCCAAGGAAGCCTTCCCTACAAGAACTTCGCTGGGGGCTCAGGGCGCACTTCACTAAAGGCACGCATGGTATGTGTTGTGGTATGCACAGGGATGGGGAGCTGAATCACAACAGCCCGCAGCAGCATCACAGCAGGGGGCGAGCCTAATAAATGAACATAACGCATTAATAAATCGGTTAGGTCTCAATATCTCCCGACGAGGCACTGGGAAGAGGACGCATGTAAGAAGAGATGCGGCCCCCAAGATGAAAGTCGATATCGATAAAAATAAATTTAGACATTGAGTAATATCTACCTATTGGGTCTTAACAAATGACCTTTTCCAAGGCAAAAAAAAAAAAAAAATTGATAGAAACGATCTTACCTTACAGACGAACTTTGAGGAGCTCAGTTCTGAACCAACTGCTACCTCAAACAACGAAGTTCTTGTTGAACCGCAGCAGGTTCTTTGGATCCCACTTCTGCTTCATCGCAAGTAACTGGCTATATTTCTCTGGACTGCCATACAGACCCTGCAGCCACTCCTGACCGAGATTTTCACACAAGTTAACGTAGCCATTTGACTGGGGGAATGGTTTCAGACTGTCAGTGAGATTGTCAGTCCATGCTAGCACCTTCGAGTCAGTGTCAGGCGAATCCCACTGTGTAGTGCACTCTATGAGTGCAATAGCACCCATCCGAGAGAATGCCATAGAGTCCTCATCATAATCCTCCGTAAGCGCTCCGCCACCAAACAGCCAAATCAACTGGGCGCACCGTGCATCCGCAGCTTCCTCTTCTGAGGGCGCAGCTTCAGCACCTTGAAGGACCGTGTCAATCAACTCGTCCGTGATCTGGGAGAGGTGGCCTCCACGCGTCGAATAGCGGCGACCAAAGTGCGCTCCGAGATCCAGCATACTATTGACTTGAGTCCAAGGCGCCTGACGTGCCGTGACCGCTGAGGGTTTTCCGAGATCAGTTACCTCCTTCAATAGTAAGTTGAACTTGTCCGGATTGCCTGTGAAGACACAGAATGTAACCAGTTTTCGGATGCCATACTGTTCAGGCGGTATTCCCGGGAACGGTGGCACGCCCATGATTGTTGGAACGACAATCAGTTCGCGAGGCGACGTCTTGACGAATGCAGGCAGTTTTCCCAAGATTGACTTGGCATCTTCAAGTTCGAAAAGGATTACCGCATAACTAGGCGTATGGCCTAACTCATGTCCCTGAAACTCGAATGAGGTCACAATTCCAAAGTTACCACCACCACCACGTAGAGCCCAGAAAAGATCAGTATTCTCTTTCCCACTCGCCCGAATGAAGCGGCCATCAGTTGTAACGACCTCGCACGCGAGGAGCTGGTCGACAGTTGCCCCAAAGCGCCTCATATTGTAACCGAGCCCACCTCCTAATGTCAAACCGGCAACGCCCGTGTGGCTCACTGTACCAGCGGGAACGACAAGTCCGTGTTTTTCGCAAGCGGCATCCATCTCACCCAGGAGCACACCGGCGCCCAAGCGAATGACACGAGCGGTAGTGTCCACGTGGATATCTTTCCACGCGCTCAAATCGACAACGAGCCGACCATGAGGCATAGCGGTAGAATCTACGCCATGCCCTCCACTTCGTACCGCTACAGGAATGTCGTGCGCGTAGGCGTGACGCATCAGCGCCTGTAGGTCAGGAACATCAACGGGACGAGCGATGAGGGCTGGCTGCCAGCTGTCATGACGCATACTGAAGATCAGACGTGCCTCCGCATAACCCTCATCACCAGCTCGATACGTTTTGCCCCGGAAGGTCGATGGCGTAAGGCCCAATGAGACCACTTGTGATTCGCCCATGGTATGATTTAGTTTGGAGACGGTTTCGACGCGTACAGAGTTTAATGCAAGTATATCGGACGAGATTTCGAAAAACTAACCACGATTTGAGAGATGGAGGAAGGAAGTAGATGGGTAAAATGAGAATTTATACATGCCCTCCCGGTGTTTTCCGTGAGCGCCTGTACCCTCCAACTGGGGCCGGCACAGGCTCAGTCGCTCGGTAACCTCTCTAGACGGACTCAAGAGAACGCCGCGGCGCCGTTTCTGGTGCGGTGAATCCGAGGATTCATGATTGATCGACCTTATCCTAATTCACCACCCTCACTATTCTGATGCAGAGCTAGTACATGGGAAGAATGTCGCCGACGTTGCGAAGGAGGCTGGAGTTCAGCATGTTATTTTCTCTTCCTTGCTTGATGTTACAAAGGCCTCGAACGGCCGGCTCAAGCATGTCCCTCATTTTGATCAAAAGGCCCACGTCGAGCAATATATCCGGTCGCGCGGTGTTCCCGCTAGCTTTATCCTGCCTGGATATTTCATGAGTAACTACAACCAATTCGGAATGTTGGGAAAGGGTGAAGACGGTGCCTAAACCTTGAGCTTACCTGTTGGCAAGGACGCTCAATTCCCATTTATTGATATCGCCAGTGACATGGGTAAGTGATATTTTCGGAGTCCATGCGTGGCATGCTAGTTACAAGGAGATCTAATAGCACAATCCATTAGACAAATACGTCGCGGCTGCATTGAAGAATCCTGCGCAGTCGGCACTCAAATTTTGGCAGCAGCAGACTATTATACTCCCACACGTATTCTTGCCGAGTTTGAGGAAGTTACTGGGAGCAAGACCCAGTTTATGCAAGTGGATTCCAAGACATATACGAGTTTTATGCCTGGACCAATGGGCGAAGAGATGCTTGAGAATCACCTTTTTATTGAGAGCCCTGGTTACTACACGGGTCGCAGCCTGAAAGAAAGCCATGATTTGCTTGAGAAGGCAGGCTATCAACCTACGACTTGGAAAGGATTCTTGGAGCAGATCAAGTCCTCACTGTAGGACCATGATATGTGGAAATCTTAAATCGCTATAGGGAGAAGATCATACTATACGTAGTAGTATAGTCACTTTGGCAGCACACCAATATGAGAGTTGAGGAACATATTGTGCTTATTTAGACTCTAAGAACAGTTACATTTCTTGCAATGACGAAGCTGAGGGCCACGCGAAGGCGTAAATCTGCAGGGTCTTGTGTTAGGATCCGCACCTCCTGCTCCAGGCTCTTGAGACGCGAGATAAGTTCAGCCTTTAGGGGCCTTTCTTTTTTTTTTGCGCCGTGGGGTGTGGCTGGGAAGAAACAGTCCGAATTGGACTCGATGCAGCCGTGACACGGCTGGGTCTGACTACATCGGATTCTCTTTCGGCTGGACGTGTGGCAGCTACGCACAGCTCGCGGATGGGCCATCACGTCACGCGTCGCTCGGACTGATGGCAAAGAAACACAAGGGAAGAGATGAGCTCGGAAGTTATAGCAGCGCCGAACGTCATTCAGCCCTGGTGCATTATGTAGTAAGCGCTCCACATTTCGGGATTAAAATAACCCCCGGATCGACCTTTTAGTCAGGCACTCCAGACTAGTTACATACCTTCCTTAGTTAATGCGCACTATCGGTAGTATAGACATGAGTAAGGTAACTAACCCGTAAACCACATCGTACTCCCTACCTCCTCATCATCTATAAATGGCGCAGAGCACTTTTGAGCCTACAATTCCCAAGGGTTCCTGGATCTTAGTGACCGGGGTAAACGGTTATCTCGCTTCCCACACAGCAGACCAGGTCTTACAGCATGGATACAGAGTCCGCGGAACCACACGGAACCTGCAAAAGAGTCAATGGATAAAGGAACTGTTCAACCAAAAACACGGAGACGGCGTTTTTGAACTCCTCCACGTTAAGGACATGACCTGTCCAGGTGCATTCGATGATGCAGTCAAAGGTAATCCTAATACCTTCCCCTCCTGTCGTGAATTAGCTGTGTATCTCTCTAACTCTGGATCCTGAATATCTAGGTGTCTCTGCAGTAGCCCATGTAGCGACCATCTTTGGCGGCGACCAAATACCCGACCTGAGCTCAGCGGTGATCGAGACAAATCGGAACCTCCTTATCAGTGCTGCTAAAGAACCGACCGTGAAGCGATTTGTATACACCTCGTCATCAGAAGCTGCGGCTTTTACATCCTTCCACGAGCACGACGAGAGTCGGGTTACCCACATTACTGTCAATACCTGGAACGACGAGGCTGTCAGGCGATCTCAAGGAAATGGAACCGCCATGGGCCCAAAAGACGGGTTTGATATGTATGCGGCAAGCAAAACGCTAGGCGAGCAGGCAATATTCGAGTGGGTTGAGGAGAATAGTCCTGGGTTTGTGGTCAACACGGGTAAGTTTATACGTATATGCGTCCATTCCTTCCGCCGTCATGATATTGGCTCACAATCCACCTCAGTCCTCCCGTCTGTATGCTTTGGCCCCTCGATTGACCCCGTGTCTCAGGGCCATGTGTCGTCATCCGCATGGCTGGCTGCTATTTTCTCTAATACCTTCGACCAAGTGTGGCGGTTTCTACAACATATCATACCTACAGGTAATTGAACTAGTCTTTCCTATAGGCATTTTATTATTGAAGCTGACTTGATAATCTCACAGGAGCCTACTGTGTCGACGCGCGAGATGTAGCCCTCCTCCACCTAGCAGGCCTTATACACCCAGACGTCCAGAATGAGCGTCTCTTTGCGTTCGGTAACCCCTTTACTTGGAACCAAGTCCTTTCTATTTTCCAAAAGGAGTTTCCCGACCGTCAATTGCCCGGTCAATTGCCGGCTCAATGTGAGGGAGTTCAACCTTATAGAATTGAGCCTACTTTCCGCGCGCAGGAGCTACTAGGGGCGCTAGGGAAGCTTGATGCTTCCTGGTTTAGTTTGGAGGACACTCTAAAGGCGAATGTTGCAGATTTAGTTTAGCATATGGGTTTCCCCTTACAATAGCAAAATGACACATTATCGTATTTCAGCGGCTGTCGAAAAAAAAAAAAAAAAAAAAAAAAAACAAGAGAAAGAAAGAAAAACGCTAGTAAAACACTGTCTTTCCACGGCAACGCGCACCATATGGATGTCAAACCCCTACGCAAATCCCTTCCTCTCCCTCAGGAACTTCTCCTCTTCTGGCGTTGAAATCCGTCCCAGGACAAGATTCCGATGCGGAAACCTACCAAAGCACACAATCGGATCGCGATGATCTTTCTGTACCCGTTTATGCAGGGCACATAATTCCTCCGCCGCACTACGATGACCCCGAAGCGTCTCGCAGTATTTCCTTTCCTGTTCAGGGAGCAACGGAGACTTGTTATCTGGACTGGCTAGGACAGTGTTAATATCATCAGTCATCCTGTCGTACAGCGCGCACGCTCTATCTTGGAGAGTCAGATCCTCAGAATGAATGAGAGGCAGGTAGAACCAGAACCGCAAAGCAAGGCGGTACCGAATATCCGGGTCTTCTGAAGGAATACCGGCGTCGATTGCGTGCTCAGCGATTGCTTGTGCTAAGGGGTCGAAGTATGTAAACACCACCGCGGATTCTGCATCCCGGTAGCAGTTTCGTGGGAGCTGATCTAGCAGGATGGTGAGGGATAGCCAGGCCCGTGCGCTTTGAGGATTGAATCTATGGAGGATGGACGACTTGGTGAAATTTTCTTGTTTCAGGTGGGTGAGGATAGGACCGAATTTGGTACTGGTAGGGGATGTTATTTGCCTGCCCATACGCGGCGCGAGGGGTTTCACAAGGAAGGTACATACCGACATTCCTGGTCGAAAGCTGCATCCCGCATGAACCAGCGCTTATTGTCGCTCAAGGTTGGCAGCGTTAAATGTTCGTCTGCCGTGATATGTGAGAACCAGAAAGTGTATACTTCCTCAATAACCACGGAGATATTCATCTTGTGGTGAAGTTGAATATTTTTGTCAATACTGGTCGTGACCAAGGAAACCCGACAATAGATTACCGACTCCCTGACCTGGAGTACTAGTAACTTTAAACTTAAATTAATCATTAATAATCGAATAAAGTCGGGCCCTAAATTAAGCCCGAGTGCCGAGTGACGATGTAATACAGTTTAATCTTCTCCAAGCCCCTCTTCACAAGATTTTCAATTTAGATTAATGTATTCTGGTTAATATTTAGTTAAATCTGTCTAGTTTGCCATTCAACTGAATATTGTATACATACTTTACTCTACCTTGATACTTAATACTGAACCTGTACGACACATTGAACGGCGGGCTGCAACTATTCTTCAACCTATATACTTGACCACCTTATCTCCCCCCGGCAAGACGCTCCCAATATCAGTATATTTCTATAATTACAGTGGTAGCTGTCGGAACACGTGATGTTCCTGTCATGTGCTCTCTTTGCCTCATGTCTTCTGCCGCAGCTCCTCTTGTAGATAGCAACCAACACATAAGTCTTCTTCGCATAATCGTTCTTCTTACCAGCTCCTTTCACAGTAGCCGTCCTCATCACCGGCGCAACAGGAAAACAAGGCGGTTCGCTCATCAGGAACCTCATCCTCCGCAAAGCCCCATTCGAGATCCTTGGAGTCACCCGGAACCCATCATCCGCCTCTGCCCAGAAGCTAGCTAGTCTATCATCTATCTTCCAGCGTCAAATTAGTGTGGGGCGACTTGGATAATCCGGCAGACATATTCAAGAATGCGCAGCGCTTGACTGAGTCTTCCATCTGGGACGTATATAGCGTTCTGGTTCGCTGAACTCCCTCCTGCTACATTCCGGCTGCAGACTGACAAAGGTGTTTGTATCTCTTGTAGGCGGCAATTGGGAACAATGCCGAAGAAACACAAGGCAAAGCGTTAATCGATGAAGCCATCAAACAAAAGTCAAGATTTTCGTGACTACGGCGGTACGGAGCGCTCATTCAACAATCCCACCAAAATCCCTCATTTCATCAAGAAACACAATACCGAGCATCATCTTGGATTGGACAATCCTCCGCCCAACGGCCTTCTTCGAGAACCTGACACCTGATTTCTTCGGTAAGGTTTTTGCGACCTGCTCTAAGATAGCTTTGAACGGGAAGCCCCTGCAGCTCGTGGCGACCAGCAATATAGGCTATTTTGAAGAAGTAGACCTGCGTTTAGCGCCACTATTAGGGCGCTCTTGGCAAGTTTATTAGCAGCTAGTGCGAGTGCTAACTATCTTAAAGATTACTATTTAGAAGTGATTTAAACTATAAGTAGCAGTGTTATATCGGGGCTATGATGGCACTACTTTAGAGAGTCTAGTAATAGACAGGATAAAAGCACTATATTTAGTAAAGAATAGGAAGGAGATACTAGTAGTTAATTAGGTTAGAATAAATTACTTAAGCTCTTCCTGGTCGAGCGATTTGGGCTACCCTAATATCTAGTAGTCCGGAGGGGTTGGGTATCAAGCTGTCAGGCTCCGAAGTCGTCTGTAGGTGCCTGACTGCTCGGGCATTGGTCGGTGACCTTTCGGCGCGCTGTCGCGGCCTTATTAATAAGGCTGCCGCCGTGACATGGGGCCAATAGTCATAAAGAAAACCAGAATTAAATAAGTGTAGAGAGGGCCCTATGGCAGCTTGTTCAGGCCCCTTGCTAAGGCTTGAATAGTCTTGCAGGCTTGGTTATTAAGTATAGAACTTATGCAGTTTCTCTATTGGTTTTATTAGCCAATATTGGTGATCCTCTTCCATTCGTGGAAAATGTGCTTAAATTTGTTTACAGTTGTTGAGTCTTAATCATTACCACTAACTCCTCTACCACCAAGTGCAACTACAGCAGCAGTCGCTTGCCATGTGATATACGCTTTAACAGGCGATGAACTGTGCCAAACTTACACTATGATTGTCAAGGCTTGAACAAGAAGGTGCGTCCTTGAAAGCATTCTATCCTCTTCGAGCTAAAATTTTATCCCACAACATGGGTATTGTAGTAGTGCACTCCACGCAGAATCGCCCAACTGAGAATGGAAAGGGGGTTTGGGAGCAGATACCCTAGCAGTGGACACAGATGGTGCCAGTGTCAGTCTCCTTGCCATCGCCATCATACTCGTAGTCGTCGTCACCATCGTCACTATCCTCGTCCTCATCCTCATTCTCATACCAGTCGGTGTCTTTCAGAGCGGGGCGTGTCTTGATTTGATTTGCCACCACTTCCACCAGAAGCTCTTTATCTCCTTTACTAAACCCTGCGCCATATAGCAGCTCCTTATACTCGTGGCCAAGTTCCTCCACCAGGCCTAGGAGCATGTTCCGTGGCAGCCATCTGCCCGGGGTGCCCCAGAACGGGCGTCCGACTTCGTCTTTCAGAATTGCATAAGCACCCCCGTTGGTATTTTGTCCCCATGCCCGGCGCAATATCTGGCAGCAGTAGTGAAAGTAGAGGTACTTTGCTGCTGGGCGGAAATTTGATCGGAATACAAGCTTTCTTCCATCCAACTCACTCCAGGTGACGGTGGACGGGTAATAGACCAGGGCGTCTAGTTTCCCCCACGATTTGTCAATAATCTTGACCTGATACTCTCTTTTTCCCCTTTTGATCCAGGCGAGTAGTTCCATTGGGGCAGGACGTTCTGGCAGGTCTGGTACAATGACCAGTTTTCCACTGTCGAAATTTGATTCAATGGTATTGCACATAAGAAGGCCGTTTCTTGCCGAGAAAAGCTCGGCAGGGCGCTTCTTGCCAAATATAGAATCCATATTGGTTTGACCATGCATGTATGGGAACAGGTGGGCGGCCTGGACGCTTTCGGCTTGGACCCAGTCTCCCAGCACAGGGCACCAGAGACAATCGTGTACTGGATGCTGTGCATTTCCAACTTTGATGAGATCATCTCGGAATGCCGACTGCATTTTGGTATCTCTTTTGCCCTGTCCAGTCTTAACTCCCAGGCCAATTTTGCTCGATGTGAATAGTTGCATCCAGGATGCACGGATCCGCCGCCAAGTTGACCATTTCTCTTGGTCCAGGTCCTCCTTTCGGGTCCCACAGAGCTTTACCATTTTCTCTCCCGCCTTTATCGATTGAAAGATGGCCTTGGCTTTGTCCGTCTGCTCCCACTCTGTTTGGGTGCCCTCAAAGTCTCGGAGGGAGACCTTGCGATTTATTTCGGCCCTCGCTAGCAGCAGGCGCTCAACTTCATGCGAAGCCGCCCAGAAGTCCGCATTGAATGAGCATTTCCCTGTTATTCTTTTCTTACTGACGTGGATCTTATCATTGATGCGTCGCGACTCGTCCTGGAGCGGATCGGGGCTTTCGGCCGCTCTTCTCTTGGTGCTCGTCATGTTTGCAGCGTTGCTATATGTAGTGTCGAGGAGGGTAAGTAAGGGTTTCGCGAGAGTTGGTTTGTAGTGGTACTGGCGCGTTATGCTATTGGGAATGTGATACGAGAAACGTGAAGAGACTAGAAATCTGCTACGGTTTAGGCCCCCGTAAGTCACAACATATAGGGTTTTATTGCCACCACTATCAGTTTGGCTATGTTGTCTGGGACGACGACTTGTTCAACCGTGGTTGATCATCTCTATATCTATAATGGCGCGGAGTAACCATCCGCCCTAATGTTGATTGGAGCGGGAGTCTCAGGCAGAACTATATATACCCATAATCATGGTTTAAGGTTGATACGGCTCACTCACAAATCACTTTTGTACAGTGATTGCACAGTTCAGAGAGTCAGGTGGCTTGGTGAACAGACTGTCTCTCCTATACGCGTACGCATGCGCAGTGGGCCTGAGGCTGAACAACGCCAAAGCTGCGCCACGCCGTTCAAGATCTGAGGAGAGCAACTACTGGAGAGAATATGAAATGATGACTCTTTTTCTATAGGGGAATGGTAATGCTAAAAGAAAGCAGACTCAGCTTATATACCTTATTTACCTTACCCTAGCCTAGAGAGCCATACCCATAAGCGTATACTCGATCTAAATGCACGATCGTAGTCCCTCATGACCTTATTACACAGCCCACAACTCTATTGAAAACATCAGTCTCTGGATGAGAATAAATACTTTGTAGTCATCGCTTTACTTCTTGTTCTCTATAATCATCATCGTAATCAACAGCAACCCATTTTATCTCCCTACTTACTCTATAACCAAAATAGCACAAGACAATTTTATTGATTTTAAACTCTTTAGATACACCTTATTACAGGTAGCAGCTACAGAACTATTTACTAGGTTATTTTTTATTATAATAGTATTTTACCTTTATTAATCAAAAGAAGACTCTGAACAAGCATGTAATACCTAGCGGAGAACTCCTAAACGTGAATTCGGGTCATGCTCCTTTTCACTGTTGACTAGGAAGGATACCTGGCTAGTTGACCCCGAGAGCAGATTGACTCTTCTTAATTCGCGTTGAATGCGTAAATACGCGAGTATTTTCCGGAAAGGCACAATTAGAGTCAGTATATATAGATAGTAGGATATATTATGATGTCTGCACATAAGTCTACTTACAACCCCTGGTCTCTATATGACAGAAACAACCCGTAAAACATGTGTACTGCATTTGCTACTTTCTGGCTTGAAGCTTGTTAGGTCCCTGGCTAGGTGGTTACTGCATTACTAGCACCGTCATGCTATAGTCTATAACTACTAGCAATTTCCATCACCACTGCCCCTATGCAATATGCAGGCCAACTGGTGTAGAAATAAAGAGAATAATGCACACCCAGCTACCCAAGGAGTGTATCATCAGCTGGATATATAGCAGGAGTCCTGTCGGAAGCTCGACAATGGCTGATTTAGGTGATTTCTTAGCGTGCGTGTTACCGTTACTTTGAGGCTTATAGAATCTGGACCGTCTCTTAGCCACGTTTCTAATGCTAATAATAGCTGGATAGATCTCAGGAAATGATGTAGGTCTTAACATGCCTGATCCTTTGACAGCCAAGCATATAAAGCTGAGGTCCTTATTTTGTGGACGCTTGTAACTGAAGTCTACGCTTTCTCTACATTGAAGAATGTTGCGACACCTTCATCTCCCGGACACGAGACATACAAAGGTTTAAGAAGCACTAAACTAAATAAGGGGATACTAACTAAATATCTCTGCAGAATCTGCACTAATTACGGTATGTATTCTAAAATTTTGATACGGATATATTATTCCAATATATCAATCTGTAGTAGTGGCAAATAGCCTCGGAAATTGCTTCCAGAACTCCGACAATTATCTATGGATATAATAGTTATATTCTCGCTCATTTTGTCTCTCACCTCTCCTTATTTGTACCTTCTTTCTCTATATTCCCTCCAAGTGAACCGATCCCTCAGCTTCTGCCGCCTTGATACCCAACGTGCTGGACACGAACCCTTTCCCATCACCAGCCCCCGTAACCTCGGCCTCAAGAAGCACCTGCTTGCGCGCCTTGGAAAGACTCACTCCTGTATCCTTCCCGTCAAACTGCACCTCAAACAGGCGATCGATCTGCTCAAGCGATAGCCCGGCCGTCTCAACATAGCAGTACCACAGCACGGGCAGGAACGCGAGATTAAACACCCCGAACATGAGATAGAACCTCCAGCCGAGGTTATCGATCCCCAGCGGGGTAACCAGCACAATCACGTAGACAAACGTCCAGTTGACGGCCGTCGACACGGAGGTGCCCAGGTTGCGCATCGCCTGCGAATTGATCTCCGCCGGGTACAGCCAGGGGATGCTCAGGAACGAGATCCCGAAGAAGAAGTTGTACACGAAAATAAACACCACGCTGAAAATTGACATGTTGTATGTACCCAGCTTAATACCCGCTGCGATCAGGAAGAAGGCGGTTCCCTGGCCTGCGGCGCCGAGGAGGAGCAGCGCCTTGCGGCCCAGCGAGTCGATTGCTAGGATCGAGGCTGTCGCCCACATTGTGAGCGCGTGCGAGTAGACGGCAGAGATGATCAGCGCGAGCCGGTCCGATAGACCCACGGAGCGTGTGAGCACGATCGGCAGATAATTGGCGATGATGTTCACGCCGCACAACTGCTGCATGAAGCCCAGCCCCGCGCCGAGCGCGATGCGGCGCAGTGTCTGTGTGCGGTCCTGCGTGCTGCGATGCAGGAGGTTTGATGTTGCGGCGGTCTCGGCCTCTCGCTCGTGGGTTACCGTTGCGTCGAGGATGTGCAGGGCGTTGACGACGGCCGGGTCAGTGGTTTCGGTCGACATCATGCGGGCGAGGATATCCTGGGCTTCAGCGTGGCGGCCGCGGAGGACGAGCCAGCGCGGGGATTCGGGCATGATGAGGACGAGGCAGAAGGTGACGATTGCCCAAAAGGACTGGAAGGCGAGCGGGAAGCGCCAGGAGACCGAGTTTTCGTGCAGGAAGGTGAAGCCGTAGTTCATCCAGCTTGTCACTGCGATTCCCGTAATGTTGAGGACGAGCTCCATGATGACCAGCCGGCCGCGATGGTGCTGCTTGCACGTCTCGACCTGCCACATGGGGATCGCAGTCGTGTTCAGTCCAGTCCCCACGCCGCCCACGATGCGGCCGATGATCATGTGCGCGAGTGTACTTGCAGAGGCCTGCAGGGCTCCGCCGATGGTGAGGAATACGGAGCCAAGCATGATGGCCTTGCGACGGCCAATCTTGTCGCCGATGAAGCGGGAGAAGATGGCGCCGAAGATGGCGCCGAGATAGTAGGTCGAGGTAATCTGGGCCTGGATGGTGGAGTCTGGGTCATTGAACGTCTTCAGAAAGTTCTTGTCGTTCAAAATGCCTCCGAAAACGCCTTGGTCGTAACCAAAGAGGAAGAAGCCAGACCCGCAGGCGATGGTGATGCCCCAGGTGATGGCTCTGCCCTGCATCTGCATTGTGGGCGCTTCTCTTGGGTCCGCGGAGGTGGGTAGAAAAGCTGATAATGGAAGGAATGCGACGGTGGAGTGAAATTTGCAAACCCACAGCATGACACGGGTGATTTATAGGGAACCTAGAGTCTGGAGTCTGGAGCCTAGTCCGGGGAGCATGTTGGGGACGATCTCTTCTCCCCCGTGGGGGCCAAATCGGTGGGTAAGTGGAGGCAATTGCATTATCCGCAGGAAATCGAAGCCTTTCCTTGTAAAGCTTTGCCTGATACCCCACAGTTTGGAGGTGCTCCAACTTTCTATCCCCAGTTCCCTCATAATTGGGCCAGATGGGGAATGGGACAACTTAGTGCTCCCTAGGCGGAATCCTTCCTTCCCACGCACGGCTAAATCTTTCTCCACTTGGAGAGAGGTGGAAGAATGATAGAATGGCCAGATAGAACTACCCGCCCAGCATCGCCCCAAAACGTAAGTTCTTTGGACTGTCAAGCTGCCATGAATGTGCCTCCCTTCTCGTTCCTCCCGCTCAACCCCAGCCACCCCCCACACTCAGCCTGGGATGTCTGGGGTAACGACGACCAACTGGGTACTCTGAATCACCTCACCCCCCAAGTCGTTATTCAGGCCAAGGATGAGATCAAAACCGGTAAGCGAATAGGACTGAATTGGCCTTTGCAAGAAATGCAGAGGCCTCCTGCTTTCAGGGCACCGTTAGAGCACAAGATTAGCACCATCGAGGGAGGGCTGATGCATGTATGGACCATGCATGGATCTGATATCACTGGGATACACACCCGCTTACGAATTGGACAAACAATTCCAGGACGACACGCTCTGTTTCAATACTCAAACAAGCTCCCAGTGGGACGGCTTTCGACATTGCGGCTACGCGAACGGTCTATTCTACGGGGGAGTCACTGCGTCGGAAATTCGGGATAACAAGACTGATCGAATTGGAGTTCACGGTATGTTCCGTCAAGCGATCCCCTTTACTGCGCTTACATACCGACCTTTGTCCAGCATGGAGTGACCAAGGAATCGTCAGCCGAGGTGTGCTCATCGACTTTGCTTCTTACGCCGCCAGGCAAAACATACCATTTAATCCACTCGGTAGGGACGAGATCTCACTAGACACGATAAGGCGTATCCTAGAAGAGAACGGAACTGAAATACATCCAGGCGATATCATTCTCATACGCACAGGCAAGCAACCCCCTCATTGCTCTCATTCCACCAGAAGATGCTAATCGACTCTATCTCTAAACACAACAGGATTTCTCAAAGCATACAAAGACGCAAGCAAAGACAGAATAAGGGATATGGTATCGGCCGATCCCCTCCAGTACCCCGGCGTCGAAAACTCCAAGGATCTCGCTGCGTGGCTCTGGGATTCGCGGATTGCGGCTGTTTGCTGTGACTGCCCGGGTTTCGAGGCTATGCGTAAGCTCAGCCACTTCTTTCTCCCCCTTCCCCTGTGTCGCCAAGCGACTCTCTAGGTATAAATAACCCTTTCACTCACGCACACTTCATCACCGCAGCCCCGCGAGGATTCTTCCTCCACCCTGTCCTCCTCGCCGGGTTCGGGATGCCGATTGGCGAGCTTTTTGATCTGGAGAAACTGGCGGATCACTGCGCGGCTTCGAAGAGATGGACGTTCTTCTTCGTTAGTGAGCCATTGAATGTCATTGGGGGTGTTGCGAGTCCGCCTAATGCGTTGGCAATTTTTTGACGAACTAAGGTGTCTAAAAAGAGCGGAAAGTCTGTGTATAAAGATATAAATAGAAGTCGCAACATAGAGAGGATATACTATGGGTGTCTTATATGCAATGCCCTCACGCAATGTATTGGCCTGCGTTGTCCTCGGGTTCTACTAGGAGTGAGTCGATACAGCGCAGCAGGGCGAATATCTATCAGATCTATCCACCTCGACCTACGACTAGGCGGTCTCATGAAATCGCAAGAACCAGGGCTCGTTACTTCCACTATTGCGCTGCTCTGAGGGTATGAGAGCATCGCACTGCGCAACGTAATACGGAAAGAACGTCCCTAGCGTTACTTTACTTGAGCGGATCGCGAGCGTACCATCCCTCGATTCCACGGGTCAACACTCAGAGCAGTAACCATGGCTTGTATGATTTGGTATGTCGACGGGGAGTATTATACCAAATTTAATATCAGATATTCGTCGTCCATACTTGTTGAATTCCCTTCTCTTGGCTGTTCGGGAGCCAACTTCGCCCTGCGGCCTTTACTAGCTACGTAGTGAGTACCAGTGAACGCACCAAGCAAAGCAAATAAATCCCTCGAGCCCCTTCCAAATCCCACTCGAATTGAATGCTATCTAGGATTGTGTACACCTACCTGTGCCTCTTATCGTCCGTTCTCTCTCTCTCTGCCCAGCTTTTGATATCTACCCGATAGTCTCCGGCATATTGGTGTGTGTGGCATGATGCCAGCTTTAATTATTGATGATACCACATATGCAGTCTGTGGCTCCAGGATTGTGTCAGCCTGCAGGTAAAGCTACTAAGTCATACAAGAAGATAAGCAGACACGCGGCTCTTTGCCTTGCCCTCTTAAGTAGAGGTCGGAAGGTGGCTGCCGCGCTGTATGTATGTAGGGCTGGCGCTGAGGGATCGGACTTCGAGGGCTTGTCCGCCCTGGTTTGTGTAGCGGAGATAGTGTATTTGAGAGAGATATCAATGAGAGAGTGTGTGTTGTGTGATCAGCTCTCGTTCGACGTTCGTTAAGAGGCCCGGTAGGTATATGCAGGTAACGTCGTCAGCCGTGGTGATTGTTATTGTTAAGAGCTCTTGGTCGCTCGGTCAGGCAATTGCGAAAAGTTATCTAGTTGTAGAGACGAGACTAATTACTCGAACGCGTCAACATCAGTGGAGCTATACAAGGAATAATTGAACAGAGTTATGTTCGTGGTGGATTCATGGTTCGGTCCAAGGCAACCATGGATCACCCGCCACCGGCTCAATGACAGCATCACTACCTAATGTAATTCCCAGTAACATAGTTTGAGTAGCATGCCGGTAGGTTAAATGATTACAGATTGGTCGCGTGAGGAATTTTTGCTGGTTAACCGGATGACCTAGGATGACCGGACCACCCCGGAATTACGTTACATACCTCGTCATTATAAAACCTTCCTCAACGCAACTCGAAAACCGTCGACGACGAAATTCACTCTTGCCAAATACCTCTACACCGCAATGTCCACGGCGTCCTCTCCTAACTCCCTCGACGAAATCCCAACCGTCCCGCAGCAAAATTTCCAGCCCATCCGCACAACCACAACCGGAACCCTCAGCCGGCGCCAGACAAATGTTGAACTCGCCCGTGTCGAGTCCCTCCGTCTAACGCAGCGCTCAACAGTCGGCTCTAAGGCTGCCCGGGTCCCCAGGACAGAATGGCTCCCCTTCGGAGGAGGCAAGGATTATCCGCCTGAGTTACCGGACCCAGAGAAGTATGTTGTTGAGTTTACGGGAGTCGAGGATCCGTTGCATCCGCATAATTGGCCGATGGCGAGTAAGTATGTAGCTTTCCCATTTAAAACGAGATTACCTGTGGGAAGTATGGAAGTGAGTGACGGCTAACAGTACTTCATAGAGTCAGGTTGTCTCTTATCCTTGCGTACGTCACTTTTGTCTCGTCCTTCGCGAGCGCGATCTTCTCGTCTAGTGTCGGTGCTGTGAGTCAACAATACGGTATAAGCACCGAAGTATCAACGCTAGGTGTAACGTTGTACGTGCTGGGCTTCGCAGCGGGCCCGACCTTTTGGGCTCCTGCGTCAGAATTGTGTGGCCGCCGATGGCCAATCACAGCCGGCGTGTTCGGATACAGCATCTTCACAATCGGGACAGCGACGGCAAAGGATGTCCAGACGATCATGCTGACGCGATTCTTCGCTGGCCTGTTCGCTGCGAGCCCGCTGTCAATTGTACCCGCGGCGTTTGCGGATATGTACAATAATCGGCAGCGCGGAGTTGCGGTCGCGTGCTTCGCAATGGCAGTGTTCGTGGGCCCCTTTGCTTCACCGTTCACAGGCGGGTTCATTGTTCTTAGTTATCTTGGATGGCGGTGGACGATGTATATCAGTGCAATTATGGGGTTTCTGGGAACAGTCTTACTCTTGCTGTTCTTCAAGGAAACGTATGCACCCATGGTACTGGTTGAAAAGGCAGCAACGCTGCGCCGGCAGACGAGGAATTGGGGGGTGCATGCAAAGCAGGACGAGGTTGAGCTGGACTTCAACGAGCTGATCACAGTAAACTTCAGCCGGCCCTTTCGCATGCTCTTCACAGAGCCAATAGTCTTTCTCGTTACTTTGTACATGTCCTTCATCTACGGATTGATGTACGCGCTGTTGGCGGCCTACCCCGTCGTATTCCAAGGAATCCATGGCATGAATCTGGGCGTCGGGAGCCTACCGTTCATCGGTCTGATCATCGGCGAGCTCCTAGCGGGAGTATACACGCTGCTGGGCCAGCCGTCATACACCAGAAAGTTAACTGCGAATGGGGACATTCCGGTTCCCGAATGGCGATTGCCGCCGGCGATCGTCGGCGGGGTCGCTTTCACGATCGGACTCTTCTGGTATTAGTTCTTTTGGAATCGTCAGCGATAGGCGATGCTGATGATATATTGACCTGTGAGCTGACAAATGACTCAGGTACGGCTGGACAGGGTTCAAACATGACATCCATTGGATGGCCCCCACCGCGTCCGGGGTGCTAGTAGGGTTTGGGATCTATTGCATCTTCCTGAACTGTTTCAACTACCTGATTGACTCGTATCTGCAATTGTAAGTTCGAACTAGCGATGAATCTGGCTTGGCCTGGTGATTATAGTACACGCTGATAAGGTTGCGAACAGTGCGGCGTCGGTATTCGCCGCCAACACCATTCTGCGATCGGCGGTGGGAGCGTGTTTTCCCCTCTTCTCGAGACAGATGTTTGTCAACATGGGAGTGCAATGGGCGGGCACATTGCTCGGTTGTCTGTCCGCGATCATGATTCCAATCCCTTTGGCGTTCATCGCTTGGGGACCTAAACTGCGCCGGAAGAGCGGGTTCGCTCCGCAGCTGCCTGTATTCGAAGAAAAGGCGTAGATAGACCTCATTCGCATTATTTAATCGCAATGTTCAGCTTCCAAGCCTGTCGATCGTCCATATGCTGTCACAATGAGGGTGATTTTGCCTCCGTAAAGCAATTTGTCCACTGATAAGGACCGGCCAGATACGTTTTCTCGGGGAGATCCGCCCTCGCGTAAAGTGTGCATTCTGACTCGCAGGCCAGCTCCAGCCCAGCGCCCGGTTCCGTGGCTTCTTCGGCAGCTCCTTCGCTCGTGGCCTATCGTGCATGGCTCCACTGAGGGTTGCAAAGATAACGATTTTGAAGGCTTTTTGCCCCAGTCGCGTCAGAAATAAAATCTCCAACGTGCCGGTCGTGTGAGTGTTCTGGAATGTCGCTTGTGCAGGCTTGAGTCCTCATCTTTGCTGCAACTCTTTGCACACAACTCTCACCAAGTGGTCGTCTTCGATCTTCTTGTTCCAATCTTCGACGCCATGGGCAACTCCGAGTGGATTGGCCGTGTCAACCAGGCTGTGGCTCGTAGCCCAGTCGGTCGCTGGTTTCGCCTAGAGGGTTCGGGCCATGTACGTTTTGACACCGACCGATGTTGCGCCTTGAGTGCAGCTTTGAGCTGCGGATGAGGTAGAGGGGTTTACTTACTGAATTTCTTATAGCGTCTCGAGCGCAAAGGCTCATACTTCTTCACCGAAATTCGAGCCGGCCTCGCCACTTTTTTCGCGATGGCCTACATTATCTCTGTGAACGCGAACATCACCAGCGATACCGGAGGAACCTGTGTCTGCCCTGCGGAGGGGATGTTTGACAATTGTGATACCAACACCGAGTATGCCATTTGCAAGCAGGAAGTCAACCGCGACATCGTGACTGCGACCGCTGCTATTGCTGCTATCGCCACTTTCTTCCTCGGTCTTCTCGCCAACCTGCCTGTCGCCCTTGCTCCTGGAATGGGTCTCAACGCATACTTCGCTTATACGGTGGTCGGCCATAACGGGACCGGGTTGATTCCTTACAGCCTTGCGGTAACTGCAGTTTTCGTTGAAGGCTGGGTATTCCTCGGTCTGACCCTGCTGGGTATCCGTCAATGGCTCGCTCGCGCTATACCAGCCTCCATCAAGCTTGCGACTGGCGCAGGTATCGGATTATATTTGACGCTGATCGGTCTCAGCTACAGTGCCGGGCTGGGTGTCATTCAGGGCGCAAAGGATACACCTATCCAACTGGCCGGTTGCGTCCAGAGTCTCATCACCGAAGAGAACAGCTATTTGTGTCCTAGCTATGGGAAGATGCGAAATCCCGCGATGTGGATCGGCATCTTCTGTGGCGGTTTCTTTACCGTTTTCTTGATGTTGTACCGGGTCAAGGGTGCCGTCATTGCTGGTATCTTGCTGGTTTCCATCATCTCTTGGCCCCGAACGACTCCGGTTACATATTTCCCGTATACTGATGCTGGTGATGATATGTTCAACTTCTTCAAGAAAGTGGTTACTTTCCATCCGATCAAGCACACGCTTGTCGCTCAGGACTGGAATATTTCGGGCAATGGAGGACAGTTTGGTCTGGCTTTGATCACTTTCCTTGTAAGCTGATCTGGCTTTCTGCTATGAGTTTCGATCACTGATATGTGCACAGTATGTTGACATCCTCGACGCTACGGGCACGTTGTATTCGATGGCCAAGTTCGCCGGTGCGATGGATGAGCGCACTCAGGATTTCGAAGGCAGCGCCATGGCTTATGTAGGTTCCACCAACTTTACCTTGTCTAACACGACTAACTCGTGTGCAACAGATGGTCGACGCTATCAGTATTTCTATCGGTTCCCTGTTTGGCTCCCCACCTGTCACAGCATTCGTGGAGAGTGGTGCAGGTATCTCAGAAGGTGGCAAGACTGGACTGACTTCCTGCGTGACCGGCATTTGCTTCTTCATTGCGGTCTTCTTCGCACCGATCTTCGCCTCGATTCCGCCATGGGCCACCGGCAGCACACTCGTTATCGTCGGTTCGATGATGATGCATGCCACCCTCGAGATCAACTGGCGCTATCTCGGTGATGCCATCCCCGCTTTCTTGACGATCGCAATGATGCCCTTCACCTACAGCATTGCGGACGGTCTCATTGCTGGTATCCTCAGCTACATCCTCATCAACACCGTAGTGTGGGTGATCGACAAGGCCAGTGGCGGTCGTATTGTGCCACCGAATCGCGACCAGGACCACGACGCTTGGACATGGAAGATCCCTGGAGGATTCTTTCCGCCTTGGCTCGTGCGTGCTGCCCACGGTAAGAAGGACTTTTGGCGCCCAGATGTTAAGGAGGATCTCGACTTTGGAGTAATGCCTCAAGGGTCGATCTCGTCCCAGGATCGCGCTGCGGAGAAGTTGGGGACGCCGCAGGAGAAGGTCACTGAGGAGGATGCGCGCAAGAACTAGTTAATGTTGGACATTGTATATGATGGTTGATAATAGTTTCGAGGATTCGATATAGTACTTTTATTTAGTTAGCGAGAGCTCTTATTTTCTTTGGACGGTGCCAGATTGGTGTCAGTTGAATTCCACCTATTCCAAAGGTTATCTTCGTCGGAGCACGATTCCTCCAATCAAACTTGGTAGAGACCGAACATCCGTGGTCCGGCTTACATAAGCGGGATGCACGGCAGGGAAAGGAAATGGGTTCCGGGAGGAAGGCCAATAACAAGAATGGCACCAGCTAAGGGAGCAGGTCGGCAACCATCGCCTACTCTAAAGACCGACAATGCAGACTCGGGAAAGGGTCGCCTTTTCCTTAGCTGGGGCCGAAAAGGTGAACCCCATCGCGACCAAACGTCGAGTGATCCCAACTTCTTTGCAAAGATCTCAAGGTTCGTCTCCCTGTGGCGAGGAATTGTGGCACTGTCACATTGCGGGCTCCGGGCTACATGGTGTGATTGGTCACATATTTCTGAGTTCCTCTCATCCCGCAGCTGGAGCACGATCGCTCGCTCCTCCATCCTTCCAAGGTTTCCTGACCTCCCAGGTTTCTGGGTCGGTACCACACTGCTGGACCTTCTGTTATAATTCAACAGCTCTCCCTACCTCGTTGCGCTCGTCTCCCCCCCCGAAGCATGGACGCAGGATGATGCCCAGCTCGAAATCCCGCCGTATCGCCCCTGTGGCTCCCGAAACTGCCGCCAATGACGCCCAGAAACGTAGGAAGAACGTCGGTACAGCATGCTTGGCTTGCAAGACTCGCAAGCTGAAGGCAAGTTAAGCTTCGGATCCTCTCGGTTGTTCCTGTGTCTTACCGGCGTGCTAACCATGCCTCTGGTCGCTAGTGTACCGGAGCTCCTCCCTGCGCCAACTGTGTCAAAAGCCGTCTCGAATGCACCCTCGATGAATCCGCCGACAAACGCCGCCGGGGTCCCCTGAAGCGCAAGATCGACCATTTAGAAGACAAGGAGGAGGTCTTTTTACGGATCATGGAGATTATACGCGACGGCGACAACCGGCGCATCGTACCACTTCTGAACCTCATCCGGAGCCATGCGTCCTTGTCCGAGATTCGCTTCTACATTGAACACCAGCTACCACGGTTGGACCTTTCGCAAGTCTCAGATCTAGCGGATCTCTTCCGCGACATACAGCAGTACGACCTGCTAGAGCCGAGTCTGAAGCGACGCATGCTCGATACACAACGGCCCGCCAGTACTCCTCGTTTCTCCGTCCCAGCGCAACCTTGGACCTCGGTGATTACGGATGACGACCTCGTCTCTCGCCTGATAACATTATGGTTTACATGGATTCATCCGACGTGCAATTGGGTTGACCGAGATCTGTTTATCCGGGATATGAAGTCCGGCTCTCTTTCCGCGCCGTACTGTTCACCGTTCCTGGTGAACGTTATACTCGCCGATGCCTGCGTATGAGATATTCCGGTGTCGCATGCCCATTATCGTTGCTAAATACTTATATAGGCATACGCAGACTACGCCGCCGGCGAGCTCCCCGAAGACTTACTCCTTACGAAACGATCCCTATTATACGACGAAGCGAAACGATTGCTTGACAAAGAGGAAGGTCGCATATGTGTGCAAACAGTTCAGGGCCTAGGGGTCTTATGGTTGAAGTAAGGCTCTTCCCGCCCCTTTCCATAACGATCTGACCAAAATAGCGCTTGTATTACTGGCAAAGACCGACTTGGGTGGATCAGCCGTTCGCAGCTTGCCTACTCACTCCAAGAGCTGTCCCAAACTGCTTCCAGCAATCCCTCAGACCCGGATACCGCACGCATGATCCAGGTAGTCAATCACACGAAATGGGGGTTGTTCCATCTTTCTTCGTAAGTAGCTAAGCTACGCCTCCAAGACGGCGCAGCTTGTCTAATGCACTTTTGTGGTCTTGATATACTAACTACTCTATCAGAGTCAACGGCCTCTTTCTAAAGAAAGTCCCGATTCTTAGGCCACCACTGCAGCACATACTTCTTCCCGCCGACCATCAAAATGACCAAGACACATGGTTCTCATATCCGAATTCTTCCCGAGGCGCAACAGGACATACGAACTGTCTATTCAATGCTCTCTGCACCCTGGACCGAATAGCATTTGACCTGACCGCGTTCTTATTTTCCCAAGATATCTCTTCTCCAAGTCGTCTAGAACTCGACAATGCAAAGATAGAGCCTCTTCATGCTCTCACTGCATGGCCTAGCCTCCTACCCGACTGCTTGAAAGAAAGCAATCGTGATATACCCCATGTGCTTTCCCTACAGTAAGTTATCCCTGGCATCATTGGTTTCAAGGACCGGTGGCTAATATTCTCAGTATGCATTACCACAACGTTACAATAGCGATATACGGGTATTTTAGAAGGCGGCCTCCATACGCGAACATGCTCTCGGCCTGGACTCCCGAACATCGAGACCCCTATATCACCACCCAACATGCTTGGGAAACTTGCCTCTTATCAGCTCGCAAAATTGCGCAATTAGCAGTAGTCCATCGGTCTAGCTGGGGCTTCGACCGAATGCCCGGTATTAACGCTCCGTGCATTATGGGTGCTTTGTTCATCTTATTAGACGCGCTGGACGACCCCGCCAATCGGGACGCATTCATCTCATTATCAATATCTGCCGGTGCGTTCTCCCGAAGGTGGGAGTGTCCCAGAGCAGTCTTTCGCTCTCTCCACAATACAGCCTGCGAGCGAGGCATTACTATGCCACCAGAGACAGGCCCCATTTTCATGGATTTGGATCAGCTTTCGGAGAAGAGCACTCCCGGAAAGTCGGAGACCCCCGAGGCACCGGTTATTTAATGATACCCTTGCCGGCTACGGCATTGACATGGATGTTTTAAGTTGCATATGCGTGGAGTTGGTTGGTTGCGCTTCCGGGCTTGATATACCGATGAATACCTATGGCTTGTTGGTGGAACATAGCATCATTGTTCATTTCTCATACACATCATACATATTCGTTCAAATCATGACCCCCAGTAAATCGTTAGCATCATAAACCAAAACAAGCCACGACGGTACTCGTTACACCGTCTCCTGCCGCTGCACCTGCCTGAACCCGAGAGCCGTCGCGACTCTCTGGATACTCAAGAAAGACTCCGTCTTCTCCCTGAGCGCATCATTTCCTCCCGGCGACGAGTCCTTCGCATCGTCATCGTCCGACTTGTTCGGGTTGCCATGGATCGCCCGCTTAAACCACCGCGGGTAAACCTCGCGCCAGTGCCAAATGGCCCAGACGAACATCGTAAGCAGCGTCAAGGGAATCGTCACAAGCCAGTAGATCCAGAACTTGTCGGACGTGATCCACGTATTTGGCGGATCGGCTTGGAAGCTAAAGAAGTTTGTGCCAAAGAGGCCCTGTACCAGTCACTAGTCAGTAGAGAGTTTGAGCAGATTTATCCGCACGTTGATGCTTGGACAGCTACGAAGCAGGGCAAGAGGGGAGAAACTTACAGACACAAACGTCCCCGGAAGATACACCATACTGACCACCGCGACGGTCTTCATCATGTTACTGTCCGTCCGCGCGTCGCGACCGAAGCCTTGCGAGACAAGATTGAATGCCTACTCGACATTAGTCCAAACCCGCCGGCTGCAGCAAACTTGAAGGGATGACTGGGGTCGCACCAGGTTAATCTCATTCTGATGCCTGTCATTCAAGGATTTTGACCTTGTCTTCAGCGAGTGTGCTCGCTTCTCCTCCCGCTTTATGTCCTGGAACGTCTTGATCCAGGTATCGATATTTCGCTGCACAGTCCCGGCATCTTCCCGCCGCCAGTGTGCCTGCTCCTCCGTTAGGGCCTTCAGCGTGTGTTCCGCCACCTCGATTGTCTCATTGTAGTGGAATAGGTGGCGCGCGATGTCGTGGAGGAGAGGGAAGTTCTTCTCCTTTGGTTTGTGCTTCTCATCGGATCGGGCCTATCCACCGCATAAGTTGTCAGCACTGCGTAACGAGACACTATATACTCTGAACCGAGCTTCGGAGGGAACAAAGAAAGGAAGTGATACCTTCTCGTGCGCTCGCACTAGATCCCTTAGCATCCAGAACGCGGTGTCGTACAGCTCGAGGATGATTCTCGAAAAGGCAGCGTGCCAACAAAACGGATTGCGTTGTCGCTCCTCGGGGCCGGGGATTTTCTTGAGGAGAATGCGATGCACGTTTTGTGGTAGACCGAAGACGTAAACGACCTGTCGGCCTGTTACCGGATCCCAATCGACGTGAACGGTCGGCTGGATCCAATCGTAATTAATCGCGGTTTGGACTTCCTTGATCTTGAAACATGACCAGGACACTAATTATTCAGTTAGAGCGAGCAATATGGCCCTTATGACAAAAGGCGTGCGCGAACCTTTCGGTGAGACTCGGTGGTCGTCGGTAATCGCGTAATCGCAGTGGAAGGAGCCGTTGATGTCCCCATCCATCACCTGCCAGAATTCCTCTTGGAATCGAAATTTGTACCGCTTATAATCAGGGAGGTCCTGGAATCTGCCGGTCGCGAAGCTGCAATCTGCGTTAATAGGAGGGTTTGGGACGAGTCACGGTCGGCGAGGTGCGTACACAACAACATTGCTGTTCGGCTTGCTCTGCGATTGAAACAACGATCAACCTTCTGACCAGCTTCATAGTTTGAATGGCTAACTCACCTCCAGAATCTCCAGATCCCATCCGCACTGCTCCCAACGGTTTGGTTCTACCGAAAAGGCTGTTAGATGCTGCGGCGCAGACAGCGAAAGTGGATTCGAAGGGTGCTCCCGTACCAGTCTCCTCCAAAATCTGGATCACCTCGTGCGGCACCGCAGGAGGCTTCGGAGCTTTACCCATCGTGGCCGTCGCAGTATGAACTCGAATCAATAAAGTATGGGGTATATATATAATTCTCCGGGGAAAGAGAGTGTTGGTTGAGCAGCAACGTGCCACGATGGCCGCAGTTGGGAGTTATATCCTCACCGCCAGACGGCGAGGCTGGGCCTCTTCAGCTTTTGATTATTTCTTTTTTCTCGCCCTCCATTTTCCCTGACGCAGGGGAGCCGCAAGCTCGGCGCTAACTTGGTGGCCTCCAACGAGCGATTGGCGGAGAGTGTTTGTTGCCAGCGACTCGCTCTGCGCCGTGCCGCAAGCATTCACGATTCGAGCTTCAACTAATCGAGGGTAAATCACAAGTGGCTGATTTCAACAAGATGTTGAAACATAAATAAAACAAGAGGAGTTAATGAAGCCGACTAACTATATGGCAGCGTTCAATTCAAAGAGGCAGAGGCGGCAGTGTGCTGAAGGGTCGGGTCGTGCCGCTATGGGTTGACCCTCAGACAATAATGAGGCTGCTATTAGACACTGTCCAACAGGCGATTGCCGATCGGTGATGTGTCGGACTGAAATCTCGGGCGCGTTGATGACCGAGGATTCCAACACAGGGATGGTTATGCAAACATCGCCTCCCTGACTCTGCTGCGGTCAGTTGCCACTGGGGTCAACGGGTGAAGCTGTTGAGGCTGTGCTGGGTGACGCTGGCAATAGGCAGCTGTCACAGCAGGCTGCCACAATCTCATGGTGCTGCGAGAACTGTCTTCGGAGGACCATTAAATTTAACTCTCTCATCAAGATATGATGATGTCAACGCCCAAGACAGGCATCCTCCTGTCTCCGAAACTTGCCTGATTCGCGGATGCGGGGTTCGGCAGCGCGTAAGCGTATCTAACCCAGTTGAGGATCCAGCGCGTATGTTCGCTCTTTCTGGAATCTGGACATACTACTACTCCGTGCTGATTCAATAATTGGCGCGCTCATTGCAACATGGTTTGGCAACCCGTAAACCAAGTTGAGATACGCTTGCGAGCGAGATCTTTCGGTTGCCCACCACATGGGCTCCTGCAAGACAACCACCCCCTCCCTTTCTACTCCGGCAACCTCGGTAGTACAGCAAAGCCAGACCATGGCAGCCGATCACCGTGCGGGGAAGGGGGTATTATTTAGTTTTACGAGCTCTAGGGAGTGATAAAAGAAGGTGTCCTGTTCATCTGACCTTACCATGACAGCTATACAACGATGTCGGAAAAAAGGCCCAGGTCAATACCGTCCTACAGCCAGATTGCCTGCGTTGGCGCTGGAATCAGTGCGATCGCGCTCGGGGCTACTCTGAAACGATGGTACAGCCTGGACGATATCCGATTCTTCGAGCGGCATGACGACTGCGGAGGGACTTGGCACATCAACACGTACCCTGGTCTGGGAGATTTCGATACTTGAGCTGCTCTTCTTGCGCTAACATGCCCTAGGTTGTGCATGCGATGTACCCAGCGCACTATATAGTTATTCGTTTGCACAGAACCCAAAATGGACCAAGCTCATGCCCTCGCACGAGGAGATCAAGGCCTACCAGCGCGAAGTGGCGGACACATATGGGCTCCGCCCTAAGATGACGTTCCGAACAGAGGTCAAGGAGTGCTACTGGCGGGAGGATGCGTCGCGATGGCTTATGGTGCTGCGCAATATTGACACAGATGAGATCTTCTATCATGAATGTCAGATTCTGTTTGGTGCGACGGGACTTCTGGTTGAGCCTCGGCCGTGCGATATCCCAGGTGCATCGACGTTCAATGGCTCGATCTTCCACTCCGCGCGCTGGAACCATGATGTCAGCTTGGATGGGAAGAGGGTCATCGTCGTCGGTAATGGATGTTCGTCACCCTTGCTATGATGTCTCTGCTAGCATTATCCCCAGTAGGCGCTGACAAGAAGTTCACAGGCACCGCCGCTCAGATTGTACCAGCGATTATCGACCACGCCGCGTCAGTAACCCAGATTATCCGCAGCCAGCACTGGGTCGTTAAATCGGCCAATCTCAAGTACACGCCGGGTATGCTATGGGCATTCGAAAATATCCCTCTATTGCAGCAGCTGCATCGCTTCGCCATTTACAATGGTGCCGAGGAGGACTGGCAACTGTTCCCTATGACCAAAAACGCCGCCAAATACCGACAGAAGCGGCGCAAGCAGATCGAGGCATACATGCGGAAAACAGCCCCGAAAAAGTACCATGATGTCTTGATCCCGGATTTTGAAGTCGGCTGTAAGGTACGATCATCTCTTGCTCCTCCTACCTCTCGTTGCAATCATAATTGCCTAACTATACACTCTCCAGCGCCGAATCTTCGACTGTGGCTACCTGGCCTCCTTACATAACCCGAAAGCCCTCCTCACAGACGCAAGAATTCTTGAAATTGTTCCCGAGGGCCTTCAAACATCCGACGGCCTCATTCCCGCCGATGTCATCGTTCTCGCAACCGGCTTCGATACGACCCGTTTCCTACCCGGTCTCACAGTCCATGGTCGAAATGGCACGACAGTTGAAGAACATTGGAGCCGACAGGATGGCCCTGGGGCGTACAACACCTCTGCAATGAACCGGTTTCCGAATTTCTTCATGCTCCTCGGGCCGAATACCGTTACTGGACACACCTCAGCTATTATGGCCTCTGAAAAGTATATCAGACCCTACTTTTTACTTGAAAGGATGCTAATTGTCGCTTAGTTCTGTGAACTACGCCCTTCGAATCCTAAAACCCGTCCTTGATGGATCTGCTTCGTCTGTCGAAGTCAAGCTCAATGCGGAAGACGAATATGTCAAGAAAGTCCAGACCGCGCTCAGGGATACTGTTTGGAATTCTGGATGTAACTCGGTAATTCCTCATGCGGTTTTCCCTTCTCAACCTAGAAACGCTAACTTTGCGCATTGAAGTGGTACGTCAACGGCAAAGAATGGAACGCGACGGCCTACCCATGGGCGCAATCACACTTCTGGTATAGGAGCTTGTTTCCTGTGTGGAAGGACTGGGATATCAAGGTTCGCCTTTCCCGCTCAGTTCACCCTGTCTACTCTGACATGCTGAATTTACCCCTTTGCCGTGCTGTGTGGCTAACAACAAATTAACAGTTGATCAAGAAACCCGCAACACGGAGCTGGAGGCGATTAATACTGGCCCTCTTCCTACTTATTGGGAGCGGCGCAATTTCGCTCAATGCTGCTTGGCTGAGAGGCGTTGCGATTTTGCTGAGACAGAGGGTTGGACTGTAGATAGGTGTGTCAGACGACTGATTTTGTTTGAATATTCTTCGGTCAATGTATTATTTTCGGGAGATATATAGCTTGCTAATAGCTTAGGCAAACCTTAACTCGCGCTGCAATTCATTCTTTCTTTCTAAAGGTTAGATTTTGTAAAAAGAATTCGTACACGACGGGGTTGGAAACAACATGAGGTTGCCGCAAGATATATCTCGGATTTCAATTCCGTCTAGATAAGTGACGACAACGAGTTGTCATAAATCTATCCTTAGGTACCCACTAAGATCATCAGGGTCAATTGGCTCGATAAAATTGTCTGCGTTCCAACAACACTTAATGTTGGTCGCAGCCAGACACCGCATGGTCGGACTTAAGGGCCAACGACCGGACTTTAGCATCGACCCGGGCCTAAGAGCATTCGCATCCCTTGCACAAAAGAAACTCCGGACACCGAGTTTCCCGATTATGAAGAGTATTGCGCTTAGGCGGCCATATCATGCTTCTAGACGTGCCACGGGGTGTTGCTGCCCGAGGCATTAGAGCTTAATCGCCGTTCCAGGCCTCAACGCCAGGGATATTACACTCGTTATTCCCGACAATGCGCAATTGACTTCAAGGGCCCGGTTTCAATATGAGTGAGTGGTCCAAGATGTGTGAAGCTTATCTCCGCTCCCTCCTTTCGAGACAATACTTATACTAGGGCCTGCTCGGCACAGACATGGGGTTCATAATTCATCAACATCAAGTACCTCAACCTCGAAATTACAGCATCTCTTACCACAATGAGCTTCGCAGCACCTACAAATATTGTCAACAGGACCGTTGGCCGTATTGGCTACGGCCTGATGGGTACGTACTCTTGCGCCTCGACGGCTAATGCAAGATCACTTTCTGAACCTTCTACCTACGATGTAGGCTTCACACGTCCCTGGGCACCAGTCGAATATCCCATCGCCACGAAGATCATGAAGAGCGCCCTCGAGCAAGGCGCAAACTTTTGGAATGGTGTAAGCATAGCCTCCTGCTACTTGTACCTACTTCCTCTGTCATGTAGGTTTAACCAAACGACAGGGCATCCACTACGGCACCCCAAGCGCAAACTCGCTCCACCTTCTCAAATACTACTTCACCCAGTACCCCAAAGACGCCGACAAAGTGGTTTTGAGCATCAAGGGTGGTTATGACATGGCCACGCACACGCCAAACGGGACGCCCGAGGGCGTGCGCGCCTCCGTCGAGACTGCGCTCTCGGTCCTCGACGGCGTGAAGAAGATCGACATCTTCGAATGCGCGCGCGTTGATCCGAATGTCCCCATCGAAACGACCATCGGCGCTCTAGCGCAGCTCGTCGTCGAGGGCAAAATCGGAGGTATCGGGCTTAGCGAAGTCAGCGCTGCCACGATCCGTCGCGCGCATGCGGTTCACCCGATTGCCGGTGTTGAGATCGAGCTGAGCCTGTTCACGCCGGATGTGTTGAGGAATGGGGTTGCGGAGACTTGTCGGGAGTGTATGTTGTCTTCCTCTTCGGGTTACGTCGGGTTATCTGGTATACCTGAGTTAATTAAGGTCGTGCCGAATTGTTAACTTGATTCCAGTAAACATCCCCATCATCGCCTACAGCCCCGTCGCACGCGGCTGGCTGACGGGCCAACTGCACAAATCCGAAGACCTGCCCGAGAGTGACATGCGGCGACACCTACCGCGCTTCCAGCGCGAGGCTTTCGACAATAATGCTAAGCTTGCTGAGGCCGTCGAGGTCGTCGCGAAGCGCAAGGGCGTGACTGTCCCGCAGGTTGCGATTGCCTGGGTAAGCGCGCAAGGCGCGATCCCGATCCCTGGGGCGACGACTGAGAAACGGGTTCGCGAGAATTGCACGCGTGTTGAGTTGGATAATGCGGACCTGGAGGAGTTGCGGAGGGTTACGGAGACTATGACGGCGCAGGGGGAGAGGTATGGGGGTGTTCATGAGAAGTTGTTGAGTTTGTGATGCAGACTAGGAGTCAGTCAGGTGATGAGAGAGTGTTATTCTGGTTGTTTTAAAAAGGATGATGCAATTACAGTACAGCTCAGGACAAGCGTAACTTTCGTAAATTCCGGCGTAACCAAACGATGTTCAACGCATCCCACGTTTCCTAAAATTACGGCCAGTGGATCAGATAAAAAAGGTCCGACTCCGGCCCACGCTTAATCTCCATCTGATTACGATATTTCTGGACCTCCAACTTAAGGGACTCCGCTTCCAAGCGTTCTGCAGCTGTCCCTGCCGAAGCTCCCGACCTCAACTGTTCAAAGTCTCATCCCGGAATGCGCACACCCTTTCTACGGCCATTCCTCTCACTATTACGCTCTCGAACTCCATTTGTACTTCCTAGACTCTACCACTCAACACCTACCCGACGACAAAGACGCACAATTATGACCCAAACCGACAAACCCGCGGGAATCACCCTCCCGAACTCGGAGCAGCTCTACCTCTCCAACGCCCGCGGCGAAGAGTACCTCATCCAGATATCGTGGCCGCTACACTTTAATCAACATGACCCGGATACCGATCGGAATAAGTTACCCATTATGTACATACCGTTCCTCCCACCCCCAACCCGCTCTCCCACTCCCGAACGGACCCAACTAACAGCTTTGAAAAAGATACATCGTCGATGGCAACGCCTTCTTCCTAACAGCAACGGAAGCCTCCTGGCGCCGCTACGCAGAAGCGCACTACGCCGGCGGCGGCATCGTCGTCGCAATCGGGTACCCGCTCGCGGGGACAGGCAAAGTCTACCACCGCGTGCGGCGCAACCTCGACCTGACGATCCCGAACGCGGATCCGAACGGCAAGCCCGTGGGCGAGGGGTACGGCGGCGCCGACGCCCTGCTCGATTTCATCGAGGAGACCGTGCGGCCTACGGTGAAGGCGCGGTTCCCCAAGGTTGAGATTTCGCGCGAGGCGCTGTATGGGCACTCGTACGGCGGACTTTTGGCGCTCCATGCGCTGTTCACGAGGCCGACTATGTTCGATGCTTATATTGCGAGCTCGCCGTCGATCTGGTGGGCCGAGAGGTGTGTCTTGCATGAGGCGAGGGAGTTTGTTGCGAAGATCAAGGAGTTGGAGGCCCAGGGGGAGAAGCTGCCGACCCTGATGATGTACCTTGGTGGTCTTGAGCAGGACCCGCCGCAGTGGGACGACGAGCCCGAGGATAAATGGGAGTCGCGGAAGCGCATGGCGGAGATTCTAAATATGAGGAATAATGTGCTGAGTTTGTTGGAAGTGATTCGGGGGTGTACGCGGTTGCATGCCGTATCGTTTAGTGAGTATAATGGGGAGGATCATGGGACTGTTATGGCTTGCTCCATGAGTAGAGGGCTCACGACATTCTTCGAGGAATGGCCTGTAAAGAGGGTTGAGGGAGTTTAGGCCGAAGAGGTTGGTTAGCGACTTCCATTACCGAGTCACTGACCGTATGTTCCAATGAAAGTGTAGGTACTGGAGGCTTAATATAATACGGAAAGCTTAATGTAGAGCCACTCTTATTGCTTATTGTCTAATGTACCTTCATCATTCATTGTGTATTTTAATCCTTGCTAACTCACATTCGGCACGAGTTTGGCTTCCTACCTTCAATGTCACTCGCGACAAATGCCCCAAGGGTATCATCGTGCCGTGCACCCCTACATATTTGGAACCCAGCTGTTGCTTCTCTTCTTTTTCCCTCAGTTAACCCCTAAACTCCCGACAAAATGCTCTTTCTTCAACGCTTCGAGAATAGAAGAAAGCAAACACTGGCCCGAACTACCATGGAGGTATCTCCTCAACAGCCTCGACGAGCGCACCAGTCCAAGCATCACAAACCCTCTTCGACATCTGCTCGTCGCTTATAAGATCGAATCCCGCATTGTGCATATTCAGTACATTTCTCGGCACATCCTCATGCAACCCTGCAACCTTTGGCCAGTACTTCAGCTCATATTCCCTAGAACCAGGCATATTCGGATTCCCCGTGCGCGCATGGTTGGTGAGATATCGCTGGAATTGTGAGAACAGCGGCTCCGATACGGTGCCGTTATAGATATCTTTGTCTTGGTTCTGCGAGGTATACCACGTCGCGGGCATGTCGCTGGCGTGCATGCCGTTGATGTCGCCATCGAGGAAGCTGTATTGGAAGGACCACGTGGTATTCGGGTAGGAATTGAGCACAGCGCGGAGATTGCAAGTGAAGAAGAGGTATGTGTATACTGCCGAGAGCTTTTCCTTTTCGGTCGCGTTTGCGTAAAGGGATTCGAAGAGGTTTGTTATTGTGTCGGCTTGTGCACTCGAATTTGGTGGAAGGCTTCCGACAATAGAGCCTTGTAGTTGGCCTTCTGGTACGGGATCACGGATGGAGAGAGTTCCTTCGTCGAGGACGTGGCTGATTATGACGGAGTCGACCTGTTTCCATGTGTTGCCTAACAAATCATTAGCTTGGCTTCTTGTTTTTCTTGACCTGTAGCTTGCAAGCCAAGCCAACGAGGCCCGGATATGCTGCGTACCATTTGCGTACTCGACTAGCGCTGGACTCTGAATATGCCTTCCATCCGGCACAGGTGAGGATATACCAAGAAAGACTTGCTCATTCGCATTTTTTAAAGCGGTGCTATTTGCCGATCGCAAGCAACGAAGAGCATCTTCTCCTTTACTAGGACACCGGGCAGCTTCCGCAAAGTCTTCGAATCGTTTGTAACTGGTCTGAATGTTGGCATTTGTTTCGAAAGCAGGGCTCTGCAGAATCACTCGTCTAAAGAGAGGATCGAGCTTCCCGCCTTCTGCAATAAGGTGATAGATCAGGGATCCGGCGCCGGCGGACTGACCCCACGCAGAGACATTGTCGGGATCGCCGCCAAGAAGGTGAATATACCTCTGCACCCACGAGAGCGCAGCCCGCTGGTCATGGAGACCGGCGTTGAATGTTCCATGATCGTGTAGTGGCTCGCCGGCGAGGAAGCCGAAAGCGCCAAGGCGGTAAATGATGGAGATGATGATGAGGTTATTGTCGGCGCGATGGATAAGGCTTGTACCGTTGTAGTATCCTGCTCCGACTGCTTGATCCTTGGAGCCACTAACGAAGCTATAGGGTGGCAAGAATATGAGTAAATGAAAACAGAAGAGGAAGGGTCGAAGCTTACGCCCCACCATGGATCCAGACGACGACCGGAACCTTGCTTCAGCGTTTTCTTAGTACCTCGCCAGGCACATAGACGTCGAGAAACAGACAATCTAGAGAGGAACCGTATGGTTTAGATGTTATCCAGTGTAGATACAGAAAGAAGATGATGATTCATACCCTCAGCTGCATACCTAGAAAGATTTTCCAGCCCTGGCATAAAGAAGCCCTCAGGGATTGGGGCCTGGATGCAGTTAGGACCGTAGGAACCATCTTGAATGCCATAAATCTTGTCTGGGGCCGCTGGCTTCGACCAACGCAATTTGCCGATTGGTGGGGCAGCGTAGCGAATATTGCGGAATGTGTAGACCTTGGCTGTTAGCAAGTCCGAGAACGACGAGACAAGATTAGAGACTCACGTCTTCTTCGTGATCATGTTGGCGAGCTCGCCATGTTCCGTATGGGAGCTTCAAGAGAGGGAGATCATTGCCCGGTTCGAAAGCAACACCGATGTTTGCAGGCGAGGTGAGCGCGGATGCAGATGCGGCAGCTAAAGCAATTAAAGTCCCCAGAACCAACATCTTGCAAGCATTTGATGGGGTCAAAGAGACTCGATGGTTAGTGAGTCTCTTTCAGCAGACTTTATAGGCCGCAGAATCTCATTTACTAAAGGATATAGTCTTCTGCCTGACAGACCTTAGGAGCATGCCTGCTTTCAACAATCAGTTCGTACTTTTCTACTTTGATGGGTAGGGATCGCCCGTTCGCCGCTTGGTGGAACACACAAGCTCGCATTTCATAGCGCATTGATTCGTCAGCTAAACGAATCTCCACCATAGAGTCCCCATTCGTCTCATCTGCTGCGAGATATGTGGGTATCAGGTTGTGGCTATGCTTGTTTCCTGCGAGTTTCTCTGTTCATAGTTGTAGACACGAATAGTCTAAAAATGGGAAGCGTTATATTGTTATATTGTCATCTAAGGTCGTGTAGTTCCAAAACATGACTAGGCACACACTTGCGCAGTAGGACAACAAACTTGGAAAGCTCATTATTCCACTGGGGAAACCGAGTTCTGTGATCAGCAAGCACTGGGAGCAAATCGCATGCGAGATACTCGAACAGATCGTACACAAGTGTCTGTAGCGATCCCGGTAAGTCGTTGTAGATGGATTCTGCCCATCGGTAGATCAGAAAATGGCCACCACTGGGCTTGAGGTTCCGCAAGGTGCCGAGCTTCGTATATACAGGTCGCATAAAGGAATCAATCGTAATATAGTGCATGAACAGCGCCCGCGCTACGTGGTTTTCCGGTGAAATCAGTTCGTTGAACTCGGAGTTGTCCATCCGCGTCCAAAAGACGTATATCGTCGTTATTTGATTAAATGCATGTCGATGGGAATTAAGCAATGAAATATAGCCAAGCCGCAGGTTACGATAGTATGCATGATGCGATGTAGTTCGCAACAACGGTTGCAGCTTATCGAGTGCCGCGATACAAGCTGCAATTGCGCCAGGATCTATTAGGCACTCCGCTTCCCACGGTAGATCTATCGTCTGCATGATCTGTTCTTGTGATTGTAGGCAATTGAAGATAACGCTCTTTCGATGTTCCCGGAAGTACCGATTCGTAATAATGCTGCAGCCGCGGGCCATGACAGCGAAGTCAATAACACCATCACTCATATAGCGCGCCTGAAAGGTTAACGCGAAAGATGCTGCCAAAGCACTGTCCATCTCGAGCGTGGTACAGCTGTCGCTTCTGGCAAGTAGAGCACTGAGTGCCTTCAGGGCTTTGCCGCGGTGTACAATAGCCGGCGAGGTGTATTGGCGCCCTTGCGTTAGCGAGCAATACGATGCACCTAGCGAGAGTAATGCATGCAGGAGATGGGGACACTGCATGAAGAACAATTATCAGCCACATATATCATCCAGATGGAGATGCGCGACTCAGCTCGGCATACATCATGAGCGAAGGCAGGTATCTCTGAAGACCAATTGCTTTCATCACCAATTGGCAGCCCCGGTTGCGCATTTACAAGGAAATGATGCCAGAATCGCAAGTCTTCGCCCGTAAAAGGGGTATTAGTGATCCCAAGCGACACGGAAAGAGATGGTGTTTCTGCTGGCCTTTGCGCCTGAATCCGATTCTCCGCGACTAGTCGCCATTTACGGTCTCCATTTCGTGGGTATACGCAGTCCAACTTTTTGTGAGCACAATTCTCGCATGCTGGTTTCGTTTCCTGACACTGTTGGATTTCAGTTAGCTCTGTGTTCCAGAAGGAATATACTCGCTGCGCTTACCTTGATTCGGCGAATCTTACAGCTGAAACATCCCTGGCGTGACTTTGTATGGGCTCTCTTCATCCGATGTCGCGGGCTGGATGGACCGGTAGCGGTGCCCGAGGAGACGCTGACAAGCACAGTGGTTTCTGTGTCTAGTTGTTGGTACTCCATCTTCTGTATTCCTGAAGGCAGGGGATGAAGTTGTTTTGGGACAAAGCAACGGTTGGTGCAAGGCAACACTGTTAAAGAGATACGAGGCCACGTGATGTCTTGCGGGGAGCACATATGGAACAGGTTCTACTTCCAATAAAGCTATCTTTTAACCGTATATTTATTATGACTCGTCCTCTTGCCCAGGCCTCAAACACTTCGTCTAATGATGTCGAAGCATCTAACATACATCTTTACGCAATACGCAAAGGCTCCACTGAGAGAAGCACCATGTAGAGCATCTTAGAGGAAGACTAACAATGACAGTACAGGTGTCAGAAATGTCAAACTCCACATCGACAACATTCGATCTATCGAGCATAGCGCTATTGCATTTGAGGTTCCTGGAGTCTGCTCTTCTGGAGACGTAGAGGTCCATTCGTTGGGGAACGAGGTCGTCTGTGTGCTGGTGCCTGGAGACCTAAATTCAAAGATTATGTCAGCAATCAACTGGAACTTTTAGAATAAGAAAGGATAGGTTTACTCTTCTGCGGAAATATCTGTCTCGTCAGATGTGTTGTCTGAGGTTGGGGAACTAGCACTTTCGTTTGAGTTGGGTATCGACGAGGTATAGGAGGTTGTAAGTGTTGAGGTAATCACGTCATTTGAAGGGACATAATCAGTTGCAGAATTGACAGGGACATCAGAGTCTGTGAAGAAATCCGGGTCATTGGGAATGTTGGAGTCGGTAGATGGGCTTGAAACAGTGTCAGGCTCAGAATCCGGGGCCCTTGTTGGCCTGGGAGTATTGGAGTCGTGATCATGGTTTGTCGGGGAATCAGAAATGTCTAGAGAGCCAGTCTCAACCGGAAGCCCAGGCTCGGTGGGCGGATCACATTCAACCGTATCATCTGAGTCGATGTCAGGGGTAGTGTTGAAGACGGGTGCAGACAGGGGTGTGCTGTCATCCGGGAGCGGGGTGGAAGAGGAATCACTGGGACTGAAACGATTAACACGAGCTCCGCTGTAGAAGGATAAACATACGGGATTCGTATTAGAGTACCGGTTGGGTTTATACCCACACCCGTCTCAGTCACGGTCACGGTCTCAGCGGTTGTGATCGAACTATTAGAGGTGCTGGGTTCCATAGGTATACCACTGGCAGGACTGGTAGATGAACAACCCCAGATACTGAGGTAGCTTTTAACACTTGGGGATTTAACTGTGGTCACGGTACTTAGGTAAGTGCTAGTAGAGCAGTTCGTGCCGAACGTCTGCCCTACCACAGTCCCAGCGTTATACAGGAAGATGGTTAGCAAGGGATATAACATCTTAACGAGTTAACCATCAAAGAAAATGATCGGTCAAAGGAGGGATCGAAGTTCTCTGATAATCTTCGCTTTCGAGGAAACTTCAAATTATCGTCATTCCGAGGCCCGAGCCTTATTTTAACCAAGCATATCTAAATTAAGCCCGTGGATCCTTTTCAAAAGCTTACTTGGGTGAACGCCCGGCTCGAAATGCAGAAATACGTCGAATGCCCCCTGGGGCTCCGAAGGGCCCCCCGATTTCTTCTCTTTCGTTCTTGCCAGCAGAATGAAACAAGATGAACAAGAGCAATATTTTGAAGCAAATCCGGTTCCCATTCCCGTCGGAAACTCATGAAGCTGCTCAGACAACTCATTAAACAAGCGTGACGATCGCTGGCTTTAGGATCAACTCTAGTACAACTCTAGCATTCCTAAGCATTTCCCAGGGGCTTCTGTCAACGAAACTGACAATTATTCTGTCATCCCTATTTGAGATCATACACTGGACGTTGGCTGGGCGGAATAATGGGTTGTCCTCTGTTACTTTGCTTGGAATATCTCCAACTACGGGTCTTTGGATCCTTGAAAATTATCTTTAGCCGACGTTCTAAACCTGTCGACCGGCTTTGGCCCTTGCTTAGGTACGTTCGTCGTTCTGTTTATCAATTACATGCGCTGACATCGCTGGTACAAGGCTTGCGTTTACCACTGCTTTGTGGGCTTCTGGTGTCGTTCTTTTCGGTTTGTTTCCCAGATAGTTCCTATCACCAAGATGCTGACTATACCCCTTCAGCCAATACGGATATTAGGGCCGTGTATGAATCGATATTGGACTATAATGCGACTGCCGGCGTCGGTCAATTTAATGGCTCGTACGTCTAGGAATATATCGGAATTATTCAGGACAGGGCTTCAGTATATCCGTACACGACTGTGGCCTATTGGATGCAGGCAGTCGTTAATGATTTGGTTACCAGCTCCATGCATGCAGCTTCTAGTATACCGGTGCCGGTAGCTGCGTGCGCCGAGCCTGACTCCAGTTGCGACTCCTACGTCCTTCTAGGAGGGCTGATCAATTCTAGCCCATCGCCCCCGACAGACTACCCTTCTGCCCCTGTGATAAAAAATTGCGAATGCTACGTCAATCCAACTCGATTTCCAGAGCGAAACAAGTGAAGAGGATCCATTCTCGGAGGAAGACTGCGACATCTATGGGGCCGAGACCACCTGGATAGGCATCAGGTTCTGTGTATCTGGAAGCCCCACATTTAATGGTTCATACACCGCTGGTATTATTATCCTGAATTCTTTTTCCAGTTCTCGCTCATACATTGTATAGGTCTGTATGTTTGCCCTGGCGGTGGTTGGAATGATACCTGCAGATTGGGCAATGGTTCGTTTTACCCAAACCTCACGACAACGTTTTCCGTCTTCAGTCGTAAAACATCCTTTATCACTTCCCAATCAAACATGAGTATAATGTCGGTACTCTCTTCGGGCCTACCAACCCAAAGTCCTACTCTCGACCTGGACAATTTTCGGGCAGTTATCAAGTGGATCCTCGATTTCAACGCAGCGAATATTCCTAGCCCAATCTCGATTGCAGAGCAGTTCTTCAGCGGTCAAGAAAACGCCTACTGGCCTCCCAACCTTCTCCAGACCTTCTACAGCATCCTTGCTTTCCCCTTTTGGTTTTTCAACCCCAACAACCTTGGGCATGTGGAAGGATTCGGCATAGAAATCACCCCAAACCTCCCGCCAGAGTTCTTTGTTACAGCGTCAGTTTCGTCCCACATATCAAGATCATTATCAGCCCCACCATTTTCTCTATCTATGTCGCCCTCCAATCCATTCTTCATCTATTTATTTGGGGTGGCTTCGCGTGCTTGTGTATCAAGCGCCCTTCGCTTCCTGTGATCACTGTGATCTTACCCTCTTTTCAATTTTGCGTTCAAAACCGACTGCAAGCGAGACCATAAGCCTATGAGAGAAGATCAAGTCTATCAGCTCGTCCCGCAAGGTACTCCACCGGCTGGGATACTGGGTGCTACTGATGGAGATGAAATTTCCTTGCTGGAGGGCTTCACTCATACCCTCCGCTCTGATGGTGAAGCCTTGCCTGTGACAAACAACGAGAGTCAGCAAAGACTTCACTCCAGTGTTTGTCTATCTACCTGGTAAACAGCTGTTTTTACCATCATTTTATTTTCGTTTGTTATGGTGTTTAGAGCTAGAATGGGCCAATAGGCCACAGCTTGGGGCAATGCGAACAATCCACCTGCTTCCATGTATGAGTCCTTGTCTGGAACCATAGTCTGATAGGAGACTCGTCACCGATCAAGCGAATACCCCAAGTAAGGCAAGCAAATATTTTTGTAGTTCTTAAGGGTAAACTCCCCGTATTCAATGCTGATGCTAGTACGAACCGACAGTCTTAATGTGTATCCAATAAACAGGATAGATATCGCCGGGTAGCTTAGTGGTAGAGCACCGATCTTCTAGTATCTGTCCTCGGGCAGAGATCCCTATAACCAGGCGAAAGTATGTGAACATCCCTTTACGGGAGATACTCTAGGAGCTTAATCGAAGATCGCAGGTTCGAACCCCCGCCCCGGCTACTTTTACAAACCATTATCGAATTCCGTATTCGATATTTTATTAACTTCGAATATGGTTCGGACAAGGAAAGGAAATGTATAGGGTGTTACACCGAATTTTTTACGGTTAGTACGGCTAGTATCGTCATATTGCGAATTATCACGCGATGTGGGGAATGTTTTCCGGTTAAAATCCCCAACCCCGAACCCGCCACCTCCAACTCTCGCCCTCAGCGGCAATCCAAGTCGAATTCATTCTTCGGCTTGAAGCTCTCGCAACAATGCCGGAGAACAATGAAACCACAGCACCGCTCCTCGGGGACGAGCACCCTTCGGATTATGGAGCGATCGAAGGAGCGCCGGCTCCCAACGAACCACGGACCTCCTTCAAGCGCAACCTTGGGACCGCCGAAGCTTTCAGCATTATAATTAGCATTGTTATCGGAAGTGGCATTTTTACCTCGCCCGGATCGATCGATACAAATGTTCCGTCGCCTGGGTTCGCGTTGATTGTTTGGCTGGTTGGAGGGATTCTTGCCTGGACGGGAGCGGCGACGATGGCTGAGCTTGGCACCGCAATTTCTGGAGAAGGTACAGAGAAGGACTTGTCCCGCTCATTGAATGGAAGCTTACAAACTCACAGGCGGCGTACAGCCGTATCTCCAGTACATTTTCGGCGATATATTCGGGTTCCTCTCGGCCTGGACGTGGATTGTCGCGGTGATCCCGGCCTCCTTGGCTATCATGAGCATCGTCTTCGTCGAGAGCATTTACTCTGCCGTCGGAGAAAGCAGTCAGGCGCAAGGAGTCATACACAAGCTACTGTCCATTTTCGTCTTGATCATCTTCAGTATGGCCAACGGGATCAGCACAAAGGCAACCACCCGACTGAACAGCTTCTTCGTCACCTCGAAATTCACGGCGATCGTCGCTACTGTCGTCGCTGGCCTCGGCGTCATCGTTTACTACGTCGCTGCAAAGGATGCGGATAAGACATCGCAAGATTGGCTTAACAAGCCTTGGTTTGGCTACCGGACGAGCGTCGGCCCTGACGGGTCGGAGATTGACTGGAGCAAGCTTCACGGCTGGGAGATGCTGGGACACTACTCCGCCGCTCTTTACGGCGCTTTATGGGCGTACTCCGGGTGGGACAAGGTATGCCTTCAATGCGAAACTTATAGATCCGCACTAACCACGTCTCAAGGCGATCTACATTACGGCTGAGCTGTCGGCGCCTGCTCGCCAACTCCCGCTTGCTATCAATACGGCTATCCCTATTATCATTACCGGCTTCATCGCCGTTAATACCGCGTACTACATCCTACTCCCATGGGACATTGTCTCAACTACAGACAGCGTGGCTGTGGTAAGTGCTTGGTTGGACGACACTTTCCCAAACCTTGGAATGCTAACGTGCCATTAGACTGCCTTTAGCCACCTACTAGGTCCCGGAGTTGGCCTTGCGGCGTCGTTCCTCATCTGCATTGTTGTCGCCGGTTCCCTATTGTCAAGCTCCTTCGTTGGGAGCCGCATGATCGTCGCTGCATCAAACAAGAACTGGCTCCCAAGGTTCCTCGGCGAAGTCGGATACATTGGCATTCGCGCCACCTCCCGTTCAAACAACGAGGTCGAGGAATCACCAACCTCGGATGACTCCGACGCTCCGCTCAATGCACTCATTTTTTCCACCTCTTGCTCAATGCTTTATATCATCTTCGGCAACTTCCGAGCCCTCATTACGTTCAACGGGCTGGGCGAGTACAGCTTTTTCTTCCTCACGATGATCGGTGCCATCGTCCTGCGATTCCGAGAACCGAAGCTCCACCGACCGTACAAGCCTTTGATTGTCATCCCGGCAGTGTTTACACTTGTCAGCGGATTTGTTGTCGCTAGAGGAGCTGTCTTTGCGCCCTTCCAGGCTGGTGTGCTCATTGCAGTTTGGTCTCTGGGTGTGTTCTTCTACTGGGGGAGGAGGTGGTGGTTGCGCAGACAGGCCTCATGACCTATTGTGCCGCAAACGCCAACATGGAGAGACTTGTGATGGAAGTCTGATGAGCTGTAACATGTACGGTCTCCATGGTGAACTTGCATAGGCCAAAAGCCTCATTACTTTAGACCTACCCTTTATATAGTATTGTCAGCGCGGTTAGAGTGCGATGAGATGTACATGGATGGCTTGGGATAATAGCCCCGTGCCACTTTCTGGTCTGCGGCTAAAGCTACCTAGATGAGGACAAAATAAATCATTAAGGTCCCTCACGCGTTTGACGATCGCATCTCCTAATGGCGACCTGATAGCCAGCGTCCTACATGTCCTGCACATCTACGAGGAGTCAACGTGCTGTACAGACTTTCTGTCGTAGTACATAGCAGGAGTAATTGCGAATATGGCGTAATATACTTTCGTTAGGTTACGGAGTACAAATGTTATATTCAAAACAGTATTTATCAGGCGGATCGGATTAGATGAAAGTTACTAGTCTCGTTTTCAGTTCCTGGATCCTTGGTACGTATTCTTGACGAAACCTGAAGCCGGGTTGCCGCAAAAGGCAAGAATTGGAGCTTTAAGCCCCACGGCCTTTCGGGCTCCAGATCTGACTCAATTCTATCTGTCATCTTGTAGTCTTTTAACTCGTGCGCTTCTCGAATCCATTTGATAGTAGATTTCATCCATACAACACCTAATATCCCTTTTTTTTTTTTTTTTTTTGAATGATCGACATTGGAAAAGCCACCAGAAGACAGCACCTGAAAAGGCACACTTCAAGCGTTTTCTCGCACGCACATATCTACGCCGTCCCCTCCAGATTGTAACCTCGCAATATCAACCGCTAAGAAAACGAGGAGGTAAACCACTTTCGGCTCCAGGAGCGATCTACATAGTGAACTCCACGCCCTCGGAGCCGTGCGAACATCACATGTACCATGCTTATGTATCCATGCCCCCCACCAGTCACATCCCAATTCTAGTTTTCACGCTTCACCACCTCCCCTCCACACCAAGCGGACCATGCAGTCCACGCTGTTAGTACCCCGTACTCCGTAGTCCGTCACACGTCCGACTCTCGGCGGAACTTAGTTACTAGCTGCAAGACTAACCAAATTCCATAGTATCAGGCACGAAACAACAACCCCACCACCTCCGTAGCAGTGTAGACCTTGGCTTCTTGGCGCCGCGCGGACAGGATGGGAACTGCACCGGAGCTCGGTGGAAGACGGGTCACTCATCGATTATCGATCTAATCTGATCACTTGGAGGACCAGTGCCAGGAAGGCTAGTTAGTGTTGGCAAATCTGGCGGTTGCCCACTGTGCTTATCTGATCTTTCGGTCTTTGATCGGCGTGCGCTCGGTGCGAGGGACTGTTTGAGAAATTCCTTCATTATTGCAGTAGTGCTGGGAGTATTATGGCGTTGGAACTAGGAAGGGGTGCTTGGGCGTTCCTTCTCCGCCGAAGGACGAGACAGTGACGAAACAGGTACTACAAGGGAGCAGAATTAGAGATTCCAAATTAATTTTCGACGTCGTTTTGATCGAACAACGACCGTGCCACATATCATGCGTCACAACTAGTTCTTTCGTATATACATTAGGATAAATCAGTTAGACCAAGGTACGTAAAACCTTTGTATTCCACTTCGCGCCCGGTAGATCAAGCATCTGCGGAAGGATAAATCGCTCGCGAGCTAATACTTCCTGCTTGGCGCACCAGCAGTGCAACTCCCGATTCCAGCTTCAAGATATATTGTCGGCTGATACACAGCATCTAGAAGACGACACCCTTGGTCTGTCTCATCTTGCCAACATTGTAGTTCTTGATGAGCGCAACCCAAACGAAAGTGAGAACCATCAGTCCAGTTCCCGCAGCCAACATGCGAGTCTGCGCATACCCGTACGACCGCTGAATTGCAAGCCGCTCGGGGGAGTTCACCGGATAGGCGAGCTGAGCCGGGAGGGAGGCGTAGATAGTAAACAGGTTTGGCAGCGCTGACTCGGGGAGGTTGCGCTGCAGAGCAGGCAGGAAGGTATTCGTCCAGATAGCGCCAGAGATGGCGTTTCCGACGGCTCCACCAATACCTCCAGAGATGAAGAGAACGGCAAGCGCTGAGGCGACGTGCTGGTGGTCAACGGCTGCGAGAACGGCGAGCTGCATAATCAGAATGAAGCATGCGCCAGCAACCGAGATGAAAATCTCGCACATGACAATATAGCCAATGTACTGGTTGGGCTGGCGGAAGTGGATCATCAGGCCCTGGGCGAAAATGTAGAGAGGCACAGCGATCCAGAGGAGCCATTTGAAGTAGCCTGTCTTGCGGATACCGTAGCCGACGCAGAACAAGAGGACTCCAGACACAACCTGGAAGGTACTACCCACGTATCCAGCTTCGGCAACACCAAGGTTGCTTACAACTTGGAGGAAGGAGGAGAAGTAGCTATTCCAGCAGTAGTAGGACATTTGGTAGTTCGCATCAAGCAGGCAGGCGCCGATCACAGTGCGGTTGAACAGGAACTCGTGTTTGAGGAAGGGCTTGGGGGCGACGTAGGCTTGGTAGAGGATGAAGAGGACGATAGTTACAAAACCAGTAACGATCATGGCAATAATATAATCGGTCTTCCAGCCGTTGGGGGCTCGGCTGGCCAGGGTGAATGGAAGGAGGAAGACGGTCAGACCACCAGCCAGCAAAATAACGCCGGGAACTAAAAACGATCAGAATGGAAATTGAGCGCTAAGCGAAGTTACTCACTATCAAGTTCGAAGAAGTAGTGTTTGAGGTTCTCAACAAGGGTCCGGCCGCTGCGCTCACGAGGAGCAATCAGGCCCTGCTTTTCGGCCTTGATCATGGCACTCTTCAAGACAACATAAGTAGGGGAAGCCACGATGGGGATGATAATCGCGAAGGCACCGAATCCCCAACGCCAGTTGACGTTTACGAGAAACTTTTCTGCAGCCTTGGAGCCGGCAAATGCGGTGATCATGTAAGGAGACGAGGTAAATGCGAATGCAATACCACGATTTCGCAGGTTAGTTACATCAGCTGCAATGACACAGAGAATGTAGTTCAAACCGCCGAATCCGACAGAGTAGAAGACCTTGCCGATCAGTTAGCGATTATTTCAATAACCCTAAATTGGAACCTTACCTCAGCGGCGCAGTATGTTGGCAGGTTCTTGGACGCGGCCATCATGATCAAGCCGATAGTCGACAGCATGACCATGAACAACCATCCTTCAGCGCGACCCCAGACGTCGAGCAATTTGGCGACAGGAATGTATAAAGCAGAGGTCATGGCACTGGAGACCACGTTGATGACAGTCAAAAGCGAATGACTCTGAAAGCTGCTGGTGGCGTATGGGGTTAAGCTGTAGAGAATTGCGGTCCGGAATCCGTTTGCCAGGGTGAGCAGCCACAGACTGAACCATTAGCGACTGACTTCAAAAAAAAAAAAAAAAAAAAAAAAAAAACGTGATGATGATTACATACAGACACAAGACCGCGGCAAGCGACCACTTGGACCATACCTGTGTCACAGCCTGCATCTTCTGCACACCACTCTGGGGGGTGCCAGCGGGGATATCCTCGCTGCTGGTGTCGGCCTCCTTCTCATTTGGGGTTGCGGTCTTCTCATCAGCGGGAGTCTCGATGTCTGCGGCGCGCGTAGGCTCTTCGACCTCGCCAGCAGCCGACTTACGACTAAAGGGAATTTGGAACTTGGTGATCGCCATTGCTGCTGAGTCCGCGAGGGAAAGAGTGCACAAGATGGAAACGCAAGTGCAACCCCAGACGGGGGTGAAGCCGACTTTTAACTACTGAGACGGCCAGGCACAGACCTAGAAGCAGCAATTTTAACCGGAACCGACATCGCCCGAAATCGGCTGCTCTAGAGAGCGGAAATTGGCCACTCAGCTAGTCGTAGCCAGTCCAGACTCAAGTCAGGCCATAGAGGCGAATTGGAGATCAGCTGTGTTGATTGATTAGATCCGAAGCGATTGATAAAATCGCCTAGCAGAAAACGTGGGCGTCCAGTGGCGAAGAGGGACGACAAGCTTGGTTTAGCTGACGAGGACGTGCGCATGCAAGCACCCCCCAAGGATGGCTTTGTTAGCTCGTGTCTTGGAAGAAAACTCTGAGCTCGTCGGCGGGACGCGATAGGGCCGAGACGTGATGCCAAGCAAGCCATCGCGGTATTCCAGCAAGCGGCCTGGACGGAGCACTTGAAGAAGCAACCAACAGTCACGAGGTCCAGCGGCGTTGTGTGGGGCAGGATATTGGCGTGCTAAGAGAGATATTGTGAGGCCAAAGTACTTGAACGTGATTGCACCGGGCTATCCCGCATGATGGAGAGGCTGACCTTTCGAGGAAGATTTGTCCGTCGACCTTATTCTGGTGCCCAACGCCCCCACGGCACCTCCGCAACTCTAACTGCTCCTCAGGTCAGTGCTGGAGCAACCCTGGCAGGAGCTCCAGGATTAAGTTCAAACACGGCATGCAAGCAGGGTCATATGAGTGGGCAGAAATCTCCCTTCGCCATAAGCAGTATGCCGCCATGCCGGTCAGAACGCTAGGCGTGGCCAAGACGAAGACAACACCAGCGAATTGGCCAGCATCGCCAACAGTCGAAGCGAACCCGGCCGCCAAGGCCGTTATCATCATCTAATCTGATTCTAATGCCTTGGCGCCAAGAGCCTCAACTTCGCGAGGCGAACACACACCTCGCTGGTTATGCCGACGCACCTCGATTCAAGTCTTGCATTTGCAAAAAGCTGTCTTCTTCTTCAACGTCTCTTGGCGTCATAGATTCGACATGCCGATCGGCCGCTGACATGCAGTGGTGCAGTTACAAGCCCGCTGGCGCGGTAAGCGCTAGAAGAAGGACAATGGTCGTCGCAGCCAACAAGAGACGAAAGATCGAGCTCCCCACCGGCCGAGCGCAAAATAGTTGCTTCGCTGCTGCAAACTAACTTCGCACGGCGCCAAGCAAAACCCAGAACACAAGCTGGCTGATGGAGCCCTTTTGCCAATCTTTGCCAAATCTTTACCAGCCCTCGGCATGCGTTCCCCTTGGGGCTCCAGCAAGTTGCTGCGCTTGGCTAGCACTCCCACCCTGATCATCCCCCCGACCGTCGGGGTCCAGACATATAAGGTAGAGAGGTGAGAAGGTGAGTTTCTACAACTCCGAACGAAAAATCCGCCTGAAGGAGCGGCCGCCGACCGTGAACCCGCAACACCACAACCAGCCCTTCCCGCAGCCGCCATTTGCACCCATTGGCCCAACCCAACTTTTACGGACGCCATTAGGAAACGCCTCCGTTGCCAGGGCCCAATTATTACTGCCAAACCCCACCACACAACAAAGTCACGGCCCCAGCCCGCAGCCATGCCGCAAGCGACCTTCTCCTCCGCACGCCTCAAATTCGTCCCTCTCGGGCAGGAGCATTACGAGGTCACGGCGAAGCTCGACCAGGACGCAGAGGTCATGAAATACATCGGCTTCGGTCGCCCGTTAACCGTCGACGAGACGAAGCAAGTGCACGAATGGCTCATTAAATCCGCCACCTCAGTCCCCGGCCTCGGGACGTGGATCGCGTACGTAGACGACGAGCCCATTGGGTGGTGGATTCTCGCGCCAACGCCCATCGACAAGGACAAGCCGACCGAGAATTTCAGCAGCGAGCGCTCCGAGTTTGGGTACCGTCTCCTCCCGCAATTCTGGGGCAAAGGGTACGGCAAGGAAGGGTGCAAGGAGCTCCTCCGGCATGCATTCCAGGACCTCGGGCTCAACGAGGTCTTTGGTGAGACGATGACGGTAAACGCGGCTTCGAGGGCTGTCATGGCAAAATGTGGACTAACACATGTCGATACCTGGTTCAACCAGTATCCGACTCCCCCGCCTGGGATTGAGGAGGGCGAGGTGCGGTATCGGATCACAAAGGAGGAGTGGAAAGCGCAGCAGTCACAGTTACAGTCATAGTAGTAATAGTCACGCCAGTAGTAGCTCAATGCATACGAAAAAGCCAAGCATGTCTAAATCCTGCGCAGCGAATCCAATTCAGTTTCTGGAAATGTTTAATCTACTGCTGCCAAATCACCCCATGCTAAGGCTTGATCCAAGGCGTGCGCGCGACCCTCAAGTTGCTCGACGGCAAAGCAGGAGTCTCTTTCTTCCCTTAGCTCTCTGCGTCCTTGTTGAGAAAAGGGTAAAGTGGCAGTAGGACGGCGCCGCCTCTAGCAGCTCGATTTTCTCGGGCGAAAGTCACGAAGCCTCGAACTCTCGCAGTCTGCACAAGTCACCCACGACGCAGTGGATGGCGCGACGCGCGAGAGCAAATTTTCTCATGTCGCCAAGGGGCCAACGTCAGCTGGGCTCAATAGCGCAACGGGACCTATTCCTGTGCCGGTTAGCCATCAAACATCTCTGTCAGAAGCTTACCCGTCGCTGCGAGAATTGGAGAATTCCACGTTCAACTTTCAACTTTCAAGAAGTGGCTCGGATGGTGGCGGCACTGACTCGCGACTTGCAGCTCACCTGTGGTGCTTTGAGACTGGCCCGGCCGACCGTGCTCCATGGATGGAGACCGGATGGGTCTGGTGCTGGAGCCTGTGACTCTGTGAGGGGGGCCCTTGGATTCTGGAATCGACTCGATGGGGCCCTGCGCTGGAGAATCAGATGGGGATGGTGTGAGCGCCGAGGACCCTTGCACATCAACCGAAAAACTTGCCTGTCCCCTGCCGTCCTCGACCTTGGTAAGAGCAGGCGGGAGGCGCGAAAATGTGACTGCGCAACAACGCCCACAAAAATTGGGCTTAGTTTTTGCTTGTGTGCGGGTAGGATTTGTGGATCATGTTATCTGATTAGATTGATCATTTCCCGGAAAGTTTGGGCGAGATTTACGGTATGTATGGTTACCTCCTGTTGTTTGCTTTTTTTTCGAAATTTATCCTGGTCACGGGATTACCGCCTGAGATGTGCACACAGACCAGAGACATGGCATGAAGATTTATGGGATTACAATGAATAAATAAGAGAAGTCACCTTGGAAATGGTGTTTGTAGTGCTAAAGAGTCAATTCTGCACCGACGAAGGCGTCGTTTGATAGGTTTGCAGGAATCCATGTTCAAAATATATATTATTAGAGACTGTGCGCACGTCGTGCCATACCACTATTGCCACGAGAACCATACTCTTCCGAACCAAGAACTTGATTCGGCGCTGCCATAGCTAGCCCACGCTTGCAAGTTGGAGATAGCGAGCAGTGACTATACGTACAGAGTAGAGCCTACTAATGTGCTAAACCGCAGGCTACAATCCACCAAGAAACGACCCAAGTCACGGGTGCACGCCCTCATCAAGGACCCAGAGAGCTGATCTCAGGGCCCGCCCCCGCGCGAGACATCACCTCCATCACCTACAGTGGACACTGCGTAATCTCGCATGAGATTTGAGCTTAAGCTTAGTCCGCTCGCGCTCTGTGCCCGAAATTTAGTCTCGTGGAAATCAAACTCTATCAGCGACTACATAACGTAGGGCGCACGACCACTCCATAGCCACGCGCTCAGCGGCGCTAACGCCCACACTGCGCTGCGCTGTGACCATGGCCCTGGACAGGGTTCGGATTCGGGCTGTCTGTGCCTTGCCAATCGTTGTCTTGTGTTGGCAATCCTGGTTCCTTCATTGGTTCAACTTGGGACTACATCCCACGGAGCTTGGGACCTCGTTTTGACGAGTCACAAACATCCCAATTGTAAGCAAGGACAAGGACAGATTCTGGGGTTACGGGGATATCCCTCTAGATGTCTGGATCCCAGAGTCCGACGCGCTCGAAGGAAGTTGCCCGGGACTGTCTTGGCCTAAGGGGACTCTGGACCTGGCTACTGAAATGCATCGGGGTGGAGGGATGCGATGCCGGGAACCACGTCGATATGTCAAGGCCTGTACCATGCGTATGGATATGCGCCCACTAAGGTAATCACAGAACTTAGTGACTAGTTAACATAATTCCCTGCCAATCCGGCCACCCCAAATACCTGTCAGATAAGTCCAACCGATCCGTCTTAGGACTGGTAGTCTTAAGGTATTCTGCGACCAAAAGAGATGAGAGTAGCTATCTTAGGGTACAAGATAGGAACAAGAGTAGTTTAAAAGGTAGGGTAGCTTAGATTCTGAAAATAACAAACAGTAGCTAAAACTAATTACATACAATAAGTGCCCTTAAATACTATCTATTATTATATGACTCAAGGCCCTTCCGTAACAGTGGCCAACACTCCAACAATTGGAATCGCTATTGCTTTTGAGGTACTCGGCTCCACTGTGAGACACTTTACTTTAACGAAATAGTATCTAAAATAATATGGTCATGTTATCCGCTTTAAAAGTGTAAAACGAGCTCAAGTGCTGATCAAACAGCTCTGCCTGGCACGCAGTCTCAACGATTGTTGATGACCACTGCATGTGACGCGGTGGCAAAATGCGGAATCCAAGCTCATGATTACGTAATTAGTCTGGCGCGAGACCCAACCATGACAGGAGTGGAATATGATATACACATAAATGAGCAACAGTAGTCGGCAACTGTTGGAATAATACGGATATACTGGAAAGATTAGCCTTCAAGTGCAGATCGCCGGAAGGTTTCGCCAACAAGTACCATAACATTGATTTTCAAACTGAACCTATTCAAGATAGTTGGCCAGAACTATGATTAAGAACAAAAGACGATTGACGACATCCAAAACCTTGCTGCATGATACAAAGGGGAAAAGTTCGAATTTAGTCAATGGAGTTGTATCTAGTACATGTGATAGGATATGTCTCTGCATAACAACCAACTACAAAAAACAGCTCACTTGGTAATGTGAATCCCGAATTCGTTAATGGCGAGAGTGAAAGTGGTCCCACTGGGATGGAAAGCCTGCGCCCCTCACCCACCTATGCTTTGCAATCGGTTCCTTCTCCGTGGTGTCCATCGCCATGTGTGCCACCTGCAGCCAAAGGTCGCCCTTCATAGGAAAGCGCTCGCCATTGTTAATGTCGTATCCCTGGCAGAAGCGGCTTCCGTGGGCCAGTCCGCGGAGGAACTTGGTAACATGCGAATCATCATCGAAATCATGAACACGCTTAAACAGATCATTCCAGCCTGTGCCAGGTCGTTTAGGCTGATACTCGACGATTTCATTCACGTCTAGATGGGGAGATCCACGGGCAGCATAGGCGACAATGTCAAACCTTCCCTTCCACTCGAGCAACCGGATCCTGTTCTCAAGACTGATCCATCTTTGGCTAAGAAAGGCCGGAAAAAAAATCGAGCAGTTGAGGTTGTGGATGAAGAAGAAGTCGATCTTGTATTCCTTGGGTGGGTTTTGCGCCGCCCCACAAAAGAAGGCATTCACGTTGATCATTTCCGCAGTCTTCTCAAAAAGCTCCTCGGGCTTGACGCGCCAGCGGCCGGCTGTCTCCAGCAGCTCCTGCGGCGCAGATTTCAATGGGTTGTCTTCGATCCAGCTACCATCGCCCCAGCAGGGTGCTTGACGGACAGCGTCGCTATCGCGGACCTTGCCCAGCAATTCATTCATTGTGCGGGTTGTCAGATCAGCTCGGTTCAAAGATGCCTCTTCACACCCCTTCATGACAACGGCCACTTCGTTCTGGTGAATAGCGGTTTGTGCAAGGGCTTCTGCGACAATAGCTGGCTGATTGAACTCTATCCCATAGCCGAGGTGAATCAGGGGATGAAGAAAGCCTATATCATGAAGTCAGCTGGCTGGTTCGCCATCCCGTCAGAACTTTGGCGTGGAGCAATATACTTGCAAAAAGGCGAGTGAAAAGAGCCTCGGCAATATCTGTCCCATCAAACACATATTCATTTACCACAGCTGCGACGCCCCTTTCCTGGATTTCGCGTTGGAAAAAGATGAGGAAGTCCCGATAGTAGATGTCCTGGCTCAGGCATTGCAAAAGGAATTGCTTGTCCTTTAGTCGAGCCACGTTATCTTCGTTAAGGGGATACTGGGGGCGTTGAAACGCTTTCTCTTGGACCCAGGCCCGCGAGAGCTGCTCCGACTCTGCCCCAAGTGCGTATGCAGCAAGAATATAGTGTGTGATGTGGTTATGGGAACCTTTGTCATTAAAAAATGGATGGTACCTGTCGTGGTTCTCTTGAAGAATTTGGTTGAGCGTGGTGCGAGAGGCCGAGGGGATTTGATTCACTGAGAAGACTCCGTTGTCTTGTGGGGAAATTGAGATCACCGAATGCGTGGCCATCTTGCTCGTCTGGAATTGCAGGACTGAATTGCGAATAAAGTCTTTGTCAGGGAATTAGATAGTGAATGGAGGGATGAAGGGGAACACAAGGTCATGGGCAAGTTAGACCGATCCATGATCTTTTAAGGCATTCTAAGCATGTCTAGAAAGTCCCGGGCTTTGGGCAGGGTTCTGGAGAAGCCGGGGTGCGGCTGTGGAAGCCGGAGATCGCATTCCCCGTTGCCATTTCCCCAGCTTCCGTATCCGAATTACCCCCGAGCCATCGGAACCACCGGTTTAGGTCGGGATTGGCGAGGCATCGTGACTTGGCGTGCAGTGTTCTGTTTGCAGGGTTCGGAGATAGGAACTCATTCCGATAAGAGCGAATGCTCAGGGTTTCAGTATCCGAGCCAACTGGGAATGGACGGGCCAAGGGGAGTTGAATAGGTTGGTTGGCCTCGGTATAAAAAGACCAAGCTCTCAGAAGAGATGAACTGACAGACGGTATCTGCTTTGATCTCTCACGTCTCTGACCCAAAACAGCCACCACTCAACTTTTGTTTATCTTTTACTTCTCTCCATTTGCCTCTTGAGCCATGGAAGGTACCACCCAGGAAGTTGCAGGCAAGAACCCTTGCGGCGTCGCCCCCTTCTACTGGAAGAAGGGAATCGACCCCAAGGAAGGCAAGCGGCCGCCGCTTGCCACCAACAAGAAGGAGAATGCAGACGGGATGGATATCACATGGGATGTTCCCGTCACCATGCGCGATGGAGTCAAAGTCTACGTCGATGTCTTCCGCCCCGAGGGTGTGACGGGGAAGCTGCCCATCATCTTCACCTTCAGTCCCTACGGCAAGCACGGTCCCAAAACCTTTGACATTTTCCCGGGGGGTGACGTCCCCAAGGGATGGATCTCCAAGTATACGGTGTGGGAAAGCGTGGATCCAGTCGTCTGGACGAAAAAGGGCTACGCCGTTATCAATGGGGATAGCCGAGGGTCCTGGGGCTCTGAGGGCGATCTCGAGATCTTCAGTCAACAAGAAAGCCGCGACGGCCACGACTGCATCGAATGGGCTGGAACCCTGTCCTGGTCGAATGGAAAGGTTGGCATGATTGGCGTCTCGTATCTTTCGATTGTGCAGTGGGGCATCGCTGCCCAGAACCCTCCCCATCTGGCCGCATTTGTGCCTTGGGAAGGATTTACCGACTTTTACCGGGACTACACCCACCATGGCGGTATTCCGGAGACCAAGTTCCTGCACTTCACCCAGTGGTCCTGCCGTGCTGGCGTCAACCTGGTCGAGGATCTGATTGCCAACAATAAGGCGCATCCCTTGCTGGATGAGTACCATCGATCCAAGTGCGTGCAGGACCTGAACAAGATTACGACGCCGGCGTATGTCGTTGTCGACTGGGGTGACCACGGGATGCACACCCGCGGAACACTCAATGGGTATGCGGGTATCAGCTCCAAGGACAAGTGGCTTGAGGTCCACGGCCGCAAGAAATGGCGTTACTTCTTCGAACCTGAGAGTGTTCGGCGGCAGGAGGCCTTCTTCCAGAAGTTCCTCAAGGGAGAGCCGAGCGAAATCGACACCTACCCCCGGGTGCGCCTCGAAGTCCGGGACCGTGCCTGGGTAGGAGAGTTCCGCAACGAGGTTGAATGGCCTCTCAGCCGCGCCTAGTTTACCAAAAAGTACATCGACGCCTCTGCGGGCAAGCTTGTCAACGACCCCCCGCGCTCCGTGACCAGAACCACCTACAACTCCGAGGTCCAGGACGACTGCGCGCACTTCTTCCTCGACTTTAACCGCGAGACAGAGTTCACCGGTAGCATCAGGCTGCGGTTGTGGGTTTCCACCGATGTCGGCGACGACATGGACCTGTTCGTCCAGCTCGACAAGATCGACCGCGAAGACAAGGTCACTCCCTATGTCGCCTTTTCGATGATTGATGATGGGCCATTGGGCCTGGGATGGCTCCGCGTTAGCCATCGCGACCTGGATTTGGCCAAGTCGACTGTTGATCGTCCTTTCCACAAGCACGAACGTCGTCTCTTGCTCCGCCCCAACGAGATTGTCCCCGTGGATATCGAGATACTGCCAACCTCCACCCTTTTCCACCCTGGCGAGCGCCTCAGGGTCAAGGTCCAGGGCAATGACTCATTCCGCCATACCACCCCCGACGTTGTTCAGTTCCATGAAGATAGCGTGAACAAGGGGAAGCATACCATCTACTCTGGCTCGGTCTACGAGACCTACTTGGTGGTTCCGGTTATCGAATAGACTGCTATTGTCGACGCACTCTCAGAATAGTCTTCCAATTCAATTGATACTTATTCGGTATATACTTGACTCTCTTAAGTAAACTCTGCATTTCAATCCGCAGTGAGGACAACACGTGGTAGGCAAGCTCTTGTGTAGGCTTCAACACCGGAGCTGGACCGTCTAGGACAGGAAGTTATAATCATGTGAACGCCTTTGCAGTCACAAATCACTCTCTACGTCGCCCGACAGCGTAAGAAAGGGGTACTGGTATGAAAAATGAAGGTATGTTTCTGCTACTTGTAGGCATGAAGTTTTGTACCGCCAAGTCGGTTCACTTCTGTTTATGGTGTGAAGGGAGCGAACGAAGTTGGTATGGGATTTCCTCAACGGGTTGCGTCAGAAAATACAGTCTGCAAAGGAATGCGCTATCTCGGGCTAGCAGCAGCTGAAGGAAGCTGCTCCGCCGCATTCTCGTGATGGGTGCTGGCGATGTCCTTCCTCTCACCGGCTGGAGATTGTGTTCCCAATGCCTGCATGAGGGGATTCGGGTCCTGGTTGTCCAGTCAGACAGCTGAATTGGAGATTATGGTGCTGGTATACGGTTTCATCTTACCAAAAATAGCCTATTTGATCTTACGGCCATTCTGTTGCCGTTTTTGACCACATTCAGCACCGCCATTGATTCTCCCGTCACGAATTGGCCATCTGGAAAGGCCACGGCGTAGGTCGTCACAGTGATTATATCCATCTCTGACCCGGAATGAGTGCCACGGCTAATATAGACTGATTTTGGCGTATGGGTTGGCCCAGGGAACATTGCCCAGAACCGGAGCAGGTGTCCCTTGATATCTAAAGAGGCCACGAGAAGAGAGACTTGTTAGCTCTTTGGTTTCATCCTTCCCTCCGAATCGGGATATTACTCACCTGCTGCCCCGCGAAAGGTCTGGCCAAAAACCTCAAAAGTACCGTCTGCAGTGTATAGCTCTGCCCATTGCTGGGCCGCATCTGAGCTGTAGCCGTCAAGCAGCTGGAAGAATTTGCCCACCCAGATCTTGACATGATGTGATGTGCTGGACGGCCAAAGTGTCTCTTTGGTCTTGTTGAGAGGCTTTTTGGAAAACATAGTGCGGTGAGAAAGTTGCCGAGACATCTACTGGAGGCGAAGTTTGTAAATATACCCCCTGTACGGGCGGTGCTGGTGAAAACACCGGGACCCCCGGGGATAAGAGCCCGAGCACCGCACCTCCCCCTCTTCCCCACGAGAAGTCATCTCCAAACACCCGCATCCCACTCTCAACCCTGCCCTCATTGCGCCTACTTCCGAACCTCTTCTTTCGCCCTCATACCGAACGCGCGCCCGGTCCAGCCCTATACACAAGACACTCCAATAACAGAAACCAGATGAGCGGCGAACACAGTAGTCCTCCCAAAAGGAAACGAACAACGCACGCTTGCGACTCATGCAGACAGCGCAAGTCACGGTGTAACGGGGCCCGGCCGATATGTGACGTTTGCCTGGGGATGGGCTTTGAATGCCACTATCGTGATCCAGCAAAGCGCCGCGCTGACGCAAACGACGTTCACGGGGCACCAGTGGAAAAGCGACTCGAGGCCATGGAGTCGCTCATCCAACACCTTTTGAGTAAAGCGGACCAGGGCCAAATGCCGGATACTCCATGGACAGACTCGGTTGGGCTTGTCGAGGCTACGCTGCCAGAGACGCAGCTGCCGGGGATGCTCCCTTGTCATACCGACAGCGTCGACGGCATGTGCGCCATCACGTTTGCTGGTGAATACGTGCCTGGCTACTTTGGTAGGGCCCTCCTTCTGTCCCCGCGCCGATAGCGAAGCTAAAGAGCGCTGTTTTGCGACAGGGCCGACCTCTAGCTCGGCGTTTTTCAGCATCATCATTGACGCAACGAGGGAGATCCATGCTCGATCCGATCCCCTGGCCAGGCGGGCTCCAACCATGTCGAAGCCGCCCTCTCCGCCCGCTGAAGAAAGCCCCGAGGCCCAAAGGAACGAGACGCTCGCCAACGGCTTTGTCAACCCCTTCTACCTCCCCCCTGCCCACGACGTCAACTGCCTCTTGGAGACATTCTTTGCCAACACGGGGCGGCTGTTTCCATATCTCTACTCGGCAACGATCCTCGGCCTCAACAACACAACTTCACGGCCGATAGACCCGACGCACGCCAACCGCGTACACCTGTGCTTACTCAACATGGTGATGGCGTTTGCCTCGATTCATTCGCCATCCAGGTCGTCCAGCATCCTGGAGAAGCTAACACAAGGCCATGTGTATTTCCAACGTGGTCTTTATATGTTGAGTGGAATGCGACCAATGGATGCGACGCTAGAATCAGGTATATATCTTGTCCACAAACCGAGGGTTGTGATTAACGTATTGCTAATACAGGCGATGCTGCTTGCCTCGCAGTACGTTCAGGGGACACAGCGTTCTGCTCAAACATGGAGTATTGCTAGTTCTGCTATACAGGGGGCTCTGCAGCTGGGCCTGTGGCGGAAATTCACCGTCGACGGCCTTGGAATGGGCCCTTTGGTAGCCGAGGTTCGCAGGCGCACCTGGTGGATGTGTTATATGATGGACAAGTCAGGACACCCCTTAACCCGCCTTCCTGCGCAGCGCTCATCTCTCGAACTTGTTCTAATATCCTGCACAGGATGTGTAGCATGACCTTTGGCCGTCCACCGCTCATTCCCAACCGTTATATGGAATGCGAACTGCCCTTGGATATGCCGCTAGAGGAACTCGTCCGCCGGTCCGGTGGCAAGGCTGCACCCAGTCCAGCCCAGGCGGTTTCGGGGGAGAGGCTCTATCTCGAGACATCGTAAGGACATACCCGGTTCTTCGCCCAACATTGCACTGATTACTCCCGATGATCTGTAGGAAGCTCAACCTAATATTAGGCCATGTGATCGAAAAGCTATACGGACGCAACATGGAGCAGTCAAGCTCTCACGACGCCCTCTTGGACCAATTGCACGAAGTGATGAATCTTGATCAAAGTCTGGCTGATTGGAAAAGCGGCCTACCCACTGGCCTTGAGATTCTCACCAACTTCAACATTGCTCAGCTTGCCCCGGATCCGAGGTCCGAGGCCGTACGATTCCAGGTTATATTGAGCCTTCGCTATCACAGTCTGTGCATGTTGCAACATCGGAAAATCCTCGAATGGCTCCTGGTGTCTCCGGAGTCGACGCTGACACAGCCCAGGATGACAGAGTATCTCTGGATGATCATACAGGGGAGTATTGATATGTGTACTCATTCTGCACGCGACACAGTTGTCGTCATTTCGACTCTCGCCGACCATCAAATCCTCCTTCCCATCTGGTGGTATTCTGTCTACTATGGTACAAGGAAACATTGTCCTTTGGGAGTTGTTCTCGCAGTGTGCTGACTCTGTTCAACAGTTCTCAACTCGGTGCTTATTCTGTTTGCTGTGTTTCTTCTGCCGATGCAGAATATGCCTCTACGTCCTACATACACCAACGCCCACATCTCTCATACTCTAAGAGCCGCTTACGACACCCTCGAGACCCTGGGTTCGGGAACTTGGATTGTTATTCGGTGTAGGAAGTTGTTGCGCAAACTCCTGTCTATCGTCGAGGCATCAAGTCAGAGCCAAGGGGACGGAGGAGGTGAAGTCGACCCCATATTTCCTGCGCAGGCCCAGTCGCCTCTTGCGGATTTTCCCCTGTCGGTCTCGGACTGGAACTCTATCTTGGCCCCAGAGCAGTTTCCCATTGACCTCGATCATCTTGCTTTCTAACACCGGCGCCGTAGCCGCAATAGCATTAGTCACCTGTAGGTATAGAAAAGGCGATCTCATTTGAGCTGTGGACATAACTTAGTCGAGTACTCGCTGGGCGTTCAAATGGGAAAACGAAGAAAAAGAAAAGTGGCTTCAATTGTCTATGAATTCTAAATGGGTAGTCTTGCTCCAGAAGTTCCCCTGTTAAGCAGAATCAGTCAGAGCCTCAAACTCCTTGCTATACTTGTAATCGGTGTATCCCTCCGCAGTTTGAGCGTACATGGTCTTTGGGTCAAACGACGCAAAGGGGATGCGCTCTCTGACCCGGAAAGCCAGATCTGGATTTCCAATAAACGGCCGCCCAAATGCTACAGCCACATCACGGCCTTTGTATTGCTCCTCCAGAGCCCTGGAAGCCGTCTCTGCGTCGTAGTTTCCAGCGACAATAACTGGGCCTGCATCGCGATAGGCATCGAGCAGCCACCCTAGATGACCGTCGGCTTTGGCGTCCGACTCACACAGATGCAAGTACGACAGTTTGAACTGTGCCAGCTTGTCGACAACATCTGTAAATTGTGGAACTGGATCCTCCATCCGCATGCCTTGGTAACGGCTCCAGGGACTCAGTCGGATTGCTGTCCGATCATGACCGACTGCATCTACGACCGCGCGCGTCACCTCAAATGCAAACTTGGAGCGCCTCTCAATTTATCCGCCCCATGCATCGGTCCGCTTGTTCGAAACGTCCTGGATGAATTGGTCGATAAGATAACCGTTCGCCCCATGGATCTCCACGCCGTCGAATCCAGCTTCAATTGCATTCTTTGCCGCGGTGGCAAATTCGTCAATAGCGTCCTGAATACCGTCCAGCGTGAGGGGCGTCGGGTCGTGCATCTCGTCGCTAAAGGCGCTCTTCATGGGTACATTGCTGCTGGAGACGAGGTTATGTCCCTGAGCTGCGAGGAAGCCAGGGTTTGCCGCACGGCCAAGAGCCCATAGTTGCAGGTAGATATAGGAGCCTTTGTCGTGAACTGCCTTGGTGACATCCTTCCAGGCCGCAATTTGGTCGCTGTTGTAGATGGCCGGAACGGTCGGGTAGCCACCGTGCCGAGGACTGATGACCGTGGCTTCGGTGATGAGGAGAGTTCCGGGGACGACTGCACGCTGCTGATAGTACTCCTTGACCGAAGGTAGCGGCAGGTGATGGGCATCAGCGCGAAGGCGGGTCATGGGCGCCATAGCGATGCGCTGCTGAAGCGTCATGCGCCCAACCTTGAGGGGGGTGAATAAGCGCGACATGTTGGATAACAGTGGATGGTGCAATTTAAGAAAAAGGAAAGATAGAAGCAGGACATTTATAACATGTCCCGTGGACAAATTAATATATCTAATCTTTCTGCAGCAGCCGGCGACATTGCCCCATGCAGCGAGTTGAGATGCCCCTGGCCGCCTCACGACGGAGTTAGCCAAGTTACTTTGTCAGCCAGCAGAGCACCGGAACAACGTCAACCGGTGATCCTATTGGCTGCCATCCGAGCCAGAACAGAATCATCAAGAGGCGAAATTGATCGAACCGCGGTGAGCGTTCGAGTAATCCGACATCAGGGGAAGATCCTCAGTCCTAGAAGCCGTCCGGGGTTGTCTCTGCCGCCATTATTTGTGGCTCGCCCCGGTGCTTGATAATCTCGAGTTTTTGAGTTCTTCATGTAGTAATCGCCACATGATGGGTATAAATCATCCAGTTAACGCCTGTACATCTGCATCTGCAAGCTTCAATCAGCCAGTGATTACCGCTAAAATTTTAAACTCATGTCTAGTGTGACAATGCCCATCTCAGCCTCCATGCAAGGGCCCATTCCCCCCAATGCCAGCTCATGCACTGGTGGCTCCACCTACCAAGAAGCCTCCACCTCAACCTCCACAGCTCTCCCTTCCGCCTTACAGGCCCATCTCGGCTTGTTCAGGACCCTTCTTAGGAAGCAGGGATATGACCTGTAGAATCAAGCACAGGGCACAGATGACAGCACTTTACTGTATGAAGATGACACACACATAGCCCCCTGATGGAACCCCTTTGCTAACCAGATACATCCTTCTAGCCGCTTTTTAACGGCGCAAAAGTTCGATCCAGAACAAGCCCTGCAACAGTTTTATCATGCGCAGTCTTGGCGCAAAGAACATGGAATCAGATCCTTTTATGAGGACATGGATGTGGGCTACTATGAAGAGACCAGGAAAATGGTACGACAACATATTTGCTGCCTGCATTTCCCCTATGAAGATCGTTCTTTTAACATTTTTTTTTTTCAAACTCGCAGTATCCCCAATGGATCGGGCGAAGAGACAGAGATGGACATGCCATTTACGTCTTTCCTGTTCGGCACCTGACAAAGCGAAAACTGGACGCGTATTTGCAGCGAATCTCCTCCTGTCCCTCATCCAGGGACCACAAGCCATCCAATCTTCCACCCGAGGACCTTCATTTTCATGCACTCTACGAGAACCTGCTGCACTTTGTCTTCCCGCTTGTGTCTGAGCTTCCGCGACCGGACATGTCCCGAGCCGTCAGCGCCTCGACGCACATTGTGGACATTAGCGGGGTGAGCCTTCGCCAATTCTGGGGTATCCGCAAGTACCTCCAGCAGGCAAGTGTCACGGCCTCGACTCACTACCCAGAGACCATGGGTAAAGTATTTGTACGTCGATCATCTTCTAGCAAGGTGTTGAGCTCGATGCTGACCTCGGAACTCTGCATTCGGTTGTTGGCGCGCCTGCATTCTTCAAATCTCTGTGGGACGTAATAGGTCAGTGGTTTGACGCCGTCACCAGGTCAAAAATCTTCCTTCTGTCCTCGGCCGAGGCTGAGGAGGCGATGCGCAAATATATCGATCCGGAGAATTTGCCCGCGGAGTATGGTGGAAGTCTCGAATGGACATGGCAGGATCTGCCCAACTTGGATGCCCATACTCGGCGACTTGTCGATAACCTCTATGAAAAGACCGACCAGGGCGAGCTGTTTGCCAAAGGCCCGGTGATTTATGAAAATGGCTGCATTAAGCTGCTGGGCACAGTCAACGGCAAGCGAAGGCGAAATGATTACTGCCCGAGATAAGGCATGGTAGAGAAGTGAAGGCAGGCGGCTAGTTTCCATAACTTAGTAGTATAGTTTCGGATTTCACTGGATTTATAATCTCTTTCAACAGATACAAATGCGACTGTCAACATACTCTAAATTGTTCATAGTGAAATAATCTATTGCTACATCATTGCACCGACCAATGCTACACCCAGTCCGTTTTTCAAGTGGGACAAGATTACGGATCCTCTCAGAGTGCGCCTACCCGGTCGGCGAGTTGTGTTCAACTACCTCTTCAGTCTCAGTCAAGAGACGCACGTTACCCTATGGGACAGGGGTCCAGCCGATGGCTCGGAACGCATTCGGATGAGACGGCTCCGATGTGCCCAATGGGCCAACTCGTCTTCCAGTGCTTTCTAATCGGGCCGGGTCTACAAGTTCTGTGCTCGAGCCGAGAAGTGACCGTGTATAAAACCCGCATGAGGGCTGAAGGCGAGTTTACTGCTTACTCCTTCCTCCGCAACGATAGGACACTCTCTTTCTCATTCCAAAACCTAGTTCCATTACTCAGGCCAAACGGATGTTCGCAAGCATGCAACCGCTTCTTCTCTACTCTCACAGCGCCGGCCCAAACCCAAAGAAGGTCCGCATGGTTCTGGAGGAGCTATGCATACCCTATGAGTCCCAGATCCTCGAGTTCCCAAATATGAAAGAACAACCTTATCTCGCTATTAATCCCAATGGCCGAGTCCCCGCCATTGTCGATCGAAATACCAACATCACACTATGGGAATCCGGCGCGATCATCGAGTACCTGGTGGAAATGTACGACTCCAGCGGGAAGATCAGCTTTGCCCACTACACACCAGAATACTATCAAGCAAAGCAGTGGCTGCATTTCCAAATGTCCGGGCAGGGACCCTATTTTGGTCAAGCCGTCTGGTTCAAGGTCCACCATCCGGAGTTTATCCAGAGCTGCTATGACCGCTACTACAACGAGACCCGCAGGGTTGCGGACGCCTTGAACAGCGTGCTCGAGAAACAAAGTTATCTCGTTGGGGGCAAATGCAGCTATGCAGACATCTCCTTTGTTATTTGGTTTCAGTTTGTCCCTTGGATTACGGACAACAACTTGGATCTCAAGAGCGAATATCCACACTTGAATGCCTGGCTGGGCCGTCTGGAGGAACATCCTGCGGTGAGGAAAGTGCTGGACGGCGGATCAGTGTTGCCAGAGGGGGCTCGTGGGCAATAAAGGGGGCCAGAAAACAGTGTTTCTTCGTTAGAGTATATAGGACCTGTTAAATTCGCGGCATTTTGATCCATGTCTGGTTGCCTGTGTCCACAATATAAATTCCCGAGGGTCCATACTGGGCCCCGGATTACACTCACCCGGGCCTCCGATTGGCCAATATGTATCAAAGGAATGGCGATCTAAAGTCGCTGCGATCGAGGGAAGCATTTCTCGTGCCCGGCATCTGCATACTTGGGAGGTTGTTGTGCCTGGAAACTATGAGCCCAGTAACTGTTGCCCCCACCCCTCACCCCCCACAAGCGCACCATGAGCAGCTACATCGTGTCTCGTCTTGCTCCGTGTTTGTACATTACTACTGGAAGAACCGCCCTTTTATCGGCCCGTATTTGTGGCAAGGAGAGGGATACTTCTACAAGAATGCTAGCAATGCTCGCCGCCCTATAGTTATTCTCAAGACCTACGTACGTTGATTTTGATTTGGATTGACTGCCCCACTAACAGTCTAGAAACTGCACAGACTGATGGCCTGGCTATTGAGCGTACCCCCTCTATCCTCCCAAAGATGTGCCCAGGGGTATCGTACGCTTGCCCAACCAGGAGCCCTGTGAAACACCAGAGAGCCTTCTTCAGTCAAAGGTTCTGTCGTGATACTATCATGCATCTGAACCCGCGTTCTGATAAGCGTCACTCAGCTCACCCATTTGGTGCTTCTGGAGAAAGTTCTTGAAAGTGACCGGTTGAATTTCCGGATACTTGCGGTTGTCAAGATCACGCTTCAAATATGTCTGCCCGTTTGTGCAGTAATACTGGTAGAACCTGGACAAATGGTTAGTCAAGGGTATCGCAAGAAGACGAAGAAGAAGAAGAAGAAGAAGAAGAAGAAGAAGAAGAAGAAGAAGAAGAAGAAGAAGAAGAAGAAGAAGAAGA